>JAMPIV010008506.1:0-165898 GCA_024509875.1 Oreohelix idahoensis
GATTTAGGAAACACATTTGCAAGCCGTCCGGTACTAACTTGCCGACGTCTGCCAATAATCACACGTAACACAGTAGTCAAATTGAATCGTATCTTTAAAACGATTATCATTACTTTTACCCGCCTGTAAATAGGTATCTGATTTTGCTTGAGTTTTGGAAGGCAAAATGCAGCAAGGAAGGAAACCGGTCACCCCACCTCATAAAAAAAGCTGTACCCAGTATGGTGAAGTCTCTAACACTTCACTCCCCTAAGCAGTATCTGCTAAGTGACTGCCTTTACATTTTATTGAATTATAATTACATTAAGGAGTAGCTACTTTTGTAATGTATCAAGATTTCGATGTCCGTCTATCTGGGGGTGGGGGTTAAGATAATCTCAAATGTGTCTACCATCAAAATGGCTTCCCTTGGTTATCTCACATATGCCTGCCCAAATCATTTTCTCGCTGTCGTTTCAAAGATGGCTTGCCTAATATTATATCACCAGCCCACATTGTTTAAATCCATCTAATTCTATCTTTACTATCTGTCTGTTCGACAAGCGACTTTCATCTTACCATCTGGTGTGAAAAATTATTATCAATGTTATGAGTCTATATGTTTATTTAATTGACGCTTCGGTCGGTCGAAATTGTTTTGTCCCCGTCAGTTTATCTTAATCCAGTCGCAGACATCCGACAATTCGTCAGTTCCCATCTGGTCCGCAATTGTTCTGACCACATGTGACATTCCTTGACTGCCACCAAAGACAATCAACAAATCACGGTATCTTTTCAATCCTATTTTTTTCATCTGGACAGCCCAGCTTGGAATACGCGGTCAGATTTCAAAATAAGCGTGCGGGATACGTAACACAAGTATCAATAGAAAATAGGGTGGCCATATGGTTAAACACAAAAAGGAGGACAAATGCCTTTTTTTGGGTCCTAAAAAGGAGGACAAGGGAGGACAATATTTTTAAAAAGTAGGACGAAAAGCAGGACACATTTGTTCGAAAACTACAAGACGTTGAAACGTATTTTTTTTTACATTCAAACAATAAGCTAATAAAATCACATTGATTTTGTGCTACTTATATTTTTCTGATGATAAAATCTTCTTCAACAAAGTTGGGCTACGTTTTAAATATGCATAGAAATCAGAGCACGAAAGCTCCTTGAAATTGTACTACACAAGTAGAGTGCCTTTAATGGAATCTACACACATGTTCCTTTCTTTTGTCCATAGACCCTGCATAAGTGAAAAAAGTCTCTCAACATTGGCGTTGTGCCCAGGAATTGCAAAAATAAATTGTGCAAGTCTTAAGAATTCTGAATGCAGTTCAACATTTCTCGATTTTTCAAAATATTTAGTCCATTTCTGATGAGCCAGTAGCTGACTGAATTCTTCGTGACTGATATGACTTTCCACACATTTTTTTAAATTGTTCAATTGGTCGAAACACTGTGTGTCATCAACGTGAATGCCTTTATCATTTAGATATTGCAATGAGGCTTCCACATCTTTCCACACAGGTACGTCATGCAAGGTAATCCAGGAAAAAATTGCAAAATCTTCTAATGGCTTTGTCCATTTGTCTAAATATTCAATACAGCTTGAATAAAGGAGTTTCACATCTTTATGAAAACTGTCACACAAATGATCAAGCCCCACTCTACGTTTCTGTGGAATTTCTGACTTAACTTTAAGAGGCACAAATTATTGACCTAGACGTTCAGTAAGAATGTCTTTCAGTGCGTTTAAACTGTTGCAAACCTCAACAATTGAGTTGCTTTCTCTTTCAATCTGTTCAATATGGCACTGAAAATTACTCATAAGTGAATGGACACAGATACACCTCTGCCAAGTTTTGTTCAAGAAACCTTTTGATGACTGTAGGTGGATTGTCTTGTGACTGAAAAAAAAGCCTACATTACCTGAAACATCTGGATCATTCTTGCAACACATGGGAATAATGACAGCCACCTTGTTCTGCGATGATTGAGGAGTTGTCTGTATTCTATGTCCACAAAATTCCTTCAACTCCTCTGTTCGAACTTTATGTATATGAAAATATTGGTCAACCTTATTAAGAATATTATCAATATCAAGTTTTTCAACATCATTGTGAATGCAGTTGTTCAAAACATGTGCTGGACAGCCTACACCAAATACACTTTTCGTCTGTAACACAGTCTTTAATTTTGTAAACACATTGTTACCCTCTGCATTTCGCCCAATTCCACCAAACATTGTGTTACAGTTATCCTCAGTAAATGCAACACATTTCTCCAAGAGGTCATATTTTATCATGTCGTCTGTTACATATTTTGAAATTGTTTCTGCTGTCTCATTTTGTGTATTCTGCAACTCAATTAACTTAGACTGTAGACTACCAACTTTCCAGTCAAAATACTGAATGATTATTGGAAATATTTTGACAGAGCCGTGATTGCTTCCATCAGTGGAAACTCCATAGTATGGAATGCCGCTTTCCTTCAGTGCTTCTAAAGCTGCTTCAGTAGAATGCTGTGCAATCACAGAAATGATAATAGCAGCTGTTTTTGTTTTGGCACATGAGAATTTGCTGGCAATTTCTGAATCGTGGAAAGCATTCTTGAGTAACACTGAAGTACAATCCATTGACCTGAAAGAGTTGTGATGTTTTACAGTATGAAAAGCAAAAGCACCCTCGGCCAAGGCAACTTCAAACATTTCCTCGCTTATTTCTTTAGTAAAAAAATGTCAGTTTTGATTGCAAACATTCAGACGCAAGTGCTTTCTTGTGCTTTTCTGTTTCTATATGTTTTTTTTTAAATCAGCTGCACCTTTATTTGCTACTGATACAAATGTGCCGCCTCTGCATACAAGACATTCTGCTTCATACTCTTGTCGATCACTAAAAAAGCACTGAAATTTTTTTCTTCAGTTCATTTATAATATTATTTGTAATTTGCAATAGACAACGAAGTTATAATTGATTAAATCCAGCCCCAAGTTCTTATTCATGCCGTTTTGTCTGTTATATTTTCCCCTAACAAATGCAAATAAACACAAACAGCGTTTAACCTGAGTTAAAATATGATAGTAATCTATTATAAACTATCGAACAACATGTGTTGTTGGCAATATGCGCGATCCGTCGATTTTGCGGAGATAAAAATTCTTAATTCTGGCAGAATTTATGTACTCAGAAATCGGATTCCAGTAAAGATTTTTCAAAATGGTGTCTTTCACGTGAGTAATTTAGCCAATCACATAAAAGCCGGATTTTCAACATTAAAAAAAAATCCGGCCGGACGCTCAGTTTGGGCGCGAAAAGCCGGGCAAATCCTGCCAAATCCGGACGTCTGGCCACCCTACAATAGATAGCGTGCCGCGAAGGTAATAAGTATTTAAACTTTACATAAAATAGACTATATCCACCTACAGGCGACACGCCCTCCACGAAGTTCTAATATAGCGCATTATTACAATTGTCATAAATCGCTTTCTGCTTTGCTTATCCAATGAAATCGCGACTCTTCGACCAATGAAAATGGAAGATTGTGTTAACTGCTTACCAGTGCGATTAAAATGTAGTTCATTGAATACGGGAAAGTGCAGATATAGATATTATTTGATAGCATAAGAAGTTTGAAGTTCCACCCACTTGGGAAAAAAGGTCGTATTTCTATAACTGTGCAATAATTCAACTAGCTGCGACTTTGACACCACCGAGAAGGGCTTGTGGAAAAAAAAAGCTTCATTAAGGTAATGAAATTATGTTCTGACTTTTTTATTTCCCTGCTGCTTTTAACAAATTTTCTGTTTTCTCTCTTAACACTTTTTTGATATAAGTATATATAGAGATCCTTCAACTTCATGTAGATTAAATTATGTAGGCCTACGTTGTATTTGTTGGACTGGCTTAGTAATGTATTCTTAAACTTCTCCTTTACCAGTGTTTGTATAAAGTGATAAATGGTTATTGATGTATTTTATTCAAATATATTCTGTCATTTAGTCATTCACTCTTCTCCAAGCCTTCCTGTCCAGTGCCGTCTGTCCCTAGTTCTTACCATGCTTTCTTTATCCATTTCTTGTCTATCTTTCATTCCCTTCTCCGTCTATTTTTAGGTTTGCTTCAATGTCTCTTTCCTTAGTAATACAAAAATAAGAGCTGCCTTGTAATGCTATTATTTCCTTCGTATGTGTCTTTTCTAAACGTCAGCTACTCCTTACCTCTTGTTTCACTGGTTGTATTAGAGATATAATCGTACCATTTCAACCCTTCTATTTTCTGCACTAGAACCCATCTATGAAAGTCTTTACTTATTAGTTTCCGTTTATCTTTGGTCCCATGTTTCAAAGTAATAAAATAGAACTCACTTAACTGTTGAGTTAAAAATTCTTATTTTTATGTCGGATTTCTTTCTTCTTCTTCTTCTTCCTCGTTCGCCTTCAGACTTCCACATTTATGACTCTAATAAAGGCAGTAGTCAACCCAAGGCTCCCAACATCTCCAAACAGTTTTTCGTTGACAGAAGTGGGTTGTTGCCATATGCTAGTCCGTTCATTACTGTAGGTTGGGCAGTATTGCAGCAGGTGTTCAACTGTCGTTGGGCTGGTACCGCAGGTGCAGAGATCTGTTGCACCAATTTTGTATTTGTGGTACAGATGGTATCTCAATCTGTTGTGACCAGTGCGTAGCCGAAAAATGATGACCTGTTCTTTTCTGGATAGTTGATGATATGCATCATTTTTCAAATGTCCCGGGTGCTCTCTTTCCCATTTGGACTTGAATGTAGCCTTTATAGTAGTCTTTGCCGTTGCGTAAGTTGTCTCTATATCATTTTGGGATTTCTTTCAATGTCCGTATATTTTTCCTAGGAGTAAAATCTCCTCTTGCCATTTTTTTTTTGTCTATTGTGATATTATTGTCTGACTCTCCAACTGTGTTATCTATATTGATGTCAAGATGCGGAGTCTACATCATAAAATATATTATTAATAGTGTTCCGTGTTTGTTTCATTGACAAGTGCAATATTCTGTTACTGAAACCTAGTGGTCTATGAAGACAGAATAGAACTGCTGCGCTCTCAGGCATGTCGTACAAGGCGACTAGTATGAGGTTGTGTATGAGGCTGGCAACCTCATCATGTCAAATAAATAGCCACAGAAACCACAGCTACGTGATCATGAGAGGAGCGAAGAATGCTTATTTAAAATTGGCTTCGATGTTGAAAGCCAAGTTGGGACTTTTTTTCAGAGAGAGGGGGCAAGAGAAGAGAGCGATCGTGTTGAATAATGATTATTCCCACCCAGTACCTAGACTTTTATAACGTTTGATCACGTTCAATTTTTCGTTCGAAAGATCTAAGACAAAATCCCACCGCTAATTAGAGACAAACAAGAAGACGCAGTATGGAGGTGGCAAATCGGAATCAATTTGTTGTTGCCCTACACGACGCCACTAGGCGTGATGACCACTGACTGCTTTGACGGTCGGGGGATAAGGATCAAAGAAGAAGAAGAAGAATAAATCGGCTGTTTGATCGGTTTTCGGTCTGCGTTCGGAAAACGGACAATATCCCACCGCTAATTGATAGACAGGAAGATAACAAGCAGGTGTGAAATCGTCTTAACTGGACTTTGTTTCTGATTGTGGGTTATGGGTCACTTGGTGGTGAATTATACTAGGCACTTTAGGTAGCATTATAGAATGAACTTTGACATCTTGAGTTCTGTTGTCTGTCAGAGATTACAATTTTTAAGCGTTAGTGGGAGTGGTAGGGAAGGGATAGTAAAATTAGAGTTAGAGTTGGGGGGTGGTATAGACCAGTGGTTCCATAAGCTCATCCCCAGCTCCGCCCACTCTACCTTATATAAGAACCTTCTTCAGACAAGCGGTTTGCACGACCCACTAAGGAAGATAATAACAATAAATGTAAAAATAGTAACAATTAATTGCTCATTTAAGCAAAATCTAATTAAATCTTAAATATATTTTATTCAATAAAATCGATGAACTTGATATAGAGATCCAAGCTGTTCAAAGTCTGATTTATTAATGTCATAAGAGGTTTTGATGTTACTAAATGTATAGGCTATCCTGGACAAATAGGTGTATCAGAGGATATCAGGATAGTGCCAGATAAGAGACTGGTCTTATAAGTAATACCCCCTTCTCTGAAAAGAGCAAGGGTGTATAGACAATCAAGATGGGGTCAAGCTATGTAAGTTCTCAGAGTAGATGATGATGATCTCTGAGTCCCTAACAGTTACCTCTACTGATCCCAAATGATTTAGCTACGGGTCTAGGGGAAATGTATTTACTTTATTTAATGATTAATTTCAAACAGAACTTCAACTTAATAAAAATTAATTAAGCAAGGCTGTATGAAAGTCTCTGTACAATTTAATTTTCCTGAACCTCAATATTTTGGGTCAGGAATTATCAAAATCAAGAAAGGTTATTTACATAAGGAAATAAATAATGTGGAAACTCTGTTCCATGTCTTTTAAAGGGTCACTGGAATGACTACACGCACTGTTCTTGATTCTTAATACTTCTACTCTACCAGTCTTATACTGCAAGGTCTACTATTTTCACCATCCCACAGTAGTTTAGTTTTATTGGGTGAATGAGGTTGGATGAATTATCATTGCCTTTCTAAAGGACTTATCTTAAGAATGTTGTTGCTTCAGTTCTTTGAATATTAGTCAGGATCAACAACTCTGTGACTCCTGGCTGAGAAGATGGGGTCTATCTCCAATCTTTAGATGGAGCTCTCAACTCCCACACGCTCTTCTTCTCCAGTAACTGCAGCCACGAAGTAAATTCGTGATATAACCTGGAATAGAATGACAATCCATTCCCTGTAGAGATCTGCCTCAATCAATTCACCCCTAACAATATTAAAACTTACCGTGGTCAATCCTTTGTGCTAACAAGTTGCACAAGATCTTGATTACCGTTGTCTATCATCAGTTTTCATGCCATAACTCTTTCTTTGGGGTAATCAATGCTTGGGTACCTCGTCCATGTTTGGCTTCCATATAATAATCATGGCAAGTACAATATAGCATGTGACCTGTTGATTACTTCATTCTAACATTCCCTATATGTTTTCACATGTTATTTGAACAGTGTGTCACTCCAGAAAAAAATATCAATTTATTAATACTACACTTACAGTCGCAAAATTTTGTGGCCAATTGGCAAACACATTTTACACCTTTTTCATTCCGAATAAGCCTGCACTATACACATTCCTACTTAGGTCATCGTGACACAACACATCCTGTCGGCAGTATCCGAAAAAAATATGTCACACATAGCCTGTTACTTACAGGTTAATAATATATGCAAATAAATGTATCTGTCTTACCCTCAAGTAAAGAAATTCACACACACAAGCTGACAGGCCATAAAAGGGTTCTAGCACTGCTCTTCCTAGTTCATACGGCAAAGGCTTTGTTCAATAGTCTTTTAGTACACGTCAGCTCGGCATAGAATCTTAGGTTTTCAATGGCGGAACTTACAAGAAGTTGTTACTTTTTATCAAACTACACCCAACCAATCAGAAGACGAGTCAAAAAGTTATTTGCGGAACTCCGCCTAGACCGGTCCTAAGCCCGGCTGAAAAAGGAGGAAGGCGGCCTGCATGGAGGCCGTAAGGAGGCAGCCCCTCCACCATGCAAATGCACAACAGGCCAATCACCTGTTTGCTTTAAACAAAGATTACGAGTAATATAAGAGAGAAAACCGGACTGATTCTAAAGGCGACGAACTGGAACGGACTACGGACTACGACTTATGGAACTTGGAACACAAGAAGTATAAATGGGAAAGAAGAGGAGCTGGTGGAAGAGATGAGGAAAGCAAAACTAGAAATCTTGGCTATTACGGAAACAAAGAAAAAGGGACAATGAGTCATGGATCTCGATGGCAACACGCTGCTATACAGTGGTGTACCCACATCTGAAAGAGCTAAAGGGGGCGTGGGTTGCATTGTTGCCAAAAACCAGAAAGATAGTATCAAGGGATGGAACTTTGTCTCGGAGCGCATTATGTTTGTAAAACTAAAAGAAGGAGAAACCATAGTCAACCTGATCATAGTTTATGGGCCAAATGAGGATGAGAGAGCAGAGGTCAAGGAGGAATTCTTCGAGCTGCTTCAAAGGACAGTGGATGACTGCCTAGATGAAGTTATCATGCTCGGAGATTTTAATGCCAGAATTGGAAATGACCATGCTAGATGGGGTGGAGTTATCGGAAGATATGGAGAAGATACTCTCAATGACAATGGAAAGCGACTCCGTAGATTCTGCAGTGAGCAGAATCTGATCATTACAAACACAAAGTTCCCCCATAAGCGCATACATGCATACACTAGATGTGAACCAACCAAGAATGAGAAGTCAGTGATCGACTATGCCATTGTTAGGAGAAGCTCAATCAAATATGTCCGGGATGCTAGAGTCTGGAGGGGGCCAGAGATTGGAAGTGATCACTGCCTGCTAACAATCAAAAGAAGAACTGAAAGAGTTGCTCAGCCTAGGAACTGCCTAACATCACGCAAGAAACAAAGTAAACGAGCGGGAGAAATGAGCATTAGGACCTACAAGCTGAGAGAGCCAGATATCAGTGGCTCATTGCTGCAGCGGTGAGCAATACAGAAGAACGACCTGATGACTTGGAAACCCTCTGAATTAAATTCAAGGATATCATAAAGACAGCTGCTGCAGAAGCATGTGGTGAAGTCCGACTTGGGAACAAGAGAAAGAGGACACCTTGGTGGACAGAGGAAGTCACAGAGAAAATAAGAGAAGAAAATGGCATGGAAACAATACTTAGGAGCTAAAAACACAACAGGACAAATGGAAAAATATAGAGAATATGTGACACTCAGAACAGAAGTAAAGAACAAAGTGCTAGAAGCAAAACAGAAGTCCTGGGAAGAATTTGGAGAAAAGCTAGAAAAAGATGCACAAGAAAACCAGAAATTGTTCTATAAGACCCTAAAGAACATGCGGAAGGAAAAACAATGCCCTGTCTAATTTATAAAGGACAAGCAAGGCAAATTGCTTACTGCCCCGAAGGAAGTAATGGAAAGATGGAAAGAATATTTCTCAGAACTCCTGAATGGTGAGCATGGTGAAGCATCAGAAATGATAACCACTAGCAAAGAAGATAAAACCAGTGATGGTGAAGATGCCTAGACGAGCAATTGCCAGAACTCCGACGCCTACAGGAAGCCTCAACTTGATGAGGTCCCATGCGGATTCTTCTTCTCAGCAAACCGAACAGTACTCAAGCAACCTCTGATTCCATTCCACAACTCAGAGGCAGCTGAGTAGAAAAAGGCGTCTTGAAGTAATAAGAGTGGAATTAATTTTCCAGGTGACTTGTTTTCATTGATCTGACGGATAAAGGCATTTTGTACAGGGTCCCCACACACTGGAGCAAACGTTGGGACTAAAGTGTTTGGCAAGGAAGAACATGCCAAGGCACCAACTCGTGTTTGCATGCTATATCAGAGCTTCCTACAAACTAAACTCGTCTTTGCAGGAAGTATTCAATGCAGGATAAGCAGATGACCCAGTAAAGTCAGAAGTCAGTGGGGGGGGGGGGGTGGGGGGGGGGGGGGTTTCACAGGTCCTGTATTTTACCTGAGCACTGATGTAAGTTTGACAAGATTGATGTTTCCCTGTCCCCCATACCCTTACCTTTTTCCACCATTATGGTGGGTCAGATGCACAACGATGTCAATCAAAGGCATGTAAGGTAGAAAACACTGCCAAGTATTCATGGTGGCCGCGTAACTGGAAGATAAGACAGATCTGTATCTACGGAGCGGCCATTTGCTGATCCAGTGTTGCCACTGATTGCTAAAAATCAGAGTGCAACATCTCCAATCCAACCATGCAAGTCTTGGAAGGATAGACAGTCACTGAGAAGAGTTAGGGATGGCCAATATTTCAGCCTACTAAAACAAAATCCATGGTGATATCCACGAGAAGAAAGAACATTAAGCTGGAGAACAGGCTCTTCGAGGAATGTCTGTGATTAAAAACGTCCCTAGGTCCACTTCAGCCACCTCTAGGAACATTCCGCTAGAACAGACAGGCACATTATAGCATACGTATGATGCTATGGGTGACCTACCATGACAGCGGAACAAGCAAAGGACATCAACTAACAGTTATAGGAATGAAAAAAAGCGAGAAACGGATGGTCCCTTGTGGTTAGTCCTCAACAAGGGCAACATCAGGAAGGTGTCCTTAGGCCCATACGAGCACAGGGCACAAACTACCAAATTAAAGAAAATTAGTAGTGAGAGCTGTTGTTACTTTTCTGTGTTTCTCTATGGTGCGGAATTGCCTAGAAGGAGTAACAGAAGTAGGACATTGTCCGAAACTGTCCCCTCTTTCGCTACACGAAATCCTGGCCTAACGGAAAAAATTCCACGTCGAGATCATCAATTGGCCGAGATACCAATCTAGACGTCACAACCAAGATCATACTTATTCGGGAGTAACCAAAGAAGGACAGCGGGCACCATAATCGCTTGGTTAGACCGCGAGTTGGGTTGGCAGCAGTTTTGGGTTATGGCCACGTATTCCTCAGAAGCCTCTCAAGATACAATGAATTATCATTACACGCAGATCACAGCTAGCATGACTCAGTGACCCCCGTCCTGTCCTAAAGCGAAAGAAGAATCGCCCTGCCACAGCCGACAACTAAAGTGCGTGAAACAAACATTAGGCGGAGTCATCTGGTGGGGGCTGAGATGCAAAGAATGCCACCAGAGGTAATTTGTGGACACTGTGACTCGAAAGGATGAAAGGCATGTTCCACCGACGAAACAAGAGAGGTGAATGCCAAATTTGTTATGCTGCCCTACCGCATATAGGTGCCAGCCAATCGTGATTGACGCTAACAGAAGTGCTTTTGGCATCCTGTGCTAGAGGCATCAATGCTACAACAGACAGCCCGTCACCTACCGCCGAAAAAAAAAAAAAACAAACAAACAATAGTTATGCAACTTTCTAAAGGTGCAAGTCACTACTTGATTGGAATCATTGATTATTCCCATGAATGTCTTTTCCATAGGAGTGGGGTTACAACCATTTTCCCATCTTGTGGTGAGTGTAGGGGGTTGCAAATGTCTCTATTGCCCAGGAAGGCACAGTCCTGCCCCATGAGTTCGAAGTTGCAAAATTGCGTAAGTTCCACCTTAATTTAGCTTCAGAAAAAGCACCCTAGACTAGAACTTCCCTCCAAACAGAAGCAATATGCTGCTATAGGCTCAATTTACCTGGTATCAATGGACACATACCCACATATCAGCACTCAGGTGATAAACCTAAGAACTCTCAATCCAATACTTATAATTCAATCACCTTCGCGTCTTGTTTTGGTTGAAATGAGTTACATCTTCGAGGACCTATTTCAACTGATTATTACAAGATAAAAAGAGACACATGAGAAAACTTGGGAATACTGCCTTGTCTGATAGCAAAAACTTTGTCTCGAGGTTAATAAATGCTAAATACGGTACACAATTCAAAAAATCAAGTTAAGGTATAAAACAAAAACAAAAAAAAAAAAAAAAAAAAAAAAAAAAACTAACAAAATAAAAAACAGAAACTAAAAGAACCCAAGTCAAACATCGTATCCAAAGGCTATCAAAAGAAATAACATTTGCACACAAAATCAAAGGATGTAAAATTAAACTTAAACTATGCTGAATGGACATCACTTGATATGAGAAAAGGAGAAATACAATAGATGGTGACAAGAGGAGAAAAAACCTAAACAGTGTACAATAAAAAAAAAAAATGTAAGAAAAGAAAATTGAAACACCGCAGGGTTTTTACCACATCAGTCTCACTGAATAACTGGACGAGGATAACGCTTCCACATGAGGGACACGTACAAACCCAAAAACTAAAATGGACAACAAAAAACAAACAACTCCCATTTTGTGGTCAGTTGAACGTTGGCTGTCCCATAGGGTTAGCCGCGCAAGTGTTGAAATTACTTATGGATACGAATGGACAAAGTCAAGTATCCCGCAAGATCGCTACTACACTAGTGAACTAAGGATGGTCTAGCTCTTCCCGGTCCGGAAGCTCTGGACAAGGAACAACTGTTGGTCCTCATCATGTGTCGAATCACTGTGTATAGGAGTTAGCTGGGGGGGTGTTGGTCGGGCAGAGGGGGCCCAGGAAAGAAATTATAAATATAGGTTCCAGAAGGAGACAGGTGCTTTCATAAATCATACGGACGTACTCTTGTTCTCCTAGTAGGTGGCAGTATAAGAGTCTGTTGGCTCTAGAAGGTCTAGTTGTCTAAAAAGGATGACTAGAATAAACCCAAAACTACAACATGGTGGTAATAAAACACGGATCATTTATATTTCCAGCGTCTACTCGAGATGAAAATAAAAACAACGCGCGAGCACAGTTGTTAAAGATACGCCGTCCCGACTTTTAAGAAATTGCTTGCGTAGGAAGGTGGTTACTGGACCTGTTTGACAGGTGTTAGTGCATCTAAGTTATATACAGCGTAACAATATAGAGAAACGATATGCTCTGCTATTAGTTTTTTGTTTGACCAGATGTAAGCAGCAAAATTCTACTCGGGGCTTGTCCGTTCCTTGAATATCAAGACAACATTCAGTAGGTACCCTGAAAATGGAACGCATTGGTGTCTCCAGTTATACCCATAAATATCAGGGTACTACACGTGTCATGCAAACGTTCAACTCCAAATTTCTTCTTTGGTTTTTTTTCATCGTACACACAGTCCCGATGTGCTTTCAGGACTGTCTACTTGTAGGCGTTACGACCTGGCATGAATGAATAGATAGGGCTAGTATAGATCTCCTTCGCAACGCGCCGGAATGGTCGGTTCCTTTGGATCGGTCCCGAGATAATTTACAGTATAACGAGTACAGGTATCCTGGGGTCGTCGTCCTGGTGGCTGGGACGGTGGTTTGTGGGGTGGATAAGCGGGGATTGTTTACAGACATAAGAACATTGGAGGGCCCAGCCCTTGGGGAGTTTCGTTCTGTCGTCCGGTTACGATCCTTGGTTGGGACATTGTGCTCCAAGTACATGTATATTAGATTTATATAAATAATGATAATGTTATAAAATTTTGTAGTCTAATAAGATGCAGGGTCTGACCCATAAAAAATACAATATTAAAAAAAAAAACCGCCCAATGATCCAAAAAAACGATTAGCAAAAATCCGCAAAACCCTCAGAAATACACAAAAATAAAACCAAAACAAAAAAACAAAACGAACAAGAAACCAATAGATAAAATCTAGCAATTGGCCCCCCCCCAAAAATATCCGGTTTCAAACACCAATAGACTAAAGTGCAAACCCCCAACTACCAGAAAAAATGAAAACCCCCACCCCCCTCAATAATAGACACGAAAAACCTTTGCAAAAACAAAAAAAAGAAGAAAAAACACAAAATAAAAAACCCCACCCCCCCCCACATAATCCATTTGAACCTGGGAGGCTGTATATCTATATGCGCTCGGCGAGAGTCTTATTGTACGAGCGATACATCTCCCCACCTTTCTGGCAATTGTCATCCGTAAATCGTTTGCTTAACCTAGCCAAAAGAACTGCAGTTTTATGATTTAAATAAAAAATTACGGAAAATAAATGGGAGCGTGTATGGCTGAAGCTGTTCAAACAAAAATATATTTGGCAACAATGTATGCATTCACGAGTTAGCCAACGCTACATTTTTTTTTGGAAAATAATAGATATTCGGGTCTTTAATTATAGAAACAATGCCCGAATGAAGAGATAAAAGTGAATGTACATTAAGAAAAATTTTTAACAAATATGCAAGACAACCTAAGCTGTGTGCTTGTAAGTTGAGTATGCTTATAGCGAGCAGGGGTACTTGTAGATTACAAGTGCATTGATCAGTGCCAGTTAAAGATCTCATTATCTCGCGTTGCTTAAAATGCAGCGCATCTGTTATTACAATTGCGCTTAAGGGCCAAGTTAACAGGAAAATAGGTTCAATGCCCATTTGTTGTTGGTGAATGGTAATTTTTGTTGAAGGACGGTAAAAAATTGCGTGTTGACTTAACCAGGTGACATATAATTAAGTAATTGCCTGCTGCGTTCCGCGTTGTTGCTCTGAGAATGCTTCCATTTCATTACAAATTCAAAGAGTGAGTGTTTTGTAATGGTTTGTTTTTGCCTGTTATTTTAAAATTAAAAGTTGGTTATGGTTTAATTTGTGGGGTGGGGGTTAGTGTACTCATTTTTAATTTACTTAATAAAAGTATTTAAGTGTTTGTAAATAAATTTTTGTGAGGTTTTGTAGTGAGTAAGTTTGTTGTTTTAGTGTTTTTTTTTTTATTCCATTAGGTCGATAATCGGTTTTTTCTCATTTTGTATTTTTCATAGATCTGTTTTTACTGCAAAAATTTAACTCCTCACAAGAAAACGTATATGTTGGAAATTTTAGTTGATGATATTTTCTGTTATAACGAGATTTGAAAACGATGAAACTACAGGAGCTGACTGGACCGAGTGTTACTTTCTTAAAATTTTCATATCGACCCGTTATATATTGCAGGAGAGCCTGCTTTGATTTGTTTTCCGACCTGTTATTTGCAAACTTTGTTAAGTTTGTTTTTAGCATAGAGTATATCGTTTGAATGAGCTTATGGAATCATTTTTTGTTTAGTTGTCAGGCTTTTTTTTTTAGCGTTAAAAATTTTTGTTTTATTTTTTGCAGGTAAGCCAACTAATATTGATAAATAATACCATGTAAGTAATTTTCTTTCCAATTTTAAAAAAAATAAGTTTGTTGCTCTTGATGTAAGCCATAGGTCTGCACGCTGATTCATGCATTACTGCTCTCAACAGAATTAGCACCGATGTGATTGAATTGGCTGCAAGGTTTTTTTTTCAATTTTATTTCAAGCTCAATTTGAAGGATTTAAAATTAGCCGGGACAGAAGGAATACAGAGTCTTGTAAATTATGTTCAAATTTTATTTACCGTGCCACTGTGGAGCTAGGCCGATGGATACGGTGAAATGAGCCGTGTGGGGAGAAATTGGCCACAGCTGAACCATACTTTAGCTTTCAAAGTTTTACTTCTCATGATGGTAAATAGGAAATTAAAGTGATTTTATAACGCAAACTTTCAATTTTTGATAGCAATTTTATGATTACAAACGGCTAGTACACCTTTTTTTTTAGCAATGGTTGTCAGGTAATCGGGTGAAATGGCTGCGTTGCAGACACACAGCGACTACAAAAATGCAGGGAGAGTAGCCTCAGCGTAAAAAAACACAGTGCACAGGTTTCGTTATGCGTAGTTCGTTTTTTACATTGTTCTGTATGGAAGTAGTATCCGATGTATTCTCAGTTGTAGGCACATAACGAGTATTTGTTGTAAAGGACATCCGGAAGAAACGATAGTAGGTGTTTATTTTTCCGTAGACTGGGGGTCGACCCTTAAACAAAGAGCGTGAGCTCAACTAGAAAGATGCGTACTAGTTTCTTGGCACGATTTTGAGTTCAAACTAAAATAGCGCTGCAAAACTTGCGCGAAGGTTAGAGTGAATTAATGATTAACAAATAATGGGTTTATTTGTTTGCATTAAACCCTATGTGACAAATTTTGGGAATAGTTCTTTTCAGGAATTTGATTATGGTCGACACTTTTGCTTGGTATGGACCTGACTTTGTGTAAACAATGGCTTATCAAGGTTTCCTTGTACTGTCTCAACCTTTGGACAATTTTAGATTAGCAACCCTGCTTGCTAGACTTTTTTTGAGCAGTTCTTCACTTATCTTGGCCTTTTGCCTTTGATATTCACTTTAATGTAGTCGCATTTAGCAATGGTATTTGTTTATCCACTTTAAGAGTGAACTAATTTACTTTTAGTTTTGTGTATATAGCCATTGGTGTGAATAGAAGAATCCGCGAAAGCATATGTGAAGGGTTGCTGCAGGGATAGGAAAAGTGCCATTTATTCTTTTGAAATGTAGTTTTTATCAGCATTTAAGCAGCAGCCCATTGGTATTTAGCAGGCGCTTTTTATTTTGCCATGAGTTCATTATTGCACATTTAAAAATAAACATAATATTAGTCTTTTTTGTTATCAAGAACACATTGTGCATTATGTGCCAGATAATTAGGAAGCTGCTTCTTCTACAAAATTTGTACATGCGTGCCACTGAATGTACATTGAGTGTATTGGAATACAATACTAACATTCCATTTAGCATTTTTTTTTTGGAAATTTTTTACATGTAACGTTATCATGTTACATGCATTTATTGTTGAAGCCATAAGGATAAGAATTTTTCATATGCAGGTCCTTTGTCATTTTGTGCAATCGCTTATTTAATGGAGGTCCAACAGGGTAGTTGAAAAAGAGGATGGGCTAAGTGAGTTTAAGCAAGTGCTAAAACTTACATCGCTGCAGGGGTAATATTATTAATCTGTATAATTTTGCCCGGAGGACGTTATCGAGACGGGCCTGAAGATGTTTTACGGATCCCGTCTGAGTGCAGTCGATATTGTTACAGTATGATCTACATGTATGGTGAGTGGGTTACTGATTTCACCTGTTCAGGTTTAGTGTTTTTTGTGGTTTTATTTGGTGGGGGGGGGGGGGTTATTATTTTGTTGGTAGAGAGGTATTGTAGGTAGGTGTTTATGGTGGCGGGAGCAGGTAGATTATAGATAATGGTAGTGTTGAGTTGAGGTTGGGAACGGAAACGCTGGTTGGCATGAGCCTTGGAGTGCTTTTGGGGGTTGTGGAGCGTTTCCGGTGCGAATGTCACTTGTATGAGCTGATGACGTTGTGTAAGATGAAAATAACCAAGATGAATAGATTGGATATTAAACCCGGAAGAGCGAAGTCACTGGAGATGCGGTGGTACAGCTTATTGCCTATCTATAAAAAAAGAGTAATAGGTCTAAAGTGCAATTTTGCAAGGGAGGAGCAGTAGTAAGCAGTTGGGAAAAAGTGAGGTTGGTCGAGTGTTAATGCATTTTGTACAACAAGATACAATAGTCCGACACAAGTTTCAAAAAAAGACTCATGACGGATAGCTGGGCGGGGGCCAAAAAGATGAAAGTAAGGACTGCTCACCTTCTTGGTGCCAATAGGAAAGATAGCACGGGTTTTAACTAACCGGTGGCGAATTTAAGATAACACAGACTATTGCATTTATTAGATTGAAGATCGGTGAAACTCAGACACATAAACTGCATTGGTCGCAATACAATTTATTTGGGGCTAGAAGAAACATTAGTGGGTTTCCTCCGTGGTTCACGATCCATGGAAGGTGGGGTCAAGACTCTGTTAGAGAAAGATGTCCGCTCGTTCGTAACAATGAGCAAGAATGGTGTGGGTAGGGGTCCAGTACTGCAGCAATCATTGTCTAACAGGCAAACATGTACCACAGCTAATAATGACATGGTGGGTTACAGTGGAATGGCTCCGGTTTTAATTTGGATATGAATAGTTGTCTTTTTTGAACTTACCATTTGAGGAATCTGATAACGGGATGAACTAATGAGGACAACCCGTTTAGTAAAGAGGGGGGTTGTTAGGTCTAGATTAGATCAGATATTGCTAGGGTCGGTTTGCTGTATCAGGAGGGATGTGTGTATCATTGTTGCAGGCATGGTGGTGTGGGTTGTAGTGGTGCTGAACAGGAAGCGAATTGTTAGAAGTAAAGAGGGAGGGATGGAAAACTTGCGATTGTTATGCTAAGGGCAATAACTGTAATTTCGGGCACCTTTATGTAATCGTTGACAAGTTATATACCGTAATTACATAGATACGGGTGAAACCAGGTCAGTCTAGCTGTGACAATTTGAACACATTAGCCGCGCAATGGTTTTGCAATTCAAAGGCAGCAATTTGTAAATAATATTTTACATTATGATTATTTATTATAAACGCTGGTATTGGAAATTAAACGCAAGATAAGACAATGAAGTGGTGTAATAATCAAACGCCAATGCCTACGATTAAAGCCCCTTGCTACGATTCACGATAACCACGTCCGGTTTTTAGTTCCAGGCGCATTCTGGGACAATGCGCATGCCCAGTTTTACAAATCGGCCATGATAAATATGAAAAAATGTAACATTTTATAGTAAATCATTTTAATTGACTTTGTTCGCTCAAAGGATGGTATCATTTAAACCAGCATCCCATGGATATGGATGACTGATTCAGCATCTACTGCGGCCGGCCTTTATCACTACTAAGTACGTTGAGTGAGCTAGTCTCGCATAATATTCGTGTGAAGTTCCGTACAACCATGTTTACGTTTTTATTCCGAATCTAGCACCTGTAGCCATCGGCTACTTGAAGAAATCTTTGATATCTGATGTTTTGCATTGACAACTGTTAGCCAGGTTTTGCCCGTTTTTCATAGAATGTTCTGACTATGCAATGAAATTTCATAAATAATAATTAAATACGATTTAAACGGTATTTTTCAGCGATGTGACTGTTGCCCGGTAGCCTGTTTTTGTGGTAGTCTAGTACTCAAACATAACGGAGAGCGCGCCAGTCAACGGTATACCATCTCGACACAGGGAACGTAATGTCTCATATTAAGGGGGCGGAGCAGTTTTAATAGTTAGCCACTAAACAATGACACTAAAACTTACTGTAACAACAGTTATGGTGACGTTATAGTGAAATTCAAAGATTTGTTTTCACTTTGAAACAGAAAATAACTGATAACAAATCGAACTAACTCTGTCAGAGGTCACCAACTGATCTTCATTGACCTGGGCGCCACGGTGCACAATAAGCAATCTGCCCTGACTGAAATAGTCAAACATTAAAAAAATAAATGTGTATTAATGTCCAGCCTGAAGGCTTGAACATTCTCAGAAGTCATTGTGAATATAATCTTGAAAAAAGAAGTGGTCAGCCTGACGTTACTATCATTTCCAGTTTGTCCCGGGATCATGTCATTGAACATTCACTGATCCTCATGTTGACCGCTCTTTTTCCTGCAGTAATAATGACAGCTTGCTTCATAATTAGTTAGTGATTAGTGGTCAGCCAGCACTTATTAGCTCATGTATTGTTAGTAAACTGCCTGTTCACACATATGTATGAATAGCCAGTGGGCGAATCCCTACTGAGTTATTATAAATAACCTCTCAGGCTATCCACACATGAGTAGGATTATATACACCCTTAAAGTAAGATAGGTGCCTTATTCTTGGATGTCTGCAGATTCTTCTTCTTCTTGCGATCGCATCTTTGATGATTACACCGTCAGACGAGTTCTCATGATGAATTCGACTGTTGTTTGAAGTTCCTCTTTAACTCCATATAGCTTTGAGTTTAGTGTTGAGTCATTCGGCCAGTATATCTTTCTTAACTGGTCATACAGAGGACAGTCCTGTAGAACATGCTCAGCAGTTTGTTCGTTTAATCCACATGTGCACAGTGGTGAAGCAGACAATCGTAGCTTGTGCATGTGTTTATTCAGTTTGTTATGCCCTGTCCTGAGTCGAAAAATAGTTATCTGTCCCTGCCGGTCGAGAGTGTGATAGTCGTCCTTTGGGTTGGTTCTGTTCTCTTCTGATAGTCTGGATAGCTCTCTTTTTCTCAAAGTATGTGACTTCATTATCTTCTTGTTCACATTCTCCTCCCTTTTTTGCAAGTTTATCTGCCTTTTCATTTCCGGGTACACCACAATGAATGGTACCCACTGAAGTATGGTTCTCTTTTTGGCAGCTACCTTGTTTAGTTCATTTCTCAGATGCGGGAGTTTACCACCCTTGAGAGCTTGCAGGACAGACAGTGCATCTGTGAGGATGACTACCTGGTGGCAGTCAGAGTTGGTGTTATAAATCATATTTGCAGCTTGCTCTAGAGCTTGAACCTCAGCTGTATAGTTGGAACAGAATTTACCAGTGGGAATGTGCCTAGTCTCATAGTGGTTGTCAGGATATGAGATAAAGATACCGGCACCTCCATTCCTAACAGCATTAGTTGCTGATCCATCTGTATAGGCATGTTGTCTGCAGATGATCTGTATTTATTCTAAAACGTTCCCAGCCATATGGGAGAACTTAAATGACATGGTCGTGATTTACTTTTATTAAATTAAGTCTTTATTTTGTTTTGGATATTGTCAAAGAAAAAGTAGAATGGATGCTGCAGGTTGCCTTTCAGTGGCAAATCTCCCGTGAAACGTGGTGATGCTGTCTGTCTTTAAGGGTTGAAATGAAAAACAATGGGTCTTGTTATTTGGTGTCATCCAAATATGTCACCCATGTCATTAAGGAGCTGCTGTAGCATAGTGGTTAGTGCACTGGCTTCCTAGCTCATTGGTCTATGGTTCGATCCCCAGATGAGGTGGGATTTTTTTAGGCCGCAAACGGCTCCTGGGTCGACCCAGCCCCAAATGGAGCAACTCTGGGAAGGTTAAGGCAGCCGGCGTGATGCTGACCACATCACCCCTAGTGTGCTGATGGTCAAGAAAATATTGGCCTAACACCATATTCCCAATATGCCTCAATGGGCGTGTAATGGGATCCTTTTATGTCATTAGGGTTAGGGATAAGGATTCCCAAACCTAACCTTAACCCCTTTTTACTGCATCTCTGAATTCTCTTTTATTGTCATATTGAACAGACAGTGCACAGTTCTTAATTTCAACCATCTTTCACATTCCATCATCATAACCCTCCACTCCCAAAGGAGCATAGGCCTTCAACAAACACATGCCAAGTCCTCCTGTCACGTGCCATCATCTCGAGTTCTTTCCACATTCTCCTCATCATTTTCACCTCTGTTTCCAGCTCTCTTCTCCATGTGCTTCTTGGTCTACTTCTGCCTCTCTTGCCCTGGGGGTTCCAGAACAAGGACTGCCTTGTAATGCTATCAACAGGTTTCCTCAGTGTGTGTCCTATCCATCGCCATCGTCTTCTCATCTCTTGTTCCACTGGCACTTGTCTAGTTCTTGTCATCAGTTCCACGTTGGTAACCTTGTCATACCATTTTAATCCCTCTATTCTACGCAAGCACCCATTTATGAAAGTCTGTAGCTTTTTGGTTGTTGTCTTTGTTGTTCTCCATGTCTCAGAGCCATATAATAGGACTGACTTCACATTAGAGTTGAAGATTCTTATTTTCGTGTTGGATTCGATTTCTCTTGATCTCCATATATTTCCCAATGCAATGAAAGCTCCTCTTGCTTTTTGTATTCTTATTTTGATATCACTGTCTGGTCCCTCCAACTTTGTCTATATTACTGCCAAGATATGTGTACGATTCTACATCTTGTATTGGTGTTTCTTCAAGTTCAGCCCTGATATCATTACCTGCATTTATTCTCATTATTTTTGTCTTTTCCCTTTGTATTTTCAGACCCAATTGCTGTGACCTCTCATCGAGTGTTTTAAATTTGTCCTGCATCTGATTACGGTTATGGGACAGAAGAGCCAAGTCATCAGCAAAATCCAGATCATCCAACTGCTTAGTCAGAGTCCACTGGATTCCATTTCTGTTGTGTGTTGTCGATGATCTCATAACCCAGTCTATTGCTAGTAAGAAAAGAAATGGAGACAAGAGGCATCCTTGTCGCACTCCTGTTCTTATCCCAAACAGTTCTGTAAGCTGTCCTTCATGAAGAACTCTGCATGTCATGTCTTCATATGTTTTCTTTATTAAATTAATGATCTTCAGGGGAACTCCATAATGCCTCATCAATTTCCAAAGTGATTTTCTGTCTACACTGTCAAATGTCTTTTCGTAGTCCACAAATCCGATGTATATTGGTGAATTTCATTCCAGACTTTGTTCAACTATTATTCTCAAAGTGGCTATCCTTCTGTTTTACGCAAGCACCCTTTTATGAATGTCGGGAGCCGCGCTGGTGTAATGGTTACAATGTTGCGCTGGCGACCAGGTGTTCAAGGTTCAGGCCCAGGCGTCAGCATTTGTAGGAGTGTCAATGACCGGGATTTTGACTGAATAACCTGAACGGCTCCTGAGATAAGCGAAGCTCCTGACCGGGTTGGAAGGAAAGTCCACAGGCTCCCCAGCCTCGCAATGACATGTCATTAGGCCGAAGGGCTGAAAAGCCCAAGTGTCGCTGGTTAAGGGGAAAAAAAAAGAATGTCTGTAACTTTCTTGTTGTTTTTGTTTCTCCATGCTTCAGGGCCATGCAGTAGGACTAACTTGACATTTGAGTTGAAGATTCTTATTTTCAACTTGGACTTGATTTCTCTTGATCCCCATGTTTCCCAATGCAATGAAAGCTCATCTTGCTTTTTGTATTATTATTTTGATATCACTGTGTGTCCCTTCAACTTTGTCTATATTGCTGCCAAGAGATGTACAGTTCTACATCTTTTGTGGCATTTCTTCAGGTTCAACCTTGTTATCATTTCTAGCAATTGTTCTCATTATCATTGTCTTTACTCCGAGATTTGAACCCATATAATTTACCACTTCTTCTTGGATCGTCTGTCACTGACGGGTAACATAGTTTTGATATGTGGCTAGAGAGCATGTAAGCAACAGATATGGGATGCAGCTAGAAGGCAAGTAAGCAACATTTTTTTTTTCTTAAACCAGCGGCACCTGGGCTTTCAGCCCTTCGGCCCAATGACATGTCATTGCGAGGCTGGGGAACTTGAAGACTTTTCTTCCAACCCGGTCAGGAGCTTTGCTCCTTCCCATCCACAGAGGGTTTATCACAGGAGCCGTTCAGGTTATTCAGTCAAATTTCCGGTCGTAAACATTCCTTCAAACGCTGACGCCCGGGTTTGAACCATGAAAACCTGGTCGCCAGTACAACGCCGTAGCCATTACAACAGCGCGGCTCCCAAGTAAGCAACATAGATATGGTGTGTGGCTGGAGAGCATGTAAGACTCTGGGATAGCTTCTTGTTGTATCTCTCTCTCTCCAAGCCATACATAGCTGCTAAGGATTCAAACCTAGAGAGATAGATGTCAGTTTCCTCTGAAGCCTCAGAGTACACATCTAATTGAAAGGATACTGCACTAGGTGCCACCGCCTGAGTGGTGCTTCCTCCCTCGCTATTTTGAGAACTGCCAGACCCGCCATTGTTAGAACTAGAATCCACTTTTCTTCCTTCGAGTTCCAATTCCTTCATTCTAATAGCATGGGCTCTGTCAGCCTCCTTTTCTTGGAATGCCTTCTCGGCCTGTTCCTTCTCCTTAGCAAATGTCCTCTCGGCCTGTTCCTTCTTTTCTTGGAATGCCCTCTCGGCGTGTTCCTTCTTTTCTTGGAATGCCCTCTCCTTTTCTCTCTCTGCGGCTTTGAAAGCCCATTGCTTTTCTTTCTCTTCAGTTTTTTTTTTTTGGTGTTCCGTGGCCATCCTTCTCTCTTCCCTATCAGCTGCCTTCTCTGCCTCCATCCTGTCTTTTTCCTCTTTATCTTTTTCTTTCTGTTCTTTCACCCAAGTAAGCACAAAGTCAGAAAGTTCTTTGCCTGAAAACCCGAGTTTGCGGCCTAGATTAAGGTAAAAGGCATGGAGGTTTTGGGTCTCTGCCATTCTGAGCGAAAAGTCTGTTTACAAAGCTACACAAATGCACAACAGCTACTATTGGTAAAATAACAAATGTACAACACTGAGTTGCTACACCAAGTGAACTTTTTATTTAACTACAACTTTAACTTTAGTTACAGAGATTTTGTTTCTTTCAATTATTTTTTACAAAGTTACTTTTACTGTTATTTATACATACAGTGAATGCTCTGTCTTACCATAACACACTCTCTTGACACTATTATTTCAGTCAATCTGAAATTTATGTCAGGCATCTAGGGGAATTACTAGACAAGTTCTATAATCCGGGACGAGGTCCGCAATTGTGATGGTATTGCCTCCCCTGCTTTGCAGTAGTGGTCCAACAGTGGCCAAAACTGACAAGTATCTATTATAGGCTTCAAGGGAGTCTATCTTTACACAAGATTACTCTTGGCAGAAATGTAGATAGTTGCTGATGATGTTGCCCTGATTGCTAAATCAGAGGCACATCTCCAATCCAACCTGCAAGTCTGGAAGGAAGAACTGGAGAAGAGAGGGATGGTCATAAGCAGCTCTAAAACAAAATCCATGGTGATATCACGAGAAGAAAGAAAACATCAGATTAAGTTGGGAGAACAGGTCCTGGAGCAGGTCGACCACTTTAAATATCTCGGAGCTATTATAGACCGAAAGGGAGGCATCAAAGAAGAGTTGGCCACTCGAAAAAGCAGCGGCTGGGAGACTTTTTCAGGCCATAAATCGTGGATTCCTCAGCAAGAAAGAGGTTGGTAAGAAAACGAAGATGGCTGTATACCGCTCCACCTATGTCCCAGTCTTGACATATGGATGCGAGTCGTGGGCAATGACTACAACCCACAAAAGCCAGATCCAAACCTCAGAAATGAGGTATCTGAGGAAAGTGGTTGAAGTAACAAGAAGAGACATGGTCCGCAACCAGACGATCCGTCAAGGCCTAAAATCCCATCCGCTGCAGACCCAAGTAGAACAGTCCCAACTAAGATTGTTTGGCCATGTCTGCAGAATGGGAGAAGATCGGCTACCACGACAAGCATGGGAAACAGGGATCCAGACCTCCAGGACGACCCAGAGTCCGCTGGGAGGACAACATTAGACAATCTTTGAAGGACCGAGGACTAGAATGGAACCAGGCCAGGAAGAAGACAGCTGATAGAATGGTCTGGCGCTCTCTCTTCCAAACCTCTACACCTCACGGTAGAAGGGGAACGACTAAGTAAGTAAGTAAGAAATGTAGATAGAAGAGTAGTAAAGCTTAAAGCTTCTATCACATCTGAGTCTTCACAAGATACTCAGATAAGCGAAAACAATGC
This sequence comes from Oreohelix idahoensis, assembly GCA_024509875.1. Lineage (NCBI taxonomy): Eukaryota > Metazoa > Mollusca > Gastropoda > Stylommatophora > Oreohelicidae > Oreohelix > Oreohelix idahoensis. Next base: position 24,874 of record JAMPIV010008506.1, read on the forward strand.
TGGCTGTTGCTGAGCAAGTTAATTCTGTAATCTGCCGACACCTTTTATGAAGAATTAGAGCAATGGTTTATTCTAGCTCGATAAGCCCCCAACGTTGAGTTAATCAGTGGAATTATTATTATAATATAGCTCTGTTTAGAGTGTGTGTTTAGTAACTTTGACTTAGACAAACATGTAGTACATTTAAAATGATTGAATCGAAGTTAAATTTGTATAATTACAAATAACAAAACTTAATTATCACTTTAAGTTTAACAGTTTAAAAGAAAGGAATAATAGTTAGTTACAAAATAACGTTTTCATCACTCGGGTGATGGGTTTTGGATAAGAAGTTCAAGTGGCAGCATATAGGTTAACTTAGCTGCCAATGATGATTCTAATCCTCCTCCTGATAGGTAGGTTTTCTGTACACTGCTGTCACTCATCTCTGGTCAAAGTTCAGGCACCACACGTTCCCAGAACGTCGAGGAGTAATGGTCAAGCTGTTCTGCGTCTGTCTATAAAACCCTGTTATGATGGCGTCTTGCACGTCATTCCACTTGGTTCCAGAGGTAGTACTTTCTGCTGGTACCACCAATAACTGGTTATAGAAATAGAAACAAAACACTCTTCTGAGTATGGCGTTTTCCGACACATAGTTATGTGCCCCCCTCTTCTATTCTACCATCCCATGTCAGAATTTACCCTCAATGAGAATTAAATTTAATCCCTGGGGATGAAACTTCCTTTACATTTAAACTGAATAGCTTTAGCTTTACATTACATTTAAATGAAAAGGTTAAACGTACAGATATAATATGGTTTACATTTACATCTCCACTGTTTGAAAAAGTGTTCACAATATAAATTCATTTATGTTTACACTTGTTGAAAAGTTTGAAACTTCCATTATTTTAAAATGAATATGGGACCAGAAGACGCAGCAATAGAGACCGCAGTCAGCGACTCATAGCTTGACTGCCTGCGTCAGGACTAGCGAACTAGAGCTGGTCAAGACCGTGCTCCACCTCCACGTGGTGGTCCTGGAAACAGTCTGCAGCAGTGCAGGCTGGCTGAGCGAGCATGGATCGCAATGGGAAGGCAAACCCGGTCCTAAAAAATGCCGTGCAGAAGTCGGATGTGTCGACCGAAAGGTGCAGATATCACAGCTACGTTGTAAACAGACACAACGCAACCACCGTCCTTTTCAGGGCGAACGAGGAAGAAGAAGAAGAAGAAAAATGAATATTTTTTTGTCGTTTACATTTACACTGAGTGAAAAGCTTTGAAACTGTAAGTATTATTCTTAGAATGTACATCATTTCTTTCATCTTTCCCTACCTGCTCCATAGAGAACCAGGAACTACTTTGTGCTTTTAGTTCTCTTTATGAAACTCAATAAAGCAATCACCAGCCCATGCAGTGTGGTTCATGAATCATTATTCTATGCGCTGAAGTTGCCAGCCTCAAATGACTTTGACCTCCAATAGCGAGTTTCACATATTAAAATTCACATGGTAATATATACATATATATGTTAGTTCACATGTTAGTAATAAAACATTGAATGAAAATGCACTACTTACGCCAATCTTGGCTACAGATGTTTTTGCTCAGAAGACTTAAAAAATATGTGCTGCAGCTGCCTTCTTTCACGTGTACTGGGGGTCATTAATTTTAACTTCAATTCCCTCTGTCTCAGTGTCTTTCTTCAGTTTCCTAGTCCCAGTGTTTCTTATCAAAATGTAGAGATTTCCTGTGCTTTGCAAGTCTTATTTGGTTCTCCAATAAAAAGGTCCAGTTAACAAAAGGAATTATGAATCTAGTCTCCACTCTGGCAAGGTCGGGATGTTGTCTTGGCGAGCGTGAAATTCACTATGAAATAAAACTGCGAAATGGTCAGACTATATTCCTATCTTCCCAAGCATTGTTGTTATGAATCTAATCTGAAAGATCCAATCATTTCAAACAGGTCAGGTGTGGTACTTTCAAAATATTTTCGATATGAAAAAATTTTGCAAAGGTCACGTCTCCCATATATGGTAATATGCTGTCCAATGCCCTCGTGTACAAACTTTCAGGCAGATCTCTGTCCATCATAATATTGTGACCGTGTTTTTCTGGCGTAATAACTCAGGGATGGTCGCTAGTCATCTGTGTTTTGCCAGACACACAAATCTGGTTCTATTCAGCACTCCTGCCCAACTCAAGCTTGGATAAACAAGCACCATCGCTTGAAAAGATGGTCAGACAGATTATGCGATAAAATACTGTTGCTGACCGTCTAATAACCTGGTGTAACTTAACACGTCTTCGTGAAGCGTGAATGCGACACAATAAGATAAGAATTACTCCCGTAGCAAATACAGCCATAGGGGAGTGGCGTGTTAGAGACTTTCCTCATGCTATGTCCAGCATAAAGGGAAAAATGAAATGCCAAATAAAAGCAATCGAAGAGAAAAAAGAAGAGGAAGAAATTATACTGCCGTAGAGAAACAAAGATCGATAGGGGCGACCCCGTTTTGTCACAATTTTGTCGGTTGTAGTCATTGCCCATGACTTGCATCTGTAGGTCAAGAACTGTCAAATCCACATCAGTTAAATGCTGAAGAGAATTATAAATTTGTTTTGGTTTATGGTGTTTGTTTCAGTTTTCATGTCTCATTTTCTTTATTTAAAATTAAAAAAAAAAAGCAACCCAAAAACTTGTAATAATTTTGCTTTCATATCTGTTTCAGATGTAGTAAGGAAGTACCAAGGAAATGAAAACGTAGATTTCTATACATAGATTTATGATTTCCATAATGGAGGAACTAGAAATAAACTGTGTTCTGGGAAAACTACTTTTGATGGCCAGAGACATTGGCCAGCTGTATATGATGCGGTCTCCGACTTAGTTTGATTTTCCTGTTGCCTATAATTTATTGGTATAAGGTAACAATGAACTATGATGCTCAGCAGTACGCATTCAGTCATGGCATGGCCACAACCCCTCAGCTTCATCTACAGCAGCATCAGCTGCATCAACAACAGCAACAGCAGCATTTTAAACAGCAACAGCAAATTTTCCAGCAGCAGTATAACCAAGCTGTCCCAACATCAAATGTCTATCAGTTTCATTTTGCAAGGGGAGGCAATCCTGTTAACCCAATCTTCCAGCAGAAGGATGCACACCCAATGGATATTCCTGGAAGTATGCAGCCCAGAATGGCACAGCACAGTTTGGTTCCACAACCGTTTATTAAACATGGTGTTTCAGCTGGAATTGATGGCAGTTCTGTCCATGTACTTGGCAGCCTTAATGGAATGATATATTCACAGCAGAAAAATAATGTGAAAATTATAACAAATCCAGATGGTAGAATAATGCAGCAGCCTGAAGGAGCTGCAAGAATGCAGCAGGCTTTGGTTGGGGTGGATATGATGGGTAATTCAAATTTTATGGAGCAAAGCTTAGATCCACAACAGCAGCAGCATCAGGGCATGAGAGTAGCAGGTCAAGGTAATGTGTTCACCTACAATAAACAGCATTTTTCAGGGTGGTTACCGTCGCAGCAGATCAATGCGCCAGGCACTGCACAGCATACACCTGGCTGCCAAAGCACATTGCCATCATTCAGTCACGTTTGGTCTCAGTTTCCACATCAGAAACAAATAAATGTCCTTCACCAGCAACAGCAGCAGCAACATATGAATCAATATCAACAGCCACAGCAGCTTCAACATCACCTTCAGCACCAGGAGCATCAACAGTTACAGGCTCAGCAACAGTTTACAGCTCCAGGTTTTCAGGCCTTACCAGGAATTCAAGTGATAAAGATGCACCAGCAGAAGCCTCAGCAGATATCTGTACCAGCATCAGTGCAAACAGCACCTCACCTACCGCAACAGTTAAACTGCTTTTCTCCATGTCAACCCAATCTTGTGTCTCCAGGTTATACAGATAAAGATATTCCGGACACAGAGCGGGGCATGCATTGTGTAGAAAGAGGTATTACTGTTTCATCACAAGCCGTTCATTCCTTGGCATGCATGCAACCTGTGTCTTCTTGTGGTGAGCACCAGCCTTCAACTGCTGTAACATACACAGTATCAGGACCACCTAAAGTTACAGTAACACTAGATTCTTTGACTCACAGTGAAACATTCTCTCCAAACCAATTCCTCGGCAGATCAGATGGATCCTTCAATGCTGATAGTGCTTCACCTAATTTTATCAAGGACAAAGCAGTCAGGCTTTCCGATAACTTTGCCTCATCTGGATTATCTGAAAACTGCCCTCTGCAACCTCAGCAGGAATGGCAGATTTTACAAAATCAAAGGAACACTTGTCCCCCAAAGCCTCTTTTGCATGCCTTTTCCACAGGTAGTTCATATGAGAGGTCGTCTTCAGAAAGCTCCAGTTTTTCCTCTCCCCCATATACCTTTACTCCACCAAGCAGCATGGATTCAATGTTCTCACCTGTGCACACTCAGTTCTCAAAAGCTGTGGCAGAAAACTCATCATCAGGCAGAACATCTGCACTTTCTTCATCCTCATCATTAATGTCTTCATCCTCATCGCCATCTGTAGCTATCCGCATGTCCTCGTGGCCAGGAAGCCAGTCTACAACTTCGACAGTGCCCACTGTAACAACTGCCTCATCTGTAGCCTCTTCAACTTGTACAACATCGACGCCAACTGTTGTGTTCAGTTGCAACACTGTTGCCATAACAACCACCTCTGTGACATCAACTACTCCTAGTCCAAAAGAAAGTGTTGCCTCTGCCCATTCTGGCATGCCTTTAAGCAGCATCAGCAGTTGCATATCAGAAACTCACAGTCTCTCTTGCAGTCCAGTTCACAGATCTTCAGCATCTGTAATAGATACTGGGACTGATAAAAAAGTAAAAATTCCATACAGCTGGCACAGAAAATTTGAAAATGGAATTATTGTTTATTTAAGGTAAGTTCATTTATATTTATTGAATGCAAGAGTATGTGTGGGTGCCGGGGGATGATAACTTTATCCTTAGGCCACTGTAGTTGTAGTAATCATTATCTTGAAAATGCTACTCGCCCATTTTCCTAGGTCACGTGGGCCACGAGCTTCTACTGTCGTGTTACTGACTTCTATCTGCATTGCACGAACTAGTCTTAAAATGTTACATACCAGATCTGACTTGTGTAGACAACAGCCTTCCTTGTGTCATTACTGCCAACTGCAGTCTTACAATCTTACACACAAATTGTAAGTCATGGCTTGTCAAAAACGTCTGGGCAGTTCTCACAAATAAATGGCGGTCTCTATAGCAAACTTGCTACTGAGCCAAAATGCCTGGGACGAAAGAGCATCCAAACTTCTCGTGTCCGCCTTATATAGGCCCTGGACCAACGGAAGCCACATGACCCTTACTTTCCCCATTTACCTATTCCTAGAACTGTCCCTTTATGGAATCCTATCACATTACAATGCACTCCTTTATGACCAGGATAGTAGTCCACACCAGTTCCTGCAGATTTGAAGCTTCTATGAATGTTTTTTTATTCATGCCATAGCCATCCATTTTGAACCTTCTGAAACATGGACTGAGAGTCTGACTGCTCTGTCGATCTACAATGTCTGTGGCGAGGGCAAGTCCCAAAAACACAAGTGCTTGAGTAACCGCTCCTGGGGTCAATTGCGAGTATCTTCACAGGCCGTTGAAGGTAGGCGTCTTGTGTCGACTACAAACTATGAACCACAGATTTGTCTTCCAAACTGGTATTATAGACTGGTGCTACAAATGGTCTTGTAGACTCGTACCATGAACTTAAGAGGAAAACAAAGGCCTCTGTTAAGTTTTATGTTCTCTGATACTAATCAGGCGCCTTCCTGCTGACTCTTCCAACGTCTCTTTTTTTGAGCAATTTTATCCCCTCTGAGTATACAGTATAGCTCAGTGGATATGATAAAAATTCACCATTACTTTCAGTTAGTCTGAGCAAAAAGTATGTCTGGACTGCTGAGAATGCAGTGGCTTGTGCCTGGGTGAACATGTCTAAGTATACACATCTTATTACAAATGATAATAAATATATACACATGATGTCATCATCATCCACTCCTTTCCCCAATCAGAGTCTGGGGTTCCTCTGCTTTTGGTTCCCTGTGAGAACTAGCACAAAGCAATCACCAGCGCTTTGCTATGGTGGTTCATGAATATATCATTTTCACATGCTGAGGTTGCCAGCCTTATATGGACCTGTATAACCACCAGCAGTTCAAACATGTCAAATTCAGAGTATAAAATATATGTTATAACTCACCCCAATAGTGGGGAACTCTAGACTTCGCGCTCAGTAGAATAGTCTTGCCAGCTTGATGAAGATGCCTCAAACACACGTCTGCAGTATTATTTCTATTTAGAATCCCTCTGTAGAATCCGGTTTCCGTATTAATATGGAGAGTTTCCTTGCTGTTGTGTTCAAAGGTGCTCCAATACGTCCGGTACTATAAGGTCAGAATCTTTACTTCTTTTCTTTCCTGGCTTTAGTCCGAGCTGTCTACGATTCTGGAATGCAGTGTTGTATGTCTAAAATGTACTAAATTATATCACAGCTTTTGGCCCAGGCTTCCGCATGGTGTTTCTGACAAAACTTCCAATTAGAACGAATGTATATTCGCATTCCAAATGCCCGCCAATAGCATTCAAAGTGCGTATTGTAATAACGTTCCTGATGGAACTTTCTGCATGACTCATACTTTTGTGAAATTCAAACAGTCACTTTCCATATAAGGAGTTGTTATTTCCATCAATTATCGGTCATGATCACTATTATCACACTATTTTAAATGTCTCCCAAGATTGAGATTTTCTGTACTTATTATCACAGGTAATTTTGGAGGTCTGAGTACATAGCTTATCAAACACTCCCGATCACTTGCCTTAATGCTGGAGCGATACAAATCCGTTTGCCCGTCTAGACAGGCGTGGTTATGCAACTAAACCCATTTTAAGTTCGTCTTACCTGGAGTCAATCTGGTTATTATCACGTTTAGTGATTCAATTAATCTTTCGGGATGGTCAATTATGCCTTGACCTGACATGAATCGAAGTGTGAAAATATAAACAGTGTCCGTAGTACAAATTTCTGGGCTTTGAAAATGAGAAAAAGTTAGAGAATGGGAAAGAGAGAGAAAATACGAAAAAAAAAAAGAATGATCAAATTCTGTGACAAAGGAGCACCACATCACACAGGCCTTGTTGGGATTGACTTTGGAGCCAGTTTCCTCATACCATTTAAACACCTCATGTAGTGTTATGTGAATGCTATTTACCATTTCCTGTCAGTCATCTGTAAAAGTCAATATTTGTTCCAGCCAAGTTGACTGAAAGGTGGCTACTTTTGCTGTATAGAACAGCACCAGTGATAGTGAAGAACCCTGGGGTAGTCCCAGGCAAATACACATTGGTTCCCAAGTGAAATGCAACTTATCTCTCAGTTAAGGCAGCCGCTATCCATCTTGTTAGCCAAGGGTTCATACCGCAATCTTTAAGAATTCAAAGTTCACTCTGTTATAAGTATCCTCTAGGTCAATTGCTACAGCCTTCCTGGTTGGGACAGCGTCTTTAATCTTGTTTATCCTAAAGTGAAGAACTGCAGTTGTTACTTGCGACTAATTTCTATTTTGTGCTGCCGCTTCAGCTCTGCCCATGAAGTCCTGTTTATTTTTGCTTAATTTTCAAGTGTTTTCCACGTTCTTATTGGCCTTCCCACTCTTCTCTTCACTTGTGGGTTCCAGTCAAAGATGTGTCTGATTGTACTGGTTGATTATTTTCTCAAGGGATGTGTTCTATCCTTTATCTATTTCTCTCCCTTTACTCTTTATCTTTATGGGTAGTCAGGATACTAACATGGAAGCTACTTTATATAGTCTTGACATAATTGCTTTTGTAAGCAGATTTATGCCCATATACTTTAAAAAAAAATTAACTTCACATGTGTATTTATATTTGTGGTGTTTCAAATCTTTATGTTCTGCTCATATTAGAGAGCTGAAACTTTGTACGCGGTGTACTTTTTTGTGGTACATTTTATTCTATCACGATTTGACTTGCATAGACCCAGCCGATTTTATATAATAACGATGTGTGATATAATAGGGCTGCCTTGACATTTGAGTTGAAGATTCTTTTTTTTTGTGTTGGACTTAATTTCCATATATTTCCCAAAAGCAACGAAAGCTCTTCTTGCCTTTTGTGTTATTATTTCGATATCACTGCCTGTTCGTCCATCATTGTCTATATTACTACCAATACATGGAATAAGCATATTGAAAACGCAGAAGGAAAGGCCCGAAGACGACTAGGCATACTCAGAAAATTAGCAGGTACCAACTGGGGAGCAAATGAACGAAATCTAAAGAAGATTTATAATGGAGTAATAAGACCACACTTAGAGTTTAGCTCAGCAGCATGGTCATCAGCTGCTAACTCACATCTGCAGTCTTTGGACAAGGTGCAAAATCAAGCTCTCAGGCTCATTACAGGAGCCATGAAAACTACACCAATAACAGATATGCAGAAGGTTGCTGGATTACAGACATTGTCCCATAGAAGAGACACAAAAACCATGATCCAGATGGAAAAGTACAACAGTATGCCAATGCACCCAATGAAGGCAAGACTAGATGATCTGGCATTGGGACGTCTAAAGCGTAGCAGCTTTGTGCATCGGGGGAAAAGACTTATAAGACAGCATCAAGAAGACCTATCCATGAAGACAACACCACTGAAGCCCACCCTATACCCTGTACCATGGGAGCAGGCCAGCAGTGCCCTCCAAATTAATACATCAGTCAGTGGTCTCACAAGTGGATGTGAGTATAATGATCTGCAAAAACGAACTGCTACATTGAGTATGATCCAAGAAAGCTATCCCGATCAATCATGGATACATGCCTATACAGATGGATCAGCAACTAATGCTGTTAGGAATGGAGGTGCCGGTATCTTTATCTCATATCCTGACAACCACTATGAGACTAGGCACATTCCCACTGGTAAATTCTGTTCCAACTATACAACTGAGGTTCAAGCTCTAGAGCAAGCTGCAAATATGATTTATAACACCAACTCTGACTGCCACCAGGTAGTCATCCTCACAGATGCACTGTCTGTCCTGCAAGCTCTCAAGGGTGGTAAACTCCCGCATCTGAGAAATGAACTAAACAAGGTAGCTGCCAAAAAGAGAACCATACTTCAGTGGGTACCATCTCATTGTGGTGTACCCGGAAATGAAAAGGCAGATAAACTTGCAAAAAAGGGAGGAGAATGTGAACAAGAAGATAATGAAGTCACATACTTTGAGAAAAAGAGAGCTATCCAGACTATCAGAAGAGAACAGAACCAACCCAAAGACGACTATCACACTCTCGACCAGCAGGGACAGATAACTATTTTTCGACTCAGGACAGGGCATAACAAACTGAATAAACACATGCACAAGCTACGATTGTCTGCTTCACCATTGTGCACATGTGGATTAAACGAACAAACTGCTGAGCATGTTCTACAGGACTGTCCTCTGTATGACCAGTTAAGAAAGATATACTGGCCGAATGACTCAACACTAAACTCAAAGCTATATGGAGTTAAAGAGGAACTTCAAACAACAGTCGAATTCATCATGAGAACTCGTCTGACGGTGTAATCATCAAAGATGCGATCGCAAGAAGAAGAAGAAGAAGGACTTCACCACATGCTTCTGCAGCAGCTGTCTTTATGATGTCCTTGAATTTAATCCAGAGGGTTTCCAAGTCATCAGGCTGTTCTTTTGTGTTGCTCACCGCTGCAGCAATAAGCCCCTGATATCTGGTCTTAATTTCTGGCTCTCTCAGCTTGTAGGTCTTAATGCTCATTTCTCCCGTTCGTTTACTTAGTTTCTTGCATGATGTTGGGCAGTTCCTAGGCTGAGCAACTCTTTCAGTTGTTTTTTTTATTGTAAGCAGGTAGTGATCACTTCCAATCTCTGGCCCCCTCCAGACTCTAGCATCCCGGACGTATTTGAATGAGCTCCTCCTAACAGTGGCATAGTCGATCACTGACTTCTCATTCTTTGTTGGTTCACATCTAGTGTATGCATGTATGCGCTTATGGGGGAACTTTGTGTTTGTAATGATCAGATTCTGCTCACTGCAGAATCTACGGAGTCGCTTTCCATTGTCATTGAGAGTATCTTCTCCATATCTTCCGATAACTCCACCCCATCTAGCATGGTCATTTCCAACTCTGGCATTGAAATCTCCGAGCATGCTAATTTCATCTAGGCAGTCATCCACTGTCCTTTGAAGCAGCTCGAAGAATTCCTCCTTGACCTCTGCTCTCTCATCCTCATTTGGCCCATACACTATGACCAGGTTGACTATGGCTTCTCCTTCTTTTAGTTTTACAAAGTTCCATCTCTTGATACTATCTTTTTGGTTTTTGGCCACAATGCAACCCATGCCCCCTTTAGCTCTTTCAGGTGTGGGTACACCACTGTAGAGCAGTGTGTTGCCATCAAGATCCATGACTCCTTGTCCTTTTTTCTTTGTTTCCGTTATTGCCAGGATTTCTAGTTTTGCTTTCCTCATCTCTTCCACCAGCTCCTCTTCTTTCCCATTTATACTTCTTGTGTTCCAAGTTCCATAAGTCGTAGTCCGTTCCAGTTCGTTGCCTTTAGAATCAGTCTGGTTATCTGTCTTGTAGTTCTCATAATCAAAAGTTTAAAGCAAACAGGTGATTGGCCTGTTGTGCCTTTGCATGGTGGAAGAACTATTCTGCATGACTGAAAGTAAGCTGAAAAAATCGGAATTTAATATTATAGAGCTGTTTGACTTGAGAAAAAGCAATTGTAAGTACAGCTATCTGCAGTCACATTTTAGAGCTAGTTAACACCAAACGTAAAATAATAATAATAATTTGTTTTCTTTTTTTTTATTTGCATGTCTAGTCCCAGTGGAACAGTTTTACAATCATTTGACCAAATTTGCCGTTACCTTCTGAGTGACAATACTTGCAAATGTGGACTAGAATGCCCCATTCAGGTAGAAAAATTCTTCAACTTTGACCCAGAAGTTGAAAGTCAGCCTTGGACAGCAAGTTCTGGCGGTGAGAACCTGAGGAACCTTTGCAATCATAGACGGGAAATTGTGGCTCTGGCCGCCTTTCACAGCTCACAGGCAGAAGCAGCAGTGACCTCTGCAGGTTTGTTATTGTTACTTAAAAGTTTCTGTTGAAATTTTGAACATCTGTTCATGTGAAATCATCATCTCATTTTTCGCTTCTTTAATAGCATTGAGCCACCACTGAAGATGGCCCCCTTTGAGCAAGTCTATGGCAAGGAACAAACTCGTGCAGAGGTGGTTTCTGTTGTGTAGCAGTTTTATTAACATGATGAGGTTGCTAGCCCCATACACAGTCTCATATTAGTCACCTTTTATGACATGTCTGAGCCACAGTAGGCCTGTTCTTTTTTATTTTTTGTGTCTCGTCAGAGACTCCTGAAAACTATGTGGGACCAATGGGTAATGAATATTTTAAAATATGAAGGTTAATCATCAGTCGTTATCCTTTAGCTCCATGTTCAGTATAGGCCTTCCCCCAGTTCATGCCAAACTCTTCAGTCATTTGCAGTCTGTGCTGGTTCTTTCAATACCTTCTGTATCCTGTAAAAAGTGTGTCTGCCAGTTCCATTCTCACTATTATTTAAAGCCTCCCTCTGTTTATTTTACCCTGTGGATTCCAGAACATGGACTGCCTTGTTATTCTATCAGAGGTGTCCTGGAGACTCCTGCTGGTTTCTAATTATATCTTTGGTGCTTTCAGGCTCATGGGAAACTTTGCATAAGACACTAAATAATTAGGATCAATTAAAAAAAAACTAAAGACCATCTATACTCATGGGAACTAATTAATGTGTGTGCACACATATACACAGACACATACATATGTCTCTTATTGCCAGTGTGTTTTAAATCTATCTCATCGGGGTAAAGAAATAGGCATTATTGCTTCTTTACATTTCTGCACTGCAGTAATACAATACGCAAAGTGTTTTCAAATTAAAACATTCTTAATTTCAATAATAAGTAATCAATATTATCATCACACACCCGTGTGTTACCGGGGCCCGAAAGGGGAGCAAAGAATAGTAACACTGTCCCCTGCCAAGCATGTCGTAGAAAGCGACTAAGGAGGGTTGGGCATGGGGCCGGTTACCCCATCCTGTAAAAAATTTAAACCACAAAAAACTTCAACAAATATGGACAAGTCAAATAAAGAAAATAAAACACAGCCATCCAAGACAGGGGAAGGTCCTCCCGTGGGGAGGCGTATGATGCAACACAGAGAAAGCCGAAAGGAGTCTGTGTTGCTGACTAACCTTCTTTCTTCTAGGAGAACTTCCAGATTTGGCACCTGGAATGTTCGGACATTAAAAAAAACGAACAAGGGAAAGTGGCGCAAGTGGCAGCAGAAATGAGGGAATACAAAATTGAGGTTTTGGGAATGTGTGAAACAAAGTGGAAGGGGGTAGACAGGAAGAAACTCATCACAGGTGAATTGGTGCTGTCCTCAGGACATGAAGACGAAAGTTCACACCACAGTGAAGGGGTAGCTCTTATGTTATCTAAAGAAGCACAGAAAGCACTCATTGAATGGGAAGCTGTTGGACCCAGAATAATAACAGCTACTTTCAAAACAGCTAAAAAGAAAATTCATGTAAATGTCATCCAATGTTATGCACCAACAAATGACAAAGAAGAGTCTGTGAAAGAAGCATTTTATACTAAACTACAGGAAATTATGGATAAAGTAAAAAGAAGAGACATCACAATTTTGATGGGTGACATGAATGCAAAGATAGGTACAGTTAACACCGGATTTGAAGAAGTCATGGGAAAACATGGGCTAGGAGTAATGAATGAAAATGGAGAACTATTCACAAACTTCTGTGCTTCAAATCAACTGGCTATAGGAGGAAGCATGTTTCCACATAAGAGAATACACAAGGCAACATGGATATCACCAGACCATAGAACAGAAAATCAGATTGATCATATATGCATAAACAAGAAGTTTAGATCATCATTGCAGGATGTAAAGGTATATAGAGGAGCAGATGTGGCATCAGATCACCATCTTCTGATAGCCAAAGTAAAAATGAAACTCAAGAGATATGCAACAATGCAAAATTATAGACAACAGTATAATGTAGGACAGCTAAGAAATCAAGAAACAAGAGACAAATTTGCGGTCACAGTATCCAACAAATTCCAAGTGCTCCAACAGCTGGAAGATGTAGAGAATACAGAAGACTATTGGCAGCAGGTCAAAACTGTATGGAAGGAGACATGTGAAGAAATACTGGGGAAAAGGGAAAGACAACAAAAAGCATGGATAACAACAGAAACCATCAATAAGATAAAAGACAGAAAAAACAAGAAAGCAGAGTTAAACACAAGCAAAACCAGAAGTTCCAAAGCCAAGGCTCAAGAAGTATACACAGAAGCAAACAAAGAAGTAAAAAGAAGTATCAAAAGAGACAAGAGGAAGTATATTGAGGAGTTGGCAAGAGAGGCAGAAGATGCTGCAGCCAAAGGAAATATGAGAGAACTGTATAGCAGCACAAAGAAGCTAACAGGGAAATACAAGCAAACAAGTTGCCTCATAAAAGACAAGAATGGGAAACTGCTCAGCAATATACAAGAGCAAATGAAGAGGTGGACAGAATATTTTGGGGACCTTCTCAATAGACCAGCTCCACAAAACCCGCCAGACATCCAGCCAGCAGAAGAAGAGCTACAAATTAACGGCGAAAGACCAACGAAGGAAGAAATAAAGAAAGCCATAAAGCTTCTAAGAGATGGAAAAGCGTCTGGACCTGATGGCATTCCAGCAGAGGCCATCAAAGCAGATATCGACACGGCTACAGAGATGTTATATAAATTACTTGGTAAAGTCTGGGAAAAGGAAGAGATACCAGCAGAATGGAAGGAAGGATATCTGGTTAAGTTGCCTAAGAAGGGAAATTTACAAGAGTGCACAAATTATAGAGGAATAATGTTACTATCAGTGCCAGGAAAAGTATTAAACAGGATTATCCTTGAGAGATTAAAAGAGTCCATAGACAAGAAACTGAGAGATGAACAAGCAGGTTTTCGACAAAACAGATCATGTACAGACCAGATAGCCACTTTGAGAATAATAGTTGAACAAAGTCTGGAATGGAATTCACCACTATACATCGGATTTGTGGACTACGAAAAGGCATTTGACAGTGTAGACAGAGAATCACTTTGGAAATTGTTGAGGCATTATGGAGTTCCCCTGAAGATCATTAATTTAATAAAGAAAACATATGAAGACATGACATGCAGAGTTCTTCACGAAGGACAGCTTACAGAACCGTTTGGGATAAGAACAGGAGTGCGACAGGGATGCCTCTTGTCTCCATTTCTTTTCTTGCTGGCAATAGATTGGGTTATGAGATCATCGACAACACACATCAGAAATGGAATCCAGTGGACTCTGACTAAGCAGTTGGATGATCTGGATTTTGCTGATGACTTGGCTCTTCTGTCCCATAGCCGTAATCAGATGCAGGACAAATTGAAAACACTCGATGAGAGGTCACAGCAATTGGGTCTGAAAATACACAGGAAAAAGACAAAAATAATGCGAATAAATGCAGGTAATGATAACAGGGTTGAACTTGAAGAAACACCAATACAAGATGTAGAATCATACACATATCTTGGCAGTAATATAGACAAAGTTGGAGGGACAGACAGCGATATCAAAATAAGAATACAAAAGGCAAGAGGAGCTTTCATTGCATTGGGAAATATATGGAGATCAAGAGAAATAGGACCCAACACGAAAATAAGAATCTTCAACTCAAATGTGAAGTCAGTCCTATTGTATGGCTCAGAGACATGGAGAACAACAAAGACAACAACCAAAAAGCTACAGACTTTCATAAATGGGTGCTTGCGTAGAATAGAGGGTTTAAAATGGTATGACAAGGTTACCAACGTGGAACTGATGACAAGAACTAGACAAGTGCCAGTGGAACAAGAAATGAGAAGAAGACGATGGCGATGGATAGGACACACACTGAGGAAACCTGTTGATAGCATTACAAGGCAGTCCTTGTTCTGGAACCCCCAGGGCAAGAGAGGCAGAGGAAGACCAAGAAGTACATGGAGAAGAGAGTTGGAAACAGAGGTGAAAATGATGAGGAGAACATGGAAAGAACTTGAGATGATGGCACGTGACAGGAGGACTTGGCATGTGTTTGTTGAAGGCCTATGCTCCTTTGGGAGTGGAGGGTTATGAATGAATTATCATCACACTTGGTAAATGGGCACACATTCGTACTACGAGGGATGGTCAAAAAGTAATGCCTCGTAATTTTTAATTTCATTCAATAGGCAAGAAAACAGATAAAATTCACATTGAAATGTAGCCCTAAGTCTGAACTTCAAAAATGTATTTCTCAATGTAGTCTCCGTTATTTGTTACAGTTTTTTTCCCATCTTCTCACAAGGGCATGTATCCCCGCACGGTAAAAATTTGTGTCCTTTTTCCTAAACCACTGGCATACGGCGCGTTTAAGGGTCTCGGTGTCCTCAAAGTGATGTCCGCGAAGATCTTCTTTCAGTGGTCCAAACAGATGGAAGTCAGAAGGTGCAAGATCGGGACTGTAAAGGGGATGTGGTAATAATGTCCAGCCAAATTCTGCAATCGCATCAATGGTGCGTTTAGCGGTGTGTGGCGTGTCATTATCGTGCAACAGTAGTGCAGTTCTCTGATCTTTTAATAGGTAAAGTCGCCGAAGACGACCTCAAAGCTTCTTCAAAGTTTCAATGTAACGGTCTGCATTCACCGTGTTTCCCTGTTCCAAGAAGTCGAGAAGAATCACACCCTTCTCATCCCAAAACACGGAGGCCATAACTTTCCCTACAGATGGTGAACTTTTGAACTTATTTCTTGTCAGCGATGTTGTGTGATGCCATTCTATTGACTGCTTCTTGGATTCTGGTTCAACAAAATGAACCCAAGTCTCATCACCTGTCACAATATTCGATAAAAACTCTTCTCCTTCAGTTTCGTAACAGTGCAGGAGGTTGATGGCTATGGTTTTCCTTGTTTCTTTATGTCTGTCTGTCAACATTCTATGACATAACGCTGTTTTAACCAAACGTCTTTGGCAGCCATTTTTAAACTGTTACAGTGGTGCCACCTGTTACTGAAACAGGTTGGTAATGCTATACAATGCAGAAGAGTGTTTGAGGAATTCTGCTAAATTTACAAATTGCACACCGATGCAGTATTTACATACATAAAAAATAGAAGGCGTTACTTTTTGACCTTCCCTCGTACATTCACATTGCCTAGATTCACACACCGATAGAGAGACAGGGAGAGGAAACAATAAAGCATTTCCATACTTCAAATTAAAACAATAACATTTACAAGTAAGTACTCATGGAAACATTGTGTGAATGGAAACAGAAAGCTGTCAGTAGGTGCATGTTCACGATTTCATGGCATGTGGATGCAGATGTATTTTGAATGTGGTGTAATTATTAGTTTTGACAAAGAAAGTTAAGCTTGTTAAAGAAGTTAAGCTTATTAAGGTGGAAGAGATTACTGCTGTTGATCAGTGTGATGACACGGTTGCATTTGACAGTTAATTTTTATTTTATTCTGTTTACAGATCAAGCCTTGGAAATGGGAAAGAAAAGGGAGCGCAAAAAATCTTTCAATGCGGGAGAGGGATTAATAGTTGCTCCGCTTAAAAGACTCAAGACCAGCATCACAAATGCAGTTAACAAACATGCATTGACAGTTGGAAGTAGCACACTTCACAGTTCTACAGCTGTTAATGAAATGCCCCCGGCATTAAATATGAGCTTGTCATTTAGCGTGGCATCAGAGTCGCCATTAGAATCTAAGGGAAGTTGCACAAATCGCTCAGACTTTTTGTGCCAGGCAAGTAACCCCATGTCAGAGAGGTTTGATTGTCAAAGGTCACATTGTGGCATGGGTGATAATGAGAAAATGCTGTCAGGAAATGTGCAGGGGCCAAGTTTCAGTGATCCGGATGATAGCAAACAGGGTGTTTTTCTTCATCAGCAGTTCCATGGTAGTCGGCAAACACATAATGTGAACAGTGGGCCTCATACGTTCATGCCAGTGGAGAGTAATCTTGTGTTTCACCAGGGACATGGAAGAGAGTCAGTCACAGGCATGCCCAGTCATTATTCCTTGGACAGCGGATTCCAAGGGAGTCAGCACCAGATGCGGTATCCACAGACACAGTTGTCTCACAGTCACCACCAACAGCCAACAGATCCGGGCATGTTTTTTCCTCAGACACATGTATATCCAAACTTAACTTATGTTACTCAGCAGCGGCCTCAAGGATTTCATCCAGGAATATGGCAAGATGGCAGTGCAAATGGTCCAACGGTAATGTCGCACCCACATCACCACCCTCCAAGACCATACCCACCAAATGTAAACTTTCAGCATTCAAACTTCAGTCACTCTCATCCTGGCACTTTTCCAAAACATAGTGCACATAATCAGCAAGCATTTGGAAACCCATCCCTGGACTCAAAAAAGGCTAAATCCAAGCGGCCAAAAAGTAAAAAAGACAAACAGAAACAGGTGAACAGCATTGTTGATCGCAGCTCACCATGCTCGAAGGCCTTGACCAAAACTGCTGTAATACCATCCACATCAGCTTCATTTTTTGGAAATCCTATAGTATTTGTTGAACAACAAACCGCCATTATAAATAATTCAATAGCATCATGCCATATAGCCTGCCCCACCCCTTCCCCACCTCGATCAGAATTGGTGAAACCGATGGTGGTGACATACCAACCACTCAAAGACACTGATTGTGAGAGCAAGACAGTTACTCCTCACAAAGATACTGAGCCTGTTAGAAATCCATCTCTGAAAGATCTGGATAAGAATAAAAGCATTGAAAAGGATGAGGAAGAGGATCGAAAGACAGGAACTGATTTGGACAGCAACAAAAGTTTCTCTGATGCAACTGAGAATAATGATTCTGCCTACCTTAGCCAAACTGGCAGTGATCAGGAAAGATCAGATACGGCAGATGGCTTAGATTCTTGTTTGGAAGCAACGTCAAAATCGTCAGACATATACTATTTTAATTCTTCAGAAAAACAAAAGGGTAGACAGAATGTTGACCTCAGTAGCACTGAAAAAACTTCCTCAGAGTTGAAAATTTGTGTAGTTGATTCTTTGATACCAAAGAATGCCCCAGCAAAGAAAAAAAAAGCCATACAAGAATTAGCTGTTGTTTCAAGCAAATCCTCAAGCACAGTAACCAAGGTTCAGGAAAATAAGAAAACATCAAAGCCAAAACCGAGGCAGAGGACAACACAGGCTAAAAAAGATTTGCTTGCCCAGGATTTTGAGTTGTTGAAGAAAAACTTACCTAGCAGTCTGAATGGAGATTTGTCCCTGCTGCTGTCATCAAATAACTGGAATATCCCAGCCCTTCAGCAAGTTTTGGCGCAGTACAGTGGAGGGGATCCTGGCCATTTGAATGCTGTCATACAGCATATCCTGTCTCAGGCCATGGTTACAGGTGCTGACTTTCCTGCCAGTAATTTGCTTTCTGCAGCAGCTCGAGCACAGCTTAATCTGAAACAGAAGGAGCAAAACCCCACACCCCTCCCACATGGATTAAACTCCCCAGTGCTGCAGAATCCAAAGACTGAAAATGTGTCTGCATCGGGTGTGAGCAGTCCCTCGTTCAGTGATTCAAAGGCAGCCATTGTGTCAACAGGTGTTTGTGGAACCATTGTTAGTTCTGTTATCACGCAACAGCCCCAGTTTCAGCCAGTGGGAAAAGGTGCCAGCTTGGTGAGAAACATGATGCAGTTTCAGCAGTTGCCTTCTGGAAACTTTGCTATGAACATGTTGCTGCCAACAAATGGACAAGGCCAGGCATATGTGTCAGATTCTGTTCGTACAGGAACGTATAATACAGACTCGGACCTCAAGTCTGCTCAAGGAACTGTAAATCCACTCATGGCCCAAGGAATTTTAGCAACATTATCTCAGACAGGAGACCTTGGCTCTCAGATTAAGTTACCTCTAGCTTCAGTGATTCCAACCAGTCTTGGGCCAAACGTTGCTCAGTGTAGTCCAGACAGTAACACAATGCTTCTGAACAACTTTGGACCAAGAATGATCATGAATGCCCCTGTGCCACCTGTGTCCGTTTCGGTTGTGACAAATGTAACAAAGTCTCTTACTCAGGTTGTTCCAGCTATCAGTATCAACCAGACAGTCTTCAGCACTCAGCAGCTCTTGGGCGCACAGCAAAATGCTCCACAGATAATCAGCACAGGAGCAGCAGCACCTGGGACACACATTATTAACACACAGCCCCATGGTGCGCAACTGGTCACAGCAGCCCATCAGGGAACACAGTTTGTGAATCCTACAGTACCGACTACGCAGCTTGTTGGCAACACACCTCAGACATCACAGATTGTGAATGCCTTGTCTGTTCAAGGACTTAATAATCAGCTTCTAATAGCTAATCCAATCCAGCAAGTATCACCCTCAAATTCCATATCCCAGTTGTCTCCTGCCGTGGCAGCACAGATTTTAGCCCAGGGACACCAACAGTTGCAGCAGATGTCGCCATCATTTTTGCAAAACCAGCTCCATAAACAAAACTCTGTGGTAAACAACCAGAATATCTTTGCAAGTGTTTCACTTCCAACTCTTACAGCCTCTTCTGGCAGTACTGATGTCATTGCCAGTTCTTTATCCCAGGCTGGCATAATCGGCTGCAACATTCAGAAGAATCCTCGAGCTGGTGATACCCTCTGTAAAATGGATGTGGCTAATAGCATATCTCAGGTCAAAGATACTGCAGCTTCCTTGGGCAACACCTCGGTGTATGCAGCATCAAGCCAGCCTGTTTTTGTGATACCACAGCCCAGCACTAATTCAGTGATGCAGATGCTAGGGACAGCACAATCACTGAATGCAACATCTGGGCTTGCAACAGATTTAAATGTCCAGCAAGGTAATCTTTCCCAGATTTTTGGGCAGTCAGCAGCCATAGATCAGTCACAGTTTCAGAATCTTTTGACCTCAGGGTTTAACCCTCTTGCAATGCAACAGATGGTGAATGCGGTCAATTTGAGTGGTGTTCAACAGCAACAGCAGCAACTTCAGATTCTACAGCTGCAGCAGTTAATGCTCCAGCAACTTCAGAACCATGGGCAAAACATTCAAGGAATCTCTCTTCCACTTAATCAGAACTCAAGTCCTAGCCAAGCTACCGCCATAGGAACCCCTACCATCATGAATGCTATAATGCCCCAGCAAGGTTTGCAGCTTAACTCTGTGATGGACTTGAACAGCTTACACCCCTGCCTGTCCCCAGTAGCACAAGGGTATCAGAGTCAATTAGCACCTGCAGCAGCACAGTTACAGCACATTTCACCAGCATTGACAGTGCAGCAGATGACACCTGTACATTCCTGTGGTGCGGTTGGTGTCATCCAGAATGGAAGCATGCAAAACCTGATACAGGCCCCATCTAAGCACTTGCAAGCAGGTCTTTCACTGCAGCCACAGCAAATATTTTCAGATCCTGTGTCTCAATCTATCCAAAACCCTATAGTAAATTCCCTAGCTACACCATCTCATGAATCTCACAAAATTGCCACAGCCCATGCTCAGCACCCAAGTGTGGACAGCAATGTAGAATCTCCAGTGACTGCCATCGGTGTGACAAAACCGTGTCAGCTCAGTAAACCCAAGCCCAAATCAAAATCCAAAAAATCTGAAAGCAAGAAGATTGTTGACCCAGAGTCTGAAAGGAATGAAGAGGACATTGCTGCCACAGTACAGCAAATCTTGGCCCAGGCTGTTCAACAGCAAAAAGAATTAAGCCTGGCTGCGAAGAACCAACCTCCACCTCCCCCTAAAAGTAAAAGTAAAAAGTCTCAGTCAAGATCAAAGGCTAATCAAGCTGCCAAAGAACACGACCTAGGGAAACTGTTAAGCATTTCTGATGATGTTGCAATACCAAGATCAGAGGATATGAGATTGAAAGAAAAATCAGTGTTCGAAACTTCACCAAATTGTTCTGGCTTGGTGGAATCAAACCATTTTACTCTGATAGCAGCAAAGTCTAGTCAGAACGATGTCCGTCAGTCTTTAGGCATATCACAAGCTAACCATATCATATTTCCCTCACCAGCAGTGACACCACCCCATAGCTCACATCCTTTTAATGGCCCCGTTGTAAGCAGTCCTGCTGTGACTAGCTTTGTTGAACAGACCTTGAGTGAAACGAGCTTTGTGAATATTACTGCTAAAAAATCATCAATCTCCCTCAAAGACCATTTATCCTCCATTATATTAAAAGATAAAGATGGCAACAGCAAAAAGACTTCTGGTGGAGCTGTCCAAAAACAGTGGAAAGGAAAGAGTAGTAGTGATCCAAAGGTAAGCCACACAACCCAGCCCACTGCTGTGATCAGTGGTGACGCTTCATTTCATTGGAAGACACAAAGGAAATCTATAAAATGATAGAGCAGGTTTTGTGTTTACTTGTCATTTCTTGACAGCGCGGACGTAATATATCTCAGTGTTGAGATATAGGAGCATAATGGTGTGTATTAGAAAATAATATGGTCCTTTAAATACATATAGGATCATTTAGTGCACTTTGCTACAACTCTTAATAGCAGTGTGTTTACTTTTTTTCAAACTGCCACTAAATATTGAGGTATGGGATGTTTTGTGGTAATATAGAAACCTTAATGATTTGTTGCTGTAGTCATTTAAGTAGTGATATCAGAGACAAATGTCTGCTCTTCTGGTTTAGTTTCTTTGCTGATCATGTGAGAATTTCTTCATACTGTACAGTAGAATTACGATGTAACTTGTCAACGCTATACTCCATGTAGTTCCTTAGGATCTCTGAAGAGATTAAGAAAGCATATGACTATTGCACTCTCAGTCGGATGTGTCGGCCGAAAGACGCAAATATCGCAGCTTCGCTGTAAATGGACACAACGCAACCAACGTCCTTTTCAGGACAAAAGAGGAAGAAGACTCTCAGGCATGTCTTAATGTCTTACAAGGTGACTAATATAGGGCTGGCAAGCTCATCAGTTAAAACAAATTGCCACAGAAACCTTGGTGCAGGCTTCCTACAAGGGGATCAGCTGCAGTGGTGACTGTATGCTCCATAAGGAGCGCAAAGGAAAAATGATGATGATGCTAAAAGTTTGTTCATGCGTAATCTGCCCTGCTACGTGTACATTAGTTCTCACAAAGGGACATTAGCAGTAGAAATGGAAATGAGCCCTCTTGAGTTAAATGGGGGAAAATATCAGTGGTTACAAATTCTGTGTTTGTGTGTTAAGGCAGTATCAGGGATTGTATAGTGTGTAAGCTGATATACAGTGTTAGATGTGTGAAAGAAAACATACATTCTGTGAGCTTGGGACAGATGTCACAGGGAAACACTTTTGGCTTGGTTACACCGAACTACTTTTTAATGGTAAAGCTACACAAATCATTGTCATATGGAAAGGGACTAGAAGAGTCTACATGTTTTGC
The DNA here is from genome assembly GCA_024509875.1 of Oreohelix idahoensis. Taxonomy (NCBI): domain Eukaryota; kingdom Metazoa; phylum Mollusca; class Gastropoda; order Stylommatophora; family Oreohelicidae; genus Oreohelix; species Oreohelix idahoensis. The sequence goes on from JAMPIV010008506.1 coordinate 47,509, forward strand.
TGTATTAAAATAACTTGCCATCGTGAACGTATAACTTTCTTATTTTGGTTTCTGATGGGCAGTCTAGAACCAGCTAATTTTATACATCAAATCCTAAGTAATGTTACAAATGTTTGTGGATTAACATTTACTTTGCCTTTCATCTCCCTGTGAAGGAGAGGGCTTCAGTTTAGTTCATGCCAAACCATCCTAGCCCTATGTAGTGCCCAGGGATCTCTGAGAAGATAAACAAAGATGAGAACTACTTCTTTCTCAGGCATATTGTAAGAGGCGACTAATATGAAGTTGAACATTGATCTGACAACCTCATTATGTTTCATCTTGCTACAGATCCTCTCTAGTGCCATCTGTTAACTGATGACGTCAAATGAAAGGTGCATCTCAGCCATAGTGAATAGAATAGCCCAAACAAAAACAACTTTCTGTCAAAGGAAAACGATGGATGGGAATGAAAAAGAAATCGAAAATAAATATAAAAACTGGGTACTTCCCTAAAAGCGGCTAAAACATAGCACGCCTGCCGAAGGGAGAACGCACCACAAGCAAATGAAATGGCTGCCACTCCCAGATGTAAACAGTAGATACTAAGAAGGTAAGAAACGAAACTGAACAAGAAACTACCCAAACGTAATAATAATGAGTACTAGGGATAGAAGAGGACAGAATGATTTGAGAATAAATGAATAATCAAAACATAAGAAATAAAAAATGAGAAAATTGATTTGTTTTTTAAAAGGGCAATCAACGGAGAAATAGAATAGGAGTGGAAAGGGTCACCTCAAACAAAGGAGTGTAGGGTGTTAAGACCGCCTGGTTTAAAATACCCCATACGGTGGATGAGACGTTGCTCAAGCTGGTCTCGACTGGCAGTATCAGAGGAGCAGGATCTGATCGCAGTGACCTAGATGTCAATGAGACCTTGGTGGTCAAGACCATTAAAGCGATTGGCCACTGGTGTGGATTTTGCTGATAGATGTCGTTAAGGTGCTGGCTGAATCTTTCCCCAAGTCGTTTACCTGTTTGACTAATATAGGTTTTACTGCAACATTTGCATATGATTGTATAAATTACATTTTGTGACTCGCACATGAAGCTATTGGTGATGGTGAACGTGGCCTCGTGAAAAGACACCTTGCTGGTTTGGATGACATGCTTGCACGTCGTGCACCATGTCCGACCACAAGGTAATGTGCCAATGTGAGTGGCAATCTTAGTTGGGAGACGGCTGGGCATGGGACAGGAAGACTTGGCATAACTTTGTTGGAGGTCTTTACTCCTTGGGGAACCGAAGGGCAGTGATGATTGTGAGGGATAAATTTTAAAAAAAACTTCTCTTCTGACATCAGTCTCTTAAAAAATGCTGAACTGTTACCAGTTATGTACTGATGCATCATGCACAGCAGCTTGCTGCATTTTAACTTCCATAACCTTCATTGTTCATTCCAGCTCTCAGCATTCACATTTAATCTAATTGAAGGAAAATACAGCATCAGCAATTTGTACTGTGCAGGCGTTATTGTTTGCATGGTTAACTTGTCATTTGAGAAACTTTAAGTACACTGTTAACAGTATGACATCTGTCAATGGCAGGCTGGATTCATTGTGTTATTACGCACTGATGGGTTAATTTGTTAATTAAGAGATTTGCGTCATGATAAACATGTCTTCGTTTATATCATCTAAGCATAATAAGTAGAATACTCTGTAATGCAAGTGGCAGAGGGGTAATAAAGTGTATTTGTTATTGTACTGTAATTATTGCTGGGGTATGATTCCTTATATATGTATATATTTAGTATAGCATTTACTCTTTTTTCTGAATCTCTTAAATTCAGCTTCTTTGTATTGACTTTTAACTCTCCATTCTTTTATATTGATAAATATGCATTTATACTCATTACATTTAATGCATTGATTATCTTTGTAGAAAGACAGTTTACCAACAATGCTTTGCACAGCTTAGATGTTTACACTTCTGCACAGATACTTAACTTTGGTTAAGAATTATTGTGATGCCTCAATGCATAATATATGGCTTTCTGTTACTGTATTTGTTCTGTGAATTGGTTTTGTCTGCTTGTATTGTATGTAGAGTGTCACGGAATTTGCCTCTCCTGCTTTGCAGTAGTGGTCCAACAGTGGCCAAAACTCAATAGTATCTAATATGGGTCTTCAAAGGTGTCTACCTTCGCACAAGATTACTCTTGGCAGAGTTGTAGATAGGAGGATAATAATGATTCTATCTCAAGGGAGTGTTCATAAGATATTTCAGAAGTCAAGAACAATGCTGTATTGGGCAGGGCAATTGTTAACTTATATCTGATGAAGAATTAAGCAATTATTAATTTCAGCTCGTTCAAGCCCCCAGCTGGTGTAAATCCAGCGAGATTCCTCTTATTAGTGTAGCTCTGTTTAAAATGTATTTAGTAAATTGACTGAGACAAACATACATTACATTCAAAATGATTAAATTGATGTTAAATTTGCATATTTACAAATTACAAATTTAATAATCAGCTAAGTTTTAGCAGTTTAAAATTGAATAATCTTTAACAGAAAATACTCATCATTGTGTGATGGTATGGTGTTTTATGTAAGAAGTCAGCTTTTAGGTTTGACTTAGCTGCAAATGGTAGTTTCTGCTCCCGCTAGGATTTTGGATTCTGTGCAGATAGGCCACTGGAGTTCTCACATCTCTGGTCAAGATTCAAGGCACAGCACATTCCAAGTAAGATAAAGGGAGTAACTGCAAAGCTGGTCCCGCTTCTCTAAGACCCTCTAATGATGGTGTCTAGCTCGACGTCAGGCCACTTCTACCCTCACTTTGTTCCAGAGATTAGTACCCTGTCTGGTACCACCAACTAGTATGATAAAAGAATAGAAACAAAACGCTCTCCTGAGTATTGCGTTTCCCGACACATAATATGTTTTCATTTACATCTACACTGGTTGAAAAGCTTGAAAACTTTCATTAATTTTAAAGTGAATATGTTTACATATACATTTACACTGATTTGTAATTGTAGATATTATAATTAGAATGTACATCATTTCTTTCATATTTCCCTCCATATGGAACTTGGGACTACTTATGCTTTTAGTTCTCTTTAAGAAACTAGCAATAAAGCAGTCACCAGCCTGTGCAGTGGTGGTTCATGAAATTATCATTCTAAATGCTGAGGTTGCCAGCCTCAAGTGACTTGGACATCCACTAGCAATTTTCACATACTAATATTCACATTGCAATATAAACATATTAGTTCACATGTTAGTAATAAAAAAATATAGAATGTAAAATGTATAACTTACACCAATCTTGGCTCACAGACTGTTTGCTCAGAGAAGTAGGTTTAAGGCACTGGCAGATGCTCTTTTCACACGTCTGGGGGGGTCGTTAATTTTAGCAATACGTTCCCACTATGACACTGTGGTTTAGATTCCTCAGATTCCGGTTGTCCTTGTTAAATGGTAGAGTTTATTCTGGGCTCTGAAGTCCTCAAAATTGCTTAAACAATGGTCCAGTCTGATATAAGAATCTTGATTCTAACTCTGGCAAGGTCTGGTTGTCGTCTTGGCAAGTGATTCTCACAGTGAACTAGACTTGCAAAGATGTCAGATTATATTGTAGGTTTCATGCCCCCGCTTTGCAGGGCTGTTTGGACAAATGCCCAATTGACACAGTTGTTATTAGCGCCTAAAATTATCAGCCAATCTTATTTTAACGTTTAAATTTGTAGCCACTTTATGATGAAATATTTTGCATGACTAACTAGTGCACAATTTCAAACGTTACTTTTCTAAATATTGGGCTGTAAACATCCGATTATTACTTTTTCATGTTACATCTCTCACACCTCAACATGTCCTCCCAGATTGGGGGATTATCTGACTTGCCTATCCCACATAATTCAACCATCGTTATCAGACTATGAGTTATCAGACTATGTCTCGGCGCAATTCGCCCGTCTTGTCTGGACATTTCGTGGTTTATACGCACCTCCAATATGCAAGTCTGTTATCTGTAGAATTGTAAAGGATTACTCCGATCTTGTACAAACACCGCCATTAGCCTTTCACCTGGGATCAAATGTCAGACCGTCACGTTTTTGTAACCCAATTAGTCCCTCAGGGATGGACCGGCGAATTGAAGTGTGAAAGTTATGTAAACATTAACCTTCGAATAAGTTTTCTGTGTTGACAAATAAGGGCAGGGAAGAGAGAAATAACAAAATATCACTCGCACAGGAATGTAATGCAATCCTGCCAGTGTGGACATGAGAGCGCACAAACCATTTTGTGATATAGAGATCAGTAGTCATATAATTTAAGAAATGTACAGATTTATCTATTTGGATAGTAACATCAGTTCTCCAAAGTTTTTGGCCGTACACCATCACCAACCAAGAACTGTTTACCCGGAGCAATCGAGAAGATATGCACACCATCATAACAGGTGTACACGTGAATTGGGTTGGTCATGTCCTCAGAAGATACTCTGACACCAACACCAAATGCTATGCTATGAACCCAGAAGAAAGGCGAAAGAGAGGCAGTCCAAAAAACATCTGGGTAGAGAATTGTGGAGGGTGAGATGATAAGCCTGAACTTGAGTTGGAACACCACACCAGGATAGTCACTGAGCAAGCAAAGTGGAGAGAGTTTGTTGCTGCACTATAAGACACCACTAGACGTATTGGTCAAAGACTTCTTTGTCATTCTAAGGATCCAAGAAGTAGAAGATAGTAAAATCAACAGAAAGAGGAACTTAACAAAGTTGACAAAATCAGGATTAACAGAGCCTGTTGTTCCGTCAACTCTCTCTGTCCAGTATGGAACTCTGCAACTTTGTTCCAGGAAAATAAAATTCTGAGTTCAGCATAAATGTGAAACCAGGCCTACTTTTTGATTTGGAAACATGATGTGTTACCATGGTGTTCATGTCACCAGCATTCGCAATCAGATATTTCAGTAGCTTACTTTGTTTTAGATGAACTCGGACCAGAGAAAGATAACAAAATAGCAACCATTACTTACATACAGATGCAAGAGAAAGTGTGGATGAACAGGATATAACAATAAATGAGGAGGCCGCTGTAAAACTGGTAAGGAAACAAATATTTGAAGTAAAAAAATAAAATGGTATGAAATCAGTTTTACAAGTTAACGGTACACAGGAAACACGGGATGTTTCGGGTTTCACCCTTCGTCAGCCAGAGTTACAAATAGGTGACAAGGACAAGAATTACATACAGGTCAAAGAAAGATACTACAAACACATACGATGATGAGAAACAAATACAAAAAAGAGCAATACAAGCAGAAGAAAAATTAAACAACACAGGTGATGAGCGAAAAAAAAGAACAATAATAACGACGCAAGAAAACCAGAAAGAAATATCGAAACAAGAAAGTAAATAATCAATGAAACGCAAAAGGAATTAACAAAATTGCTAAAACCAGTCCTGATCTAAGTAGTAATATCCGTGGAATAAAACAGAAGAGCGCTAGTCTTATAATTTCTATGGAAGTGACGTATAAGATAGCGGCAATTAAAAAGACACAAAAGGATACGAAACGAAACAATACTATAAAAACTATAAAAAGATAGATCGCAAAATCAACTGCGGAAGAAATAAAGAAGAGCCACTAGTTCATTGGGCCGAAACACTTGTGGGATGGGGGGACTTCTTCTGATGATCAGATTGCTTCCTGTTGTATCGCTCTGTAAAGAGTTTCCTATCATCATCATGCAAAGTGATGCTGGACATTCAGGCCATTGGGAGACAGACAACCCATTTGTGTACCGATAATTTGTAAAACTGATTTCATACCATTTTATATTTTTACTATATATATTTGGATGAACAGGACTTTCCCTCAGGAAACAACCTGAAAACGTAAGCAAACAGCCTGTGGAGTTGAACCCACAGAGAAAAAGAAGAGTGAAAAGGCTGAAGAAAACACAGAAAGTGGGAGAAGAGGAAGCTAGAGCAAGCAAAGCCTCATGAAACTGAAGTAGGTGGCCCATAGCCTTGCACTTCAGGGTGAATGGCAAAGATAGATATGATGATTGTAAAGTTTAGATGGCTTTGCTAGACTATTCAGACCACTTTTTCTGTAATACTCATTTTGGATCAGAAGTTGTTAATTTGTTAAAAACTGGCATTTTTTTATGTTTAAAATTAAGGTTCATTAAATATAAGTCCAAGTTGTTATGCTGTTTTATAAGGGCAGTTTATATCTACTACTACTTAGTCGTTCCCCTTCTACCGTGAGGTGTAGAGGTTTGGAAGAGAGAGCGCCAGACCATTCTATCAGCTGTCTTCTTCCTGGCCTGGTTCCATTCTAGTCCTCGGTCCTTCAAAGATTGTCTAATGTTGTCCTCCCAGCGGACTCTGGGTCGTCCTGGAGGTCTGGATCCCTGGCTCTTTGTTTCCCATGCTTGTCGTGGTAGCCGATCTTCTCCCATTCTGCAGACATGGCCAGACCATCTTAGTTGGGACTGTTCTATTTGGGTCTGCAGCGGATGGGATTTTAGGCCTTGACGGATCGTCTGGTTGCGGACCATGTCTCTTCTTGTTACTTCAACCACTTTCCTCAGATACCTCATTTCTGAGGTTTGGATCTGGCTTTTGTGGGTTGTAGTCATTGCCCACGACTCGCATCCATATGTCAAGACTGGGACATAGGTGGAGCGGTATACAGCCATCTTCGTTTTCTTACCAACCTCTTTTTCTTGCTGAGGAATCCACGATTTATGGCCTGAAAAAGTCTCCCAGCCGCTGCTTTTCGAGTGGCCAACTCTTCTTTGATGCCTCCCTTTCGGTCTATAATAGCTCCGAGATATTTAAAGTGGTCGACCTGCTCCAGGACCTGTTCTCCCAACTTAATCTGATGTTTTCTTTCTTCTCGTGATATCACCATGGATTTTGTTTTAGAGCTGCTTATGACCATCCCTCTCTTCTCCAGCTCTTCCTTCCAGACTTGCAGGTTGGATTGGAGATGTGCCTCTGATTTAGCAATCAGGGCAACATCATCAGCAAATGCCAGCTCCGAAATATAGACCTGTCTCATCTTCCAGTACCCCACTGAATACTTTCTTGTTCTCTCCTTACATGCCTTGATGACATCGTCCATAAGGAGTATGAAGAGGTAAGGTGATAGGATATCACCTTGTCTTACACCAGTGGTGGTCCTAAACTCTTCTGACTTATGGTTTGCTGTCCTCACATAATTTCTGCAAGACTTGTAGAAGCTCTGTATAGCATGAATCAGAGGTGCTGGAATATTCTTCCTTGCCAAACAGTCCCAAAGTTTGCTCCAGGGGACCCTGTCAAACGCCTTTTCCAGATCTATGAAACAAAGATGGATCTCACTCTTATACTCAAGAGCCTTTTCACTCAGCTGTCTGAGTGTGAAGATTAGGTCTTGAGTACTTCGGTTTGCTCGGAATCCGCACTGGACCTCATCCAATTGTGGCTCAGCTAGGCGTCGGAGTCTCTGCTCTAGGATTCTAGAGTAGATTTTACCAGGGACAATAAGAAGGGATATGCCTCTATGGTTTCCACATTGTCGATTGTCACCCTTTTTGAAAATTGGTGTTATGATGGCAATCTCCCAATCCTTTGGTATGGTCTTGTTGCACCATGCTGCCTGTAGGACCTTTAGGAGTAATAGGTCGCCTGATGCTCCCATGTACTTAACCATTTCTGGTGTTATACCATCATGCCCTGCTGCTTTGCCCATCTTGATTTTCTCTAGTGCTGCCCTCAGTTCTTCCATCTTTATGTCATCTTCACCATCATTGGTTTTCTCTTCTGTGCTAGTGGTTATCATTTCTGATGCTTCACCATGCTCACCATCCAGGAGTTCTGAGAAATATTCTTTCCATCTTTCAGTTTATATCACATTTTACTAATTTCTAAATATGCTAGATTGTTATTGGAAGGGACATTTAAGTAATCCTTCTTGTCTGTCAAGAGCAGCAAATGTTTATGCAAGACAGCTGTTGGCTTGAAGAATGTTATTATGCCAGGTGCTACTACAAGTGGAAAAGTTAACTTGCTCTACCCCACGAGCCGTATTGATAAGGTTCGCTATTCTTCCAAGAGCCACCCTGTATGCCTGTTTGGTTATAGACCCAAAAAAAGTGTTTTTAAAATAAAGGGGCTGCTGTAACACTGGTAAGGAAATATATATATATATATATAAAAACGAAACAATATTGAATCAGTTTTACTAATTAACATTCACAGGAAACGAGGGACGTAAAAAAATTACAAAAATTTTTTTTGTTTTTAAAATAGTAGTAGTCCTTCAATCATAACTGACTATGGGAATGCGCCCCTGAGGTGATAGCCGTCAGCTGCTTTTTTACCTGGTGTTCCTTTCGGTTTATTTTTTTCTCCTCTGCTTGTTGTGAGAACTTATTTTCGCCCCATCTGAGGTGTCGCCGTAGGCAGCATCATCACTTGGTGTGATTGGCAGGTTGCTGGATTTATGTCCAGTGCCTTCATGTCTCTCTTGCACACATCTTTGAACCTCAGCTATGGTCGCCTGGCTGTTCTTTTGCCACCTGCTAGCTGTCTGTAGAAAATATCTTTGGGGATGTGGCCATCTTCCGTGCAGCGGACATGGCCAAGCCTACGTAGTCTGCGCGGTCTAAGCAGTGTATACGTGCTTTGAAGGTCAGCACCCAACAGTGCCTTGACGTTTGTCACAATGTCCTTCCATGAAATACCGAGGATGTGGCGTACTCACCGTAGATAGAATGTATTGAGCCTTCTTTTGTTTTAAAATAGTAATATATATGTTAGAAAATGTATTTTTTAAAACTTACTTTTGCACATAAGACTTACAAAACTTCAAAGTAATCTTCAGCGAATTTACATCTATTTGATCCAAAAAAAATTATATATATATATATATATATATATATATATATATATATATATATATATATATATATATATATATATATATATATATATATATATATATATCTTTTGAGATATTTTCTTTCTCATTAGTATATATGTTTACTGATCGTTTTAAAGTGCCACCCTTGGGAAAAAAAAATTGTTCATCGATTTTGGTTCACCTTAACACTGTCTGAGACAGAAAGAGTTACAAAGCTAAGTCACATGGTATGTTTGAGTTTGTAAAAGTTAATTAATGTTATGTTTAAGGATAGCCAGAACTGTAAAACACTGCTGTTTGTTTTGACCAGATATTGCCTGTCTCTGGTTTTGTATGTCATTCTATATTATTTATTTGGTAGCCATGCTTGCAAATACAGACTCTAAATTATATTCATTTTTGTAACTACAATTTACAAGTTGTAAATTTATCTTGACTGTACATTTTGAGTGTCGTTCTTCTCATCTTTGTTTGCTGCCATTATTTCAAGCCTTGTATATTGCCATTATTTAATTTATTACAGAAGTCTTATTAATCACGAATTGTTATGGGGTAAATGATAGTTTTAGTTGTGATGATTAATCAGGTGAAGATTATTTTGCAAGAAAAGATTCACCCCTAAAAACCACAATGTGTATTATGTGCAGTCAAAGAGAGGCAGGGCAGTGTGGACAGAGAGGCAGCGATCTTGCATGAGCATATTTTTTTGGGTGCTTTTTTGCTCTTGTATTATGATTATTGTTCAGAATTGACATCATTGCACTCTGGGCAGACCCACAGGTGCTCACTCTCCCTCAACGAATGCCGAAGGGTATAAATACTGATTGTTCTCATTAGGATACTGGCAGTATACACACTAGATTCATTCTCTCATACGCTGTTGTTCTTTTGTATAACTGATATTCACATTGTCATTTTTTTACTGCAGTTTATTTATGCCACTTAACATTTTTTAGCTTAACCTTTCACAGACACCCGTCAAGTAGTCGTAGTCTTGGGTCCAAGGGGCTGTAGTTCCCCTGCTTAATAATATTCTCAATGGCCTTGATAATGTGAACATAAACATTGCAGTAAAATACTTGATAAATGGTATTGGGAGTCAGTTTTAGAAAGGAACTGTGTGCTACAGACACAGGATATTTTGAGATTGCTTTTATTATTAACAGCACAATGTGACAGTACTACTTAGTTGTTTCTCTTCTGCCGTGGGGTGTAGAGGTTACAATGAGACAGTACTTACCATATTTGGTGCTGTCATGCATGTGGTATTTTCTGCCAGGCAATCATTGTAAAAGAATGCAGAGTGATTAGATTACTTGAGGCAAAGTTACTCGGTTCTTTTCCTGGAGAAGGAAGTGCTTTAACCATTCTGGTAAAGATTAATAGGTTACTTCTTTTCACTATGAGACCCACACCTAACGCTCTCATAAAATGGGTAGTGGTCATAGGATTCTCTCATCACCATAGATTTCCCCCTCAATGGGGCTGAGGAAGCCATGCTGTCGGTCAGCTTCTCTCAGTGACCTGGCAGTTTTGGAAGACATGCTTGAACTGTTTGCCAAGTTTTTAAGCTACTTTGGATTAGTTAAATGACATTAGATAATTGACTTAACTCTTGCAGGCCGGAATTTTTTCATCAGTTTTGCCAGAATTATTTTTGTACCTTAAAGCAGTACCTTTATAAATTCTAAAGTTTCTGAGTTATTACACAACAAAGACACACATATTATACATCACAGTAAAGATAAATGAATGTAGAATTAGAATATGAAGGATTTTTAGTGATATTCTACATATAGTATTCAGTTATGAGTCATAATGAAAATACGGAACAAATTTCACAGAACACAAAAGTGACGTTCCCAACGTCGTTTCGGCTTCTAGGGGTTTTGTGGATGTACGCTACCAGCGTCGTTCCGGCCTTTAAGAGTTAAGACTTGTCCGCACATTTTGGATTGAGAAGAACAAAAGAAAAGAGGTTTGCATTCTACCGTTAGGTTCCTTCTGATGCGTGTTTATAGTATCAGTCTTGTTTGCTTGAAATAGTATTTGATTTTTGCATTGATAAAATAATTGTGTGATTCCTTATGTTGCTTTTGCTATGAATAGTATGTATAAGCATTTGCATGTTACATTTGTGATTGCCTTTTAATACTGTTACTTCTCTCTTTGTTATTAATGTTCTCCCATTGATATTTTTGTTGTTGTTGTTTTTAAAAAAAATAATTTTTAAGACTTAATGACACGACACGCATTGCTATTTTTCAACACGAAGGAATTTACGGCATGAAAAGCTCGTGTTTAACTGGTTGTTGTATTACTCATATGATAATTCCATGGCTTGTATATTTTCTTTGTTATCATATTTACACCCAGCGTTGAGTGGAGACAGTGGGAGATTGTGATTAATTTTTTTGGCTTCATATTTAATGGTTGTGTTTTGTGCAATGTTTATTCCATTTTTTAAAATTAGAATTTGTTGTTTGAGCTATTGTTGTACTTTCTTGTCGAGACAACTATTTTTTTCTTTCTTTCTTTTATGATAATGTGAAGAGCTGCATCAATTTTATAAAGTGATTTGACTGCTTGGTAGAAGTGTGAACTGCCTCAGTTTTAGAAAGTGATTTGGCTGCTTGGTAGAAATGTGAACTGCATCGACTTTAGGTGATATTTTTTTTTAAGACTTGGTGAAGCATTCACCGTGAGATTATTTTCATCTGTGGTGTCAGGATAAATTTTGATCAAGTAGCTACCTCCTGAGAAGCTTTTCTTCTAAGAACTTCGCTGTGCAGGTTTTAGACTCTTTCATTTTATCTCACAACTCCTCTTGTGGTACATGTCTGTGGCCTTTTATCTGAAAACTGAAATATTCTCAAAATCAAAATTTTCGTTTGGCTGCTTTTGAGCGGCAAGGCGATTTTTAAACATAATTTGGGCTACTTTTCGAACATGATTTGGGCAACATCTTGAAACAAAAAAAGAATCCAGTTTCCGAAACACAGCTGTTCCCGACGATTAATCAGATAAAAGGATATAGACTTGTATAAACATTTCTCTGATTTTGTCCTATTTGAGCTGCTTCATTAGAGCCATCTTCGGTTGAGATTAGGAATGATTAATAAAACTACTACCTCAGTGGATGTTCCAAGACGCAGTTACTATGATATTGCAGATAAGGCTGGCAGTCTTATCATGTAAAACAGATTAATACAGAAATCACCACTGCTTAAGATGCAGGCTTCTAATTGGGCAGCAAATGCAGTGGCGATGTCATTTCTTGTTAAAGAGCAAGATAAAAATAAAAGGGTCACTCAAAATATTTGCTTTTCCATTTCTCTTTTTATCTCGTAGGTTTATTTTAGAACATATAATTGTCCAAATTTCTAGTTATCTTTTCTTTTATTTATGATTTTAAGGCTTTCCATTTGTTTTGTAGTTGTCGTATTTGTTGTCTAGGTTACTTTTGTTTGAGAAACAGGTATATTATCATTCAAGTTTGACTCTTGTTTACATGGACAAGTCTCTAGAAGTAAAGATATCCCAGTTATAATTGTTTTTTTCCATATAGTTTATTCCCCTTTGGTGATTCAGCTAAATGCACATTCTAAATTTTTCTAATTTTTTTTTCTTCCATTGATTTTTGTGGTAACTACTTTACAAGAGTGTCACTAATGTGGAACTGATGACAAGAATCAGACAAGTGCTAGCGGAACAAGAGATTAGAAGAAGACGCTGGCATTGTGGAAACCTGTTGATAGTTTTACTAGGCAGGTCTTGTCTGAAATCCCCAGTGTAAGAGAGGAAATGGGAGACAAAAGAACACACGGAGAAGAGAACTAGAGAGAGACATGAAGAGGTCATGGAAAGACCTTGAGCAGATGACCTTAGACAAGAAGACTTGGCATAAGTTTGTTGAAGGCCTATGCTCCTTGGAGAGCTGAAGGGTGATGGTGATTATGACATTACAATAGTACAAAATATCCATGCTGTCGGTCGAACACGAGTGGAATATTTGATATTCATTAGTATTATTGTTGTTACTGTTACCAAAGTATCAGATCTGCAATGTTATTATCTTAACACTTCTGTTGACCTAATTTGTACACTGAAAATAGCCAAGATATAGAGTTTACAGACAGTATTAGGCATAAATGTAGGCACCAACAGATGTCATTATATTAGTGGCAATGTTCTAGAATTCACTTGTAATCCAGTAGTAATGGTGAGAGGACAAGTGCAGATTATGAAAAGTTTCATGTTTGTGTGCATTCACAAGAAATTACCAAGCTAGTCATTACTCAGCATAGAAACATATTTAGCACATAGTAGTTTTAATGTGTGTTGCCGTTGAAGTATTTTTGTTCAGATGAGTTTTGTGAGATTATTTCGTACTCCACTTTGGTTTTTTTGTTTTCCTGACTTTTCATTCTAGCTGTGGTCTTTCGAGTGATGTCTGTGTATGGAGAATGAATAAAAGTTTCAGAGTGCTCTTCTTCCGTTGTTAGTAATAAACTATTCTAGAATATTCTCTCAACCGTATCAATCTTTTTTTTATGTCCTACCTTAGCATTGAAGCATTCATTTTCAGTAATATTATAAATATACCTTATCATGTGCCATCTTTGTATTGTGATTTTTATTCAAGTGTTGTTTGTTTGCACAATGATAAAACATTGCCTTACTTATTCACAGTAAGGATTCTGCAGAGGAATATTTTGAGGGTGCATATCTTTTTGAGTTTAGTTGTTTGAGTGTAATACAAACATCTTTGGAATCATTTTAAAAAAAACAAGAAGATGTGATGTCACAAAGTTAACTTTTATTGTAGATGCTGGACCAGCGGTAACACACAGAAAATGTAGATTTTTAACCCATTCAGAAAGTGGAATATTGGAATATTTTTTGGAATATTTGTGTAGCATATACCATAACATTCAGAAACACATTTAGATTTAATTCATGATACAAACTGTGCTTTAGCTGTTGTCAGAATTAGATATTCCAGGCCCATATTTCAGAAAAATGTTCCTGCTTTTTAATCTTTTTACCATACTATGTTTGAATGTGATTAAGTCATATCAGCAGATGGATGACTGAAGTAATGGCATCATATCTTACACGTAGACATGTCATTAGAAGACATACAAGGGGCATGAAATATTCAGACTTATTTTCAGAATGTTTAAAAATCACTCATTAGTTGTGAGATGAAATAGTGTTACAGGTTTAAAAAAAAAACGTACATTAATTTTGTGAGTGTAATAAAGTTGTTAAATTGTAAAATACTGTACATAATTTACCGCAGTGTTAATTTATAGGAAAACCTGTAGTGGATTGGGCCATCTGGTCATTTCTTTACATTTAATGAGAATTTTTCTGTTATAAGGTAACCAGGCACTTGATGGTAAGCAGTTGGTGCCTTATACTGTTTGAATGCAGACATCTGTTAGCTGTACGTGAGGCCAGACAGCAAGAAGCAGCAGAGAAAAACACAAACGATTGAGACTTTTTTTTGGTTTGAAACTGTCTTGGAATTGCCTCCCCTGCTTTGCAGTAGTGGTCCAAACAGTGGCCAAAACTCAAGAGTATCTAATATGGGTCTTCAAAGGTGTCTACCTTCGCACAAGATTACTCTTGACAGAGTTGTAGATAGAAGGATAATGACGCATCTGTCTCAAGGGAGTATTCATAAGATATTTCAGAAGTCAAGAACAATGCTGAGTTGGGCAGGGCAATTGTTAACTTATATCTGATCCGCCACCTTTTATGAAGAATTAAGCAATTATTAATTTCAGCTCATTCAAGCCCCCACCCTGATTTACTCAATGGAATTCTTATTATTCTGGTATAGCTCTGTTTAGAGCATATTTAGTAAATTGACTGATTGAAAATATCAGTGATTTAAAAAAAATGCTGTAACCATTCTAGGACTTGATCTATACACTGGAACCCTGGTAATTTAATCAATAGGGGTTTAGGCTTTTTGGTATTTGTGAATGTTAGAACATGTTGGTTGTACAAAGAGAATATTGCGGGAGAGTGGGAAAGTAGGATTTCCAGTTGCTGTTGATTCCTGAAGAGAAGGTGATATCAAAACACTATTTGATCAGTGACAAAAAATAAGTAACTAAGTAGCTGCAGTGAAGATGGAAAAATGTCAAGTTTTCATCATAGTTAATAGCTGAATGGTGTTTCTGCCATTGTGGTATGGATGTTGTTTGTAATGCAGATCCTTAAGGTCCTTAGTACTGTGTATTTAGCTTACTATTGTAGTGAAAGATTTATGTTCAGAGATAAATGCTTTATTTCTTGAATACTGAACTTGCTGTTTATATCCCCAGACAACCAAGTGACTTTTATAAATTGAGTTGTCCTATAGTTGTGCTTAATCACTCACGTGCAGTCTTAATTTCTTCTCTCTCTATCTACCCACCTCCCCTTCCCCAGAAAACACATTTTAAGTGAGAGACTTATTACGTTGAATAAGCAAGCTATTTAAGTGACATGTCACATAATGTGAATGTGTGTGGTGTGATTTGACATGTATATTGTAGAAATATTTTGTGACACGAAGTAGAAATGACATTACACAGCATCTGACATTTGAAAAAGTCAACTTCTAGGGTTCCTCCAGATGAAATATTTTGTGATAGGAACCCTGTAAAAGTGACTTTTTTTTAAAATTAGCCAATCTGTTATTTATCATACTTATTTAAATGGAGATTTGCTTGTATTTCATTGCATCTTTCATTATCATATTGTAAAAAAATTTCTTTGATGCTGTTTATGATTTGTACCCTCAGTTGTATTTTCCTGTAAGGGGTGTGTTTGCCCGCGGTTAGTGGGCTTCATAGCTTCCTCTGAACAAATACATTTTATTGAAGAAAATATAGTGGTGTCTTGGTTTATTACACTTTATATGTATTGTTAGTTGCTAGCATCACTGTTTTGCCAGACTTTAGTATATACAGCATCTCATTGAAGAGCAGTCATGTACCCATTTGCAGCTGGGTAGAGCAAATGTCTATGTTGGAGAGAAAATAAACACCTATGCAGGCCACCAAGAACCACTTTTGTCAGTAGTGAAACGTCTAAAGCTCGCCTGGTTTGGGCATGTAACCCGTCATGACTCCCTTTTGAAAACAATCCTCCAGGGAACATTCGAAGGTAAACGGAGAAGAGGAAGGCAAAGAAAATCCTGGGCTGATAACATCAAAGAATGGGCAGGGCACGGTTTTTCCACACTTGTACGCATGCTGAGGATAGAGAGCAGTGGAGGACCCTGTCTGCTGATGCTTCCACCATGGCACCCCTACGACCCATGATGGGTTACGGGTTGAGATGATGAGAGACTGGGGTCTAATGTGAACTGATGACATGAACCAGACAAGTGTCAGTGAAACAAGAGATGACGCTGGAGATGGATAGGACATGCACCGAGAAAACCTGTTGATAGAATTATCAGGTAGTTCTTGCTCTGCAATACCCAGGGTAAGGGATTTAGAAGACCAAAGAACATATGGAGAAGAGAACTGGAGGGAGACCTTGAGCTGATGGCACGGGTCAGGAAGACCTGGCATAGGTTTGATATAGGCCTATGCTCCTTGGGGAGCTGAAAGGTGAAAGAAGACGACGGGGATGTTTTTGTAACCAGGTTTTAAACCCGGAAACCAGTAACTTTGACATGAGGTAGGCGCTCTAACCACTGCCACTCGGATGCTCCTTTATTATTTTTATCAACTTTTTTTTATCGTGAGGTCGAGTTTTTGTTTCTGGTCTGCTGCACATTGCAATTAGATGTGCATGCTTCTGTAAGATATCTGAGACCCCCTTCTTCTTTTGAGTCATTCTGTTACCATGGTTAATTTCTTTTAGTGATTATAAGCACAAGTTGACAGTTCGTCAAGATTTATCCTCAAAAGGTGTCCAAACTCAACTTCTCTGTACCAGTCAACATTCCATCTCAGCATTTTTCACTCGGTAGTTAAAATTTAAAAAAAAACAGGTAAATAGTATGCATTCGTAAGACAACAGAAAAATAACAGAAGTGATACACTCACCGGGGAATGGAACCAGGGGCCATCAGAACAGCAGTGTCACCTCACTACAAAAGTGAATCATGAAAGGACACAGCCAATTAAGTGCAACACCCCCCCTCCCCAAAGTGCCTCATAGGCAGTGTGATCACTTTCATGATACTCTACTGAACTTGGGATCTGGAAATGACCCACACATTTATGAGACTTGATCACCTATATAACTTTTCTATTCGCAGTGTAGGTTGTCCCACAGCAACAAACACTGCCTTGGGTGAGTGATGTGTTAAAAGACTTCACTATACTAGGTCCAGCATTGAGAGGTGGGGGGGGGGGTCACCAGTTGCTTCCTCGATGCTTCTTCCCTTCCCTAATTCAAGTCAAAGTCAGGTGCCCATTTACAGATGGGTAGACTGGAGCGTGTCGATGCTGTGAACCGAACATGGCACCTTTGCAGCAAGAGACCAGCGCTATAACCACTCTGTCAATCGGATGCATAACAGTGTGCGATATGTGACAAATGTTCCAGTAAAAACTCATTTGTGCATTTTGTTCCTACTGAAATATTATTTTTGGATATCATCATCATTATTAATGTTCTCTGTGCTCCTTACTGAGCATAGCACCATCATTGCAGCTATAGCACGTTTCACTAGCTTTGCCCTCAAACAAATGTAATTATCTGATTAACCGTCTAACGTATTAATGACATTTTTTGCATACGATGTTATATTGGGTTAGACCCAACAAATATATACTTTATATCTGTGCATCTTGTCCAGTTCCCATAAACGGATGAAATCCTTTGATCTTTGTCGGCATACTAATTATTGTGTATCGAGAAAAGAAATTTTACCACTTCATGCACAGATTCTGTGAACTGATTAGGCATAGGCGTGTCTACTATTCAATACATATAATGAAAGAACAATGGGGAAATGCGGCAGCGGAATAGCAAACGAAAATGGGGATAAGCTAATAAGTTTCTGTAGCATTAACAACCTGGTCATTGGAGGAACACTTTTCCCACATAAGGAAATTCACAAGTTAACATGGGAATCACCAAATGGTCGGGACAGAAACCAGATAGACCACATCATGGTTAACGGTAGATGGAGACATGCATTACAAGATGTGAAGGTAAGAAGAGGTGCAGATGTGGGAAGCGATCACCATTTAGTAGTTGCAAAACTGAAAGTGAAACTAAGAAGGGCTGGACCAACTGTAACTACACAGAAAAGGTTTGACATCAGCAAATTGAAGGACCCCCTTACCAGAAAAGCTTTTGCGGCAGACATTAAGAAACGATATCAATTTGCCAAAAGCCAGGAAAAGACATTGACTGATGATATAGACCAGAATTTTAACACCATTTCAACAATATATAAGGAAAGTAGCAAATCATGCTTAGGATTCCAGGAAAGGAAGAAGCAAGACTGGATAACACCAGAAACACTAAACACCATAAAGATGAGAAAGGAAATGAAAAGAAAGAAAACAGAAGCGAAGTCCCCCAGATTAAAGCAATTATATAGCGAACAGTACAGTCAACTGGACAGGGAAGTTAAACGCCAAACCCGAGCCAACAAAAGGAATTTCCTAGACGATCTTGCAAAACAGGCAGAAGAGGCAGCACTGAGAAATGAACAAAGCACAGTATACAAAATAACTAAATTCATCAGCGGAAAACAAGGTGCAAACAATATTACATTAGTAAGAGATAAGCAAGGAAATCTCATCAAGACAGCAGAGGGACAGGAAACAAGATGGGCAGAGCACTTCAGAGAAACTCTGAACAAGGAAATACCAGAGACACAATTGAATGTTCCTGAGGCTGAAAACGATCTAGATGTAAATACAGACATTCCACGAAAAGAAGAAATCATCACAGCAATCAAAGGGTTAAAGAACGGTAAAGCTCCGGGCCATGATAACTTAAATGCAGAGCTATTTAAGACAGACCCTGAGCTAGCAGCAGAACTATTAGAACCACTATTTGCACAAGTGTGGAAAATGGGGACAACACCATCAGAGTGGAACAAAGGAATAATTGTCAAATTGCCCAAGAAGGGAGATCTTTCAGACTGCAATAATTGGAGAGGAATCACTCTTCTCTCAGTTCCCAGCAAAATACTTGGCAGGATAATTATACAGAGAATTTCAAAGGCAGTAGACTACAAACTGAGGAAAGAACAAGCAGGATTTAGAAAGAACAGAAGATGTGTAGACCATATATTCACTCTCAGGAACATTATAGAGCAGTGCTCAGAATGGCAAAGACAGCTTTACATAAATTTTGTTGATTTTGAAAAGGCTTTTGACAGCTTACATAGGGACAGTTTATGGAAAATACTGAGGGCTTATGGAATTCCAAGCTGCATAGTGTCAATCATAAAAAAGCCTCTATGCCAACTTTACGTGTAGTGTTGGGCAGAGCAACCTAACCTTCGAGGTGAAGACAGGAGTACGACAGGGATGCCCCTTATCAACCACTCTATTTTTAACAGTCATAGACTGGGTGATGCGCCAGACAACAGAGGGCAGTCCAAGAGGAATAAGATGGACTACATTTTCAACATTGGAAGATCTGGAATATGCAGATGACATTGCACTGCTGGCACATTCACATCAACACATCCAGGAAAAAACGGATAGACTTAATAAATTTAGCCAGCAGGTGGGCTTGAACATCAATCTAAAGAAGTCTGAGGTCATGACGCTCAATGTGAGCAACCCTGAGCCCATATCAGTAAGGAATCAGCAACTGGTACAGACAGATACCTTCACATACCTAGGAAGCATAGTAACACCAGACGGTGGGGCAGGCAAAGACATCAACATCAGAATGAATAAGGCAAGAACAGCCTTCTTTAGCCTAAATAACATCTGGAAGTCCTCCCAATACAGCACAAGCACAAAATTAAGATTATACCAGAGTTGCGTGCTTTCTGTGCTTCTCTATGGTGCGGAATGCTGGAGAGTCACAGAGAAGGAAATGTCAAAATTGTCCTCTTTTCACACAACATGCCTAAGAAAAATTCACCGAATCTTTTGGCCGAATACCATCACCAACCAAGATCTGCTTACTCGTAGCAAGCAAGAGGACATGCACACCATCATAGCTGGCAGACGCTGGAGCTGGGTTGGTCATGTCCTCAGAAGAGACCCCGATGCCATCACAAGAACAGCTATGCTTTGGACCCCTGAAGGAAAGCGAAAGAGAGGCCGACCAAAAACAACTTGGCGGAGGACTGTGGAGGCTGAGATGCAAAGAATGAACCAGAGTTGGGGCACTGTACGAACGATGGCCACCGACCGTGCAAAGTGGAATCAATTTGTTGTTGCCCTACAAGACGCCACTAGGCGTGATGGCCACTGACTGCTTTGACGGTCGGTGGTTAAGGATCGAAGAAGAAGAAGAAGAAGTGTCTACTATTACAATAATGTGGCCATCACGTTTGCAATTGAATACGTGTTGAAGATGATTTCTTAAATGATCTGCATGCGAAATACTCGTGACATTGTTTGTCATTGACATTTAATGCGCTACCAAACTGGACCTTCCTTGATCTAATTATTTCAATGGGTATCATCTCTTTGCGGTTCATAAATATCATAATGGAACGTTGCTCCTCTAATGTGCTTGTAAATAACGGTAAGGTCATCTTTAAAGAAATTAAACTTCATCCGAATCATAATCAGATGTCTCTGAGAAATTGAAAATCAATCTCGGCTGAATGAAGGACAAACCATCATTCTTCCAGTATTCCTCTTCCTCTTGTAACACATGGTTCTCACTTTTCTTCCAATAATCCCTGGCTATATTGGAGATGGCGGCTTTTATAAGTATTTCAACATCTTTTAATTTGAACGTTCTATTTTCTGTTGCTACCTGTTCCTTAATTTTAGCCCATACTAATTCTATTGGGTTTAAGTGAGAATGGTAAGGAGGTAATCTTAAACATCTGTGACCATGTTCATGGATTGCCTTGTCTATGTGAAATATCTTTGTATGCTGTGTCTTTTTTTACAATTCCAAGTAATTCAGGTTCATGGACATTTCGTTGAATGGAATGTTGTTTATGGTCAGCCAAATCTTTATTACATCTTTAATACTTGGTGAATTAGAAACTTTATCTTCTGGTGCCACAACGTTGTGATATGAGGCATTGTCCATTATCAAACACCACGGTCTATCCAAGGAAGGAAGTACATGATTCACAATCCAATCTTGAAATATCTTGCCATTCATCTCTGCATGGTAATCCCTATTATCTGTGGATTTTGAAACAAATATGAGTTCAGTATTATTTAGAAGCCCATGATGGCTGCTTCCTGGATGTGCAATTATTAGGCGCTGTCCTTTGCTGCTTGGTACTAGTCTCTTAGTTGTTCCATCAGATGATTGCCATTCTCGTTCATTACTGTGGTGCGCATTGATCCAAGTTTCATCTAAATACACAAAATCATAACAATCTCTTCTCATTTCTCTGACCTCGCGTAAATATTTGCTTCTCATTGCAACTATATGAGGCTTCTCACAAATAAGGTTTCTACCACCAACATATTTTCTAAAAGTGAATCCCAAACTCCTAATAGTCCTCCATAGCGTAGATTTGGAAATATCAATGTCATTATTCTTTCTTAACCAAATTTTCAATTTCCTTAAAGTCACTGCCTCATTATTGTGAAACATATTGCAAATTTCTCTGCGGATCAATTCTCTGTCAAAATTATCCACCACTCTTGGCCTAATTTTCGTGTGTAAAACACTGGAATTAGACATTTCAGATGTCGCTATCCAGCGGTGCAATGATCGTTTGCTTATCCCCAAGGCGTGAATAGTCCTCTTTTGTGGGTTTGAAATAGAATGATATAGTTTTCTTCGAGTAGCTTCTTTGCAGAAATACTTACTTACTTACTTAGTCGTTCCCCTTCTACCGTGAGGTGTAGAGGTTTGGAAGAGAGAGCGCCAGACCATTCTATCAGCTGTCTTCTTCCTGGCCTGGTTCCATTCTAGTCCTCGGTCCTTCAAAGATTGTCTAATGTTTGTCCTCCCAGCGGACTCTGGGTCGTCCTGGAGGTCTGGATCCCTGGCTCTTTGTTTCCCATGCTTGTCGTGGTAGCCGATCTTCTCCCATTCTGCAGACATGGCCAAACCATCTTAGTTGGGACTGTTCTATTTGGGTCTTGATGCGTGATGCCATATGATGATGGATGGCATCCGCATGTCTGGTTTTGTGTAGAGTGTAGATGTGTTCAGTCAAAACAATGTTCATGCAACAATAACAGGGCAATCCACATAGGACGTCAGTAAACTCACGACGTATAAAGTCAATGAGTCTTGAAACAGCCGTTGACGTTTTTCTTCATTATTTATTGTGGACGCCACAGTGACAAAATGGTTACGCAAATGTGTAGGCACATCAAACAGTCATTATCACAGCAACATTCAATACAGCAATAAACGGTAGACAGCATTACAATGATGAGTCAGATGCATGTTATATTTCATAGTGCTGTAAATGTAGTCAGGTGGAAAACTCCATCCTTTTCTATAACAGCCAGGAGATAACCAGATGTATGAGATCAGTTCACTCTCCTTAGTTTGACTTCAGCAAGACAGACACGTCTGCCGAAGTATAAATAATGTCCTCAAGAATATCCTCTAGATAATAAAGGTTTTCTAAACCTAGTTCATTTAACAAAGTAGCAAGTAATGGTCCTTGGTACATGCATCAACCGATGCAGTACAATGCAGCGACATGTGAGCTGGGAAAGAACATCTCGTGACGACGACTTTCGGAGACAGGCTATGAATCGAAATCGCTCACGACCCAAAATCGATAGAGTTAATGAAAAAGTCAATTTACCTTGCTTTCATGAAATACACAGAAATATCACGCCTCCCGACATGTGGGAAAACACTAGAGGTATTATCTCGACTAAACGAAATATCCATAAGAGGACTACACATCCCTGACAGAACAAAAAAAAGCGGAGATCCCCTCTTCAACGAGGCATCTCTTTCGCCATTCCAAATCGCTCACTCCCACTAGTGGTGGGCGGAAACCGATCGACCAAACAACAAGACAAGTCATGCGCAGTCCAGCGCAAAAATGACCACAGCTCAAAAGTTAACTGCATTCGATACTAACGCGAGAAGACAAATGCTTACCGAGAAAAGTGACTATAGATTTCAAGCAGTTGTTGCCCTTGCGTTATAAAACAGATATTGAAATAAAACGATGTTGCGAGAATTTATCACGCAACATATCACCACCTCCTCCCGATAAAAAAAAAATGTGGAACATATTTTTTTTTTCAATATCAAAGAGCAAGCGATAAGCGGCTCAAAACGCACGAATTATGCGCTGATAATTAACTAAATTGCCAAACAATAGGCTAATTATAGAGTGTCTGGTGAGGATATACCTCAACAGAAAAATAAATATGTCTCAAAAAATATTCACATCGGGGGAGGTGTCACCAACACACATCACGTTAGCATGTAAACACAATATACGTATGCAAGTTACTATAATCATCATTAAACAGCATACTCTAATATTGTCTTTAAAAATGGATGTACAAATCTGATAGGAAAATTTAAATAGTACATTCTTTGACATGTAATGACATAAGTACATAGTAAAGTTAAACTACATGACGATCCAGGACATATGCTCTGGTATTCCGAGGGTAAGTACACAATCTAGAACTCGTAAGGTAAGTCCTCAGCTCAACAATGACATTCTGAGAAAGTACAAGCAATATAATGCTAATTAATAACTAATATGCTTCATAAGGTACAATACATTATTAATAATTGTGGCTGTTTAGTAAACTAACGGCCCTTATATTAACTACTCAGTCCTCCTCTATCATTTTAAAAAACGAACAGAAGAAGATGACAACAAAGCACGATAGTGTGTACATATAAAGTAAGTACAGATGTGCTAATCTATTGTAGAAATATAGGTGTGTTATGACTCTGTAATATATAGAAATATAGGACAGAAGTATTAGTTGGAGTCATGTGGGCATCTAGACAAAATGTCAGCCATCACATTATCCGCACCACGGATAGCTCGTACCGTGAAGTGAAAAGGTTGAAGAGCTATAGCATATCGAGTGGATCTCGAACTCTTCAAATTCTTAGTCTGAATAGCTGTAAGAGCTTTCTGATCAGTCTCTAGAATGAAATGTGCGCCCAGGAGGAATCTTTGTAGCTTTAGAATTGACCAAACCATCGCTAACAACTCACGGTCTAAAACCGAGTAGTTCCTCTCTGCCGCATTTAGTTTTCTAGAAATGTACATAACAGGATGCAGAGTATTTGCATATTCTTGCATCAGTGCTGCTCCAATCCCAGTGGATGAAGCATCACTCCGAAGAACAAAAGTCCTATCAAGAGTAGGTAATCTTAAGATGGGAGGAGAAGAAAATATATTCTTGATTTGGTCTAGTGAAGATTGGCATTCTTCAGACCAACGGACCAGATTAGGCGAACCTTTCTTCAACAATGTTGAGAGAGGTGCCATGATCGAAGATAAATTTGGAATAAATCTCCCATAAAATTGAATTAAACCTAAGAGACTCCTAACTTGTTTCTTCGTTTTAGGAACAGAGATGTTCAGTATTTTGGAAGTATTGTGGTCTTCTGTCTTCAAGAGACCATGACCAACACGATGACCCAGGAAAGAGATTTCACCAAAACCAACAAAAGCTTTAGAAGGTTTTGCTGTCAAATTATTCTCACGTAGAGTGGACAGTAAGTCATATAACCCTAAATAGTGATCTTCCCAGGTATCACTGAAGAGACAGATGTCATCTAAGTATGCGATGACATCCGAACGATGTGACAGAATTCGACGCATCATGCGAACGAAAGTGGCAGGGGCGTTCATGAGACCAAAAGGCATAACATTCCATTGAAATAGACCCCTAGGTGTAGAAAAAGCAGTAAGAGGTTTGGCATGCTCTGCTAAAGGCACTTGCCAATAACCTTTAGACAAGTCAAGTTTAGTGAAGAATCTAGAATTAGAAAGTCTAATCAGTAGATCTTCTAACAAAGGCATCGGTTCAGCGTCGAACTTTGTGACCTGATTCAATTTGCGATAATCAACGCAAATTCGTATGTTCTTATCCTTCTTCCGGACAATAACCATGGAAGAAGAATATGGTGAAGTCGATGGTTCAATTATATTTAATTGAATCATTTCATCCAATTCCTTTTCCACTTGCGACTGAAAGTGTATAGGAATAGGATACGGCCTAACCCTAATTGGATTATTGTCGGTAAGAATTATGTCATGTTCTATGACATCTGTGTGTCCAGGAATGTCAGTGAGAACATCCTGAAATGTTTGTAACATCGACGAGACTTGTCGATGTTCGTCACCAGAAAGATTAGGAGAAACAGAAACGTTTTTCCAAGATTCCGTGGAATGTAATGGAACCACTGGAAGGGGAAGGTTGACATCAGAGAAGGTAGCTTCCTCATCCTGAATGACAGACAGGGATGAATAATGACCGTGAGGTGCAGGAGCATCATCCGTTGCCTGGAAAATAGGCAGCAAATAGTCCGGACGTTCGTGAAATTCCGAAAGCATGTTTATGTGGAAAGTTTTATGCTTTCCATCAATATCGACCACATAGTCAACATCGGAAATCCGAGAGACTATTGCATACGGACCTTTCCATGCAATAAGAAGTCTATTTTCCCTACTGGGGAGTAGGACGAATGCTTTGTCACCTGGACAAAGTTGTCGTAGACATCTATTCTTGTTAGCAAACTGCCTTGCCTTCTCTTTAGCAATTTCTGATGAAGCAGTTGCTAGCTTACATGCCTCAATGATCTTTTGTCTAAGAGCAATGACATACTCATATGAGGATTGAGTTTCATCGCTAATATCATCGGCAGTGATGAGATCGTGTAATAAAGACATAGGGCCGCGTGGACGCGCGCCAAAGACAAGTTCGAAGGGAGAAAATCCTGTGTGTTCATTAGGGACTTCTCTATAGGCAAAGAGAGCCGCGGGTAAAACCCTGTCCCAATCTTGAGGATGATCTTCAGTTATCTTACCAAGCAAAGTCTTGAGCGTTCTATTCAGACGCTCAACTAACCCATTAGACATAGGATGGTAGATACTACTGAGAGATCGTTCAATATGTAAGGTAGACATTACCTGTGACATAGTGTCAGATATGAGTTGAGTGCCATGGTCTGACAATATTTCTCTGGGGAACCCCAAGCGAGAAAATATCAACCAAAGAGCATCTGCGATATCTGTAGTAGATATGCTCTTAAGAGGAATAGCCTCTGGCCAACGTGTGCACATATCGACACATGTAAGGATAAACTGATGTCCTCTGGCCGACTTGACCTTAAAAGGGCCAATAATATCTATGGCCATTTTCTGAAACGGCCGAATAGGAATGTCAGCAGCCTGGATAGGCGCAGCATGTCGTGGTCCTCTAGATTTGACCTCCTGACATACCTTGCATGATCGGCAGTAAATACGAATGTCCTTATTGACAAAAGGCCAAAAGAAAGCCGCAAGGACTCTCGACTTCGTACGGGCAAAACCCATATGTCCAGCACATTGCGAGTCATGAGCATGTTGTAATATTTGGACTCTCATGCTCTTGGGAACAAGAATTTGCGAATGTGCCGACGTAGTCGAATCTTGTACCATACGTACAAGTACGCCGTTTCTCATTGCAATCCAAGATTTTCTATTTGTATCCTGATTCGGATCACCTTTCTTCGCAAGAACGAAGAATTTTTTTTAAAGAAGGATCTTCTTCTTGCAATTTTATGAAAGAGTCACGAGTAATTACTAAGTGACTATCTTGGCTATCAACTTCATTATCACTATTCAGTGAAGTTTTCGGGTGTTTGTAGAGCTTGTGCTCTTGTAACTACTGCATTTGTAGCTTGCATGTTATTATCTTCCCAAGCAGCAATCTGCTGTGGGGTACACTCCCTAACTCCGTGAATACGACCAATAATAAGGTCCGCAATAGGATTAGGTAAGAGACAAGCATGCACATCTCCAGTAAAGAAAGGAGTGGCAATGCGAATTACAGCAGTAGGATATTTTTCTAGAGTGCCGCCAAATGTGACACATTTAATAACCCTTCCTGTAGCACAAGATGGATCTACAAGCGATTGTCTAACACCAATAGTGGTGCATCCGGAATCGAAAAGTAGTGAGACCGGAGTATCATTAACAAGACCCTTATGTAGAATTAAAGAACCCCTCCCGTCATGCGCAACAGCAGCAGGAAGAGCGGGAAGTGGGTGACCACAACTCAAAGTAGTTATGGTACCCGGTTCGAATAAAGTACTGCATTGGGGGCATTTGTTTGCTCTCTCAAAGTCAAAAGCAGAACCAGTGACAGCGCCAAAGTTTTTACTATCAACAACATGATTACAGGCTCCCTCAGTTTCCTGTTGTACAGCATTAGCCTGCTGATATCTCTTTTTTTTGTGTTGAGATCTACCCCGACTATTATTACCTCTGAAGTTATCAGAGTTATTATTATCTCTGCAGTTATTATTGTCTCTATTGTAATTGTTATACTGGTTCAAATTCCAGTTTCCACGATTACTATCATGTTCACATTGATGCGAACATCTATTTGTTTGGTTCTGAGGTCTTCGGCAGGAATAACCTCTATTACCATATCCTCTTTTGAAATGCTTATAATTATTAGGGTGATAGTAACGACCACTATCAGGTTGTCTCCAATTCTTCGAAGAAGAATCACCATGAAATTGGTTTCCATGATTTTGACAGAAATTACCGCTGCCCTTTCTATCAAAATTTTGTTGGGATCTACGAGCAAAGTTTTGACCATACGGAGCTGCCGAAGCAACTGGTAAACCTTCTTTCACCTTAGAGTTACCCATGGTTATGTGTGGGTGCGCAGTTACGTATTGGCAACAGAAATCTTCCATTTCTTTTATTGTTTTAGGTTTACGTTCATGAAGGAAAGCAAGGAAAGACTCATTGACAGACGACATGACTTTGTCTCTAAGTATTAAGTCCATAAGTCCTTCATAAGTTTTTTCCGTCTTAGATAGTTCAACCCATCGTGAGAAAGTAATGCGTATTCTTGCAATAAACTCGGAGAATTCAACTCCATTTTCAGGTAACATGTTTTTAAATTGTAGACGATAGCCGTCTTCGTTAAGCTGATATTTCTTTAACAAAGCGGCCCTGACAACCTCATAATTGCTCTTGTCAGGTTCATCCACCATATTTAATATACTTAGAGCTTTACCTGTCAGTATCCCTGATAACTGATAAACATATTTTGCTTTGTCTATGTTATGAGCTGTACATGCTTGTTCAAATCTGTCCAGATAGAACATTATGTCATCACTGGAAGGACTAAATGTTGGTAACTTAATCTTAAAAGTATCATTATTAGCCTTCCCAGAAGATGAACCCTTGTTTGAATCATTACCATTACTCATGCTCGTCAATTTCAATTTCTCCAACTCTAAAGCTAAGAGTTTTTCTTCATGTTCCATTTTTGCTTTCCTCTCATCAGACTCTCTTTGTAACTTCCTTTCTTCAGCTTGAGCCTGCATTTGAAGTCTTTCATTTTCAGCTTCTTTTTCAGCTTCTTTTTCAAGTCTTTTATTTTCAGCTTCTTTTTCAAGTCTTTTATTTTCAGCTTCTTTTTCAAGTCTTTTATTCTCAGCCTCTAGCTGTAGCTTTCTTTCCTCAGCTTCTGATTCCCTTTTTTTGTTTTTCCATTTCCATTTGGAATCTCTTTTCATCCACCTGCATCTGCAGTTTCTTTTGTTCAGCTTCCATATGCAGTTTCTTTTGTTCAGCTTCCATTGCTTTATCATATCGAGCAGTTGCAAATTCTTCTAACTTATCACCAGTCTTCCCAAGCAATTTACCCTGCTCAATAAAGTGCTCAAATGTAGACATGTTGTCTAACATGAGTCCAAAACCTGAAATAATTAACTAATTTATTTCAAACCTAAGTGTAACAAGTCTTAATTAAGCACTTGTATATTCACATCACATTATATTATCCCAGTCTCTGTGGGAAACAAGTCTCCAATCAAAGAACTTGTATATGAAATATCAGCACTCAAATCTTGATCATAAGTGCACTTCTCATTCAATAGTGCACGACACTATTCATCATTCATTTATCATCAGTATAGTAGTAACAGTGCATTAGCATAGCCCATTAACTAATTACTATAACTGTAAACAATGACTATGTAAACACATGCAGAATGTAAACATTGAAAATGTAAACAATACAAACAATGTAAACAATAACAATGTAAACAATAACAAAGATCAGCAACAATACAAAAACTTTCGCAGAAATCAACTAAAAATAAAGCAGAAATTAATGAAATATCACAAAAAATGTGACGATATCTGCGATAGAATTAAACAAAATACATGACACCACAGTGTATAAACAAAAATGTTGTATGAAACTAAATTATAGACAAGAGTAGGCTAACAAATACAAACAAATCACAACAAAACTAAAGAATGTGAAATAATAACGAAAACAATATTAAAACATGTCATCACAGCTAACATAAATAGCAACAGGAGTCGCTTAGCAAATTCCAGTATCGGAAATTTGCAAACCCTACAGAAAACGCTCACAATAGACGACCTCTATGACGTGGCATAATCTAACGGAGACACCACCCAACCGAGAACCCGCTGAAATATAAACATATAAATATACGAATAACATATAAACATATAACATATAGAATGAGATGATACACAGAAGACTCAGCAGAAGTATAAGGGCACAGTTTACATACAAACAGGCCACTTAACTTAAAGGCTTCCAATCGTAGAACAGCAGAAAAACGGATGTCAATCAACGTCCTAAAGAGCGAAGCTCCAACGATGATGGCACATCTGAACTGCTTCCACTGCTAACACGATGGTACAAGAGCTTCTGACATACTGTGTGTTGAGTTGTTTCGGCACTTGACCTTCTAATCCAAAAGTAAGTTGATGGAAATCGGTACTTGGCCTTCTTCAGAAAACAACCCGTTTCAACCGGCACTTGACCTTCACAAAAACGACAGCACTGGAACCTTGACAGCAGCAACTTGCTTGACTTGCGTAAAAGATAACAGCAGTCCGAGTTATCCGGCAACATGTAACAACGCCGGGTACTGTCAAATTCTTGTTTCCGTCAAAAAATTGAAATTTTGACTTTTACCGGGCAACGCTGAGTACTTTGAAAATTTTGAAGATGTTGACTGTATTGAAGAATGTTAATTTCTTGAAGGATGCTGATGAATTCTTGTTGAAAATGAAGTGGGTAAGGGACCCCGTGTTTGCTAGTACCAGAATCAAACCAGCTTATGGCCACCAAATGATGCGTGATGCCATATGATGATGGATGGCATCCGCATGTCTGGTTTTGTGTAGAGTGTAGATGTGTTCAGTCAAAACAATGTTCATGCAACAATAACAGGGCAATCCACATAGGACGTCAGTAAACTCACGACGTATAAAGTCAATGAGTCTTGAAACAGCCGTTGACGTTTTTCTTCATTATTTATTGTGGACGCCACAGTGACAAAATGGTTACGCAAATGTGTAGGCACATCAAACAGTCATTATCACAGCAACATTCAATACAGCAATAAACGGTAGACAGCATTACAATGATGAGTCAGATGCATGTTATATTTCATAGTGCTGTAAATGTAGTCAGGTGGAAAACTCCATCCTTTTCTATAACAGCCAGGAGATAACCAGATGTATGAGATCAGTTCACTCTCCTTAGTTTGACTTCAGCAAGACAGACACGTCTGCCGAAGTATAAATAATGTCCTCAAGAATATCCTCTAGATAATAAAGGTTTTCTAAACCTAGTTCATTTAACAAAGTAGCAAGTAATGGTCCTTGGTACATGCATCAACCGATGCAGTACAATGCAGCGACATGTGAGCTGGGAAAGAACATCTCGTGACGACGACTTTCGGAGACAGGCTATGAATCGAAATCGCTCACGACCCAAAATCGATAGAGTTAATGAAAAAGTCAATTTACCTTGCTTTCATGAAATACACAGAAATATCACGCCTCCCGACATGTGGGAAAACACTAGAGGTATTATCTCGACTAAACGAAATATCCATAAGAGGACTACACATCCCTGACAGAACAAAAAAAAGCGGAGATCCCCTCTTCAACGAGGCATCTCTTTCGCCATTCCAAATCGCTCACTCCCACTAGTGGTGGGCGGAAACCGATCGACCAAACAACAAGACAAGTCATGCGCAGTCCAGCGCAAAAATGACCACAGCTCAAAAGTTAACTGCATTCGATACTAACGCGAGAAGACAAATGCTTACCGAGAAAAGTGACTATAGATTTCAAGCAGTTGTTGCCCTTGCGTTATAAAACAGATATTGAAATAAAACGATGTTGCGAGAATTTATCACGCAACAGTCTGCAGCGGATGGGATTTTAGGCCTTGACGGATCGTCTGGTTGCGGACCATGTCTCTTCTTGTTACTTCAACCACTTCCCCAGATACCTCATTTCTGAGGTTTGGATCTGGCTTTTGTGGGTTGTAGTCATTGCCCACGACTCGCATCCATATGTCAAGACTGGGACATAGGTGGAGCGGTATACAGCCATCTTCGTTTTCTTACCAACCTCTTTCTTGCTGAGGAATTCACGATTTATGGCCTGAAAAAGTCTCCCAGCCGCTGCTTTTCGAGTGGCCAACTCTTCTTTGATGCCTCCCTTTCGGTCTATGATAGCTCCGAGATATTTAAAGTGGTCGACCTGCTCCAGGACCTGTTCTCCCAACTTAATCTGATGTTTTCTTTCTTCTCGTGATATCACCATGGATTTTGTTTTAGAGCTGCTTATGACCATCCCTCTCTTCTCCATCTCTTCCTTCCAGACTTGCAGGTTGGATTGGAGATGTGCCTCTGCTTTCGCAATCAGGGCCACATCCTCCGCAAGTGCTAGCTCCGAAATATAGACCTGTCTCATCTTCCAGTACCCCACTGAATACTTTCTTGTTCTCTCCTTACATGCCTTGATGACATCGTCCATAAGGAGTATGAAGAGGTAAGGTGATAGGATATCACCTTGTCTTACACCAGTGGTGGTCCTGAACTCTGACTTATGGTTTGCTGTCCTCACATAATTTCTGCAAGACTTGTAGAAGCTCTGTATAGCATGAATCAGAGGTGCTGGAATATTCTTCCTTGCCAAACAGTCCCAAAGTTGGCTCCAGGGGACCCTGTCAAACGCCTTTTCCAGATCTATGAAACAAAGATGGATCTCACTCTTATACTCAAGGGCCTTTTCACTCAGCTGTCTGAGTGTGAAGATTAGGTCTTGAGTACTTCGGTTTGCTCGGAATCCGCACTGGACCTCATCCAATTGTGGCTCAGCTAGGTGTCGGAGTCTCTGCTCTAGGATTCTAGAGTAGATTTTACCAGGGACACTGAGAAGGGATATGCCTCTATGGTTTCCACATTGTCGATTGTCACCCTTTTTGAAAATTGGTGTTATGATGGCAATCTCCCAATCCTTTGGTATGGTCTTGTTGCACCATGCTGCCTGTAGGACCTTTAAGAGTAATAGGTCGCCTGATGCTCCCATGTACTTAACCATTTCTGGTGTTATACCATCATGCCCTGCTGCTTTGCCCATCTTGATTTTCTCTAGTGCTGCCCTCAGTTCTTCCATCTTTATGTCATCTTCACCATCATTGGTTTCCTCTTCTGTGTCAGTGGTTATCATTTCTGATGCTTCATCATGCTCACCATCCAGGAGTTCTGAGAAATATTCTTTCCATCTTTCCATTACTTCCTTCGGGGCAGTAAGCAATTTGCCTTGCTTGTCCTTTATAAATTTGAGAGGGCATTGTTTTTCTTTCCTCATGTTCTTTAAGGTCTTATAGAACAATTTCTGGTTTTCTTGTGCATCTTTTTCTAGCTTTTCTCCAAATTCTTCCCAGGACTTCTGTTTTGCTGCTAGCACTTTGTTCTTTGCTTCTGTTCTGAGTGTCACATATTCTCTATATTTTTCCATTTGTCCTGTTGTGTTTTTAGCTCCTAAGTATTGTTTCCATGCCATTTTCTTCTCTCTTATTTTCTCTTTGACTTCCTCTGTCCACCAAGGTGTCCTCTTTCTCTGGTTCCCAAGTCGGACTTCACCGCATGCTTCTGCAGCAGCTGTCTTTATGATATCCTTGAATTTATTCCAGAGGGTCTCCAAGTCATCAGGTCGTTCTTCTGTGTTGCTCACTGCTGTAGCAATAAGCCCCTGATATCTGGTCTTAATTTCTGGCTCTCTCAGCTTGTAGGTCCTAATGCTCATTTCTCCTGTTTGTTTACTTGGTTTCTTGCGTGATGTTGGGCAGTTCCTAGGCTGAGCAACTCTTTCAGTTGTTCGTTTGATTGTTAGCAGGTAGTGATCACTTCCAATCTCTGGCCCCCTCCAGACTCTTGCATCTCGGACATATCTGAATGAGCTTCTCCAAACAATGGCATAGTCGATCACTGACTTCTCATTCTTGGTTGGTTCACATCTAGTGTATGCATGTATGCGCTTATGGGGGAACTTTGTGTTTGTAATGATCAGATTCTGCTCACTGCAGAATCTAAGGAGTCGCTTTCCATTGTCATTGAGAGTATCTTCTCCATATCTTCCGATAACTCCACCCCATCTAGCATGGTCATTTCCAACTCTGGCATTAAAATCTCCGAGCATAATAACTTCATCTAGGCAGTCATCCACTGTCCTTTGAAGCAGCTCGAAGAATTCCTCCTTGACCTCTGCTCTCTCATCCTCATTTGGCCCATACACTATGACCAGGTTGACTATGGTTTCTCCTTCTTTTAGTTTTACAACCATAATGCGCTCCGAGACAAAGTTCCATCCCTTGATACTATCTTTTGATTTTGGGCCACAATGCAACCCACGCCCCCTTTAGCTCTTTCAGATATGGGTACACCACTGTAGAGCAACGTGTTGCCATCGAGATCCATGACTCCTTGTCCTTTTTTCTTCGTTTCCGTTATAGCCAGGATTTCTAGTTTTGCTTTCCTCATCTTTTCCACCAGCTCCTCTTCCTTCCCATTTATACTTCTTGTGTTCCAAGTTCCATAAGTCGTAGTCCGTAGTCCGTTCCAGTTCGTTGCCTTTAGAATCAGTCCGGTTTTCTCTCTTGTAGTTCGCGTAATCATGATTTAAAGCAAACAGGTGATTGGCCTGTTGTGCCTTTGCATGGTGGAGGGGCTGCCTCCTTACGGCCTCCATGCAGGCCGCCCTCCTCCTTTTTCATCCGGGCTTGGGACCGGCATTGGCGGAGTTGCAGAAATACTTAAAAATCCTATTTGTGATTTGCTGTAATGTCATAAAATGTACTCGCAGACTCATTTTTCCTTCTTAACCACACAATAATTTTTGTAGACACACCTCTGATTGACAATGTGTGCGTTGCACCGGATATAAACTGTTTTATGTTCAAGAAGTGCGATTTCACGCAATTTCACTCAAAAATCATGCCAATTGCTTGATAAACCAAAAATGTGCAAATGAGGTCGTATAATTTACTGTAGACATTTCAATATGTGTGCCTGTGATGTGTGTTGGCAAGTAGGATTTTATATTATATCGCAAAGAAACGAAAATTGAAACCAATGGCCGCATTTTAATGAAAAATTTAATTCATAGGGTCTATACCATTTCAAATTCACACACAAAATTTCACTTATATGCGTTATATATTCGCTGAGATATAGCATTTTGAAGTTGGGCAAAGCTAGTGAAACGTGCTATAGTCCCCCTTGCAGGAAGCCTACGCCAAGCAGTAACGTCCTCTTGCAGCAGTGATTTCTGTAGCAAATAGTTTTTACATGAGGTTGCCTGCCCCGTGCACAAGCTCAGATCAGTCACTTTGTACTTGTAAAAAATACAAAATAAAAGATGATGCCTATCACCAGCTATCTAGGCGAGACCAGGTCATAATATTTCGCTTACGTACTGGTCACAAGAGGTTGAGGTACCATTTATATCACAAGTACAGGATTGGTCCAACAGATCTCTGCTCCTGTGGCACCACCCCCATGACAGCTGAACATCTGCTCCAGTCCTGCCCAACTTACAGCAGTGAAAGGAGTGGCATATGGCAACAACCACTTCTCTCCATGAAAAACTGTTTGGAGATGACAGGAACCTTGAGCGGTCTACTACCTTTATTAGAGTCATTAATGTAGAAGTCTGAGGGCGAACGAAGAAGAAGTATAATATGTCGGGGGTCAGCGTGGCTACGAGTTCCAGTTGAGGGAATATAAAAAAAGTTAGTTGCTTATCCTTTACAGGACGTGGCAATCAACCCCAGCTTTTATTGGCTGTTTGTGATTTTTCTAGGCAATTTTTTCATTCAGTAGTTTGCCATTGCTTTCTGAACGGTACGGCGCTTATACCATTGTTAAAAATCCACACAAAGCGATCTGCTACCAAACCGCCTGCAGCAGGTTTCGAACCTGGTATATATGGATTATGAAACTGTGTTCATATCCATCAGGCCACAGACGCCGACGAGGGAATATAATTTATGGAAATTGTCTTTCAGAACCAGTGGTCCTAATAATGTCATACTCCCCCCTGGTCTCCTGGGTAGTGAGATCGGATGCCCAGCCTTCTAAGATAAGGGCAAAAATATAGGAGGTTCCATGTGCAAGTTGCGCACGTTAAAAATCCCACGGCAGTCGGAAATCGTAAAAGAGTTGGCCTATCAGGCTGCTGCTCTGGCTAAATTAAAAAATTAGAAACCTACCCACCACAAAAATAGTTATAGAATGTGTGATTCCTACATACACACATTGGGATTCTCGCCGGTGCTACGGAGTTCATGCACTGTGCTGAGATCCTTCTTGTGTGATCTAAGGGAGGAGATCAGGGCACTGATGGAGTTTTCTGTGTGCAATGAAGATAGTCCTTAAAACCAAACCAAACCAATATGTCTGAAAGTACAGTAGGCCTATTCTTTGTCCATTCAGAGACATCCAGGAACTATACAACAAACTTTTGGACAAAAAACAACAGGAAATGAGCTTAAACAATCAATCACTGTAAATTATAAAGAGTTAACAAAAACTGTGCATTAGTCTCATAGAGTTATTTAATAAAACTGTGCATTAGTCTCATAGAGTTATTTAATAAAACCAAAATTAGGACATCAACACAGTGATATTCATGGCCTGGGACCTTGTACATCTGTGTACTGTTTGTTATAACATTATCACAGAAAACAACAACAGACAGGAAGCTACAGACTTTCATAAATGGGTGCTTGCGCAGAAGAGATGGATTAAAATAGTATGACTGGATCATTAATATGGAACTGATGGAAAGAACCAGAGAATTACCAGTGAAATAAAAAGGAAAAGATGTTAAGAGCAGTTAGGTTACACACTCAGATAACCAGCCAACAGCATCACAGGGCAGTCCTTATTCTGAAAACCCTAGGGTAAAAAAAAACATCATCATTCTCTGTCCCTCCTTATGGATCATACAGGCAACACTGCAGCTAGTCTCCTTGCATCACGGCTGCACTAAAATCTGGCAATGGTGGTTTCTGTAGCAATTAGTCTGGACATGACAATGTTGCCAACCTCGTATTAGTCGACTTGTACTACATACCTGAGGCAGCAGTAGGCCTTTTCTTTCTTCGTCTCTTCCGAGACCCACAGAAACTACACGGGGCAAAAGATCCACAAGGAGACCCAAAAACAAAGCTGGAAACAGACAGGAGACAGATACAGACGACATGGAAATAATGGCACAAGACAAGACGTCCTAGCATGAACCGACTGAAGGCCTATGCTTCACTGAAAGCTGAAAAGTAAAGCAGAGAAAGAATATTTGTTCCCAATGTATGTATTTTCTTCTTCTTCACTGTTACACTCAACACTAAAGGTTCTCTCGGGTTGCATCTCCCCTGTTTTCTAAGAACCATTGCATTTTTTTTTATATATCACAAATGTCTAGGCTGTTCAAGCATCCTATTTTTCTACAAAAAAATGTACTTCAATTTCGTCCTATATTCCATATAGTACAGTGTACGGTGTTGAGAAAAATGACCAATGGGGAACTTTTTTTTTGGTGTCCTTGATTGTGTTCTTTTACGATTCACAATGAGGTGACGGTGCCAGAAGGGTGGTCCCTGGTGAGCCTATTACTTTTCTAATTTTCTGTTGTCTAGTGTCCTACTTCTTTCTGTCTTACAAGTGCCAGCTATTTACCTATATGGGGTCATGTATTTACTGCTCATAGGCTTCAGATTTCTTTCATTATTTATTGATACATCACATAAGAGCTTGTCACTTATGCGTTCATAAAGTTATATGGTAAATAAAGACATTATGTATTACATTGTGTTTATTAGCTTCCATAGATGCTCTGTGCACTCAATTATTGTATACACTTACTAATGTAGATGAATTATAAATACAATATTGAAAAATACGAGGGGGAGTAAAAAAATAACCTTAATATGGCAATCTTCTTCTTCTTCTGTTCTTAGCCACAGACCGTCAAAGCAGTCAGTGGCCATTACGCCTAGTGGCGTCTTAGGGCAACAGCAGATAGGTTTTCTTTGCCATTGTTTCCCATCACGCCTAGTGGCGTCTTTAGGGCAACGGCAAATCAACCCATTTGCTGTTGTTTCCGTAATCGAAGTGACTGGCAACGGGTGATCAGCCCGTTGGGCTAATATGGCAATAAAAAGTCAAAATCACGTAGTAGACGGTTGTACTACAGATATGTTAAGCCCTCCCGCTTGAGGTACCAGTGCGCGCAGGCCCGTCGTCCTGATGGGAAGTATGACGTCAGCAAACCATAGCCAAGATGGCCGCCCCCTGGAAGCATGCACGAGAGAAGAGCAGCGTGCAGTTATCCATATTTTGGGTAGTGAGGGCGAGAAACCAGCAGACATTCATCGGAGGATGAAGAGGCAGTATGGGAACGCTTGTGTATCGCTTCAGCAGGTTTATGTGTGGCACAGGAAGAGACTAAGTGAGCCAGCATGGAGTGGCGACATTCATCATCGCCGAAAGCAAAGAAGTTCCGTACAATGCGGTAGGCCGGCAAATTGATGCTCACGCTCTTCTGGGACTGTAAAGGCCCAATCCTGGAGCATTACATGCCCAGGGAACTCACTATCAACAGCGAATCATACTGTGATCTGCTTCAGAACGACTTGAAACCTGCAATCAGGTCAAAACGTTGTGGCTTGCTCAGTTCTGGTGTGTTACAGCATGATTAAGCGCGGCCGCACACAGCTCGTGCAACAGTAACGAAAATCACGAATCTGCGTTTGGAGTGTCTTCCACATCTTGCATATTCACCGGACCTCGCACCGAATGATTATCATGTGTTTGGACCCCTCAAGGAGGCACTCAGTGGCAAGAAGTTCAGTACAGACGATGAGGTGAAAGAGGCAGTGCATATGTGGCTATGCAGTCAGTCAGAAGAGTTTTTTTCTCGCGCAGTCCAGGCATTAGTGAAGCGCTGGCACACCTGCATTGAACGTGGTGGGGACTATGCTGAAAAGTGATTAACTGGTTTCATTCCTATTTGTGCATATTGTTAATAAAACAATATTAAGATTACTTTTTGACTCCTTCTCATACTAGTGCACATTTGACAAGATTTAGGCATTTACAAAGCAAAGGAGCCCACAACAATGTTAAAAATATCATAACATTCTGAGCAAACAACTGATTTTCAAGCAAACTGCAACTTCAAAGGGAACTGGTTGTTAAGGCAGATCTGCTTTCAATGGCTTCACTTTTGCTAATTTGTCTGAAATATCTGTTTTGTTTTCTATTTTTAGTGTTCGGTATATCAAATAAGAAATAATTCCTTTTTTTTTTCTTTCTATTTTTTAAAATGAAACTGAAAAGAAGACAGCGAGATCTGAAAGCAAAAACAGTCATCATCCATTATCTGTCAGTTCCACAAGGAGCATAGGCCTTCATCAAACATATGCCAGGCCCCCTCCTATCACAAGCCGTCAGCTCAAGGTCATTCCATGTCTTCATCATTGTTATTTCTGTCTCCAGTTCTTTTCTTAGTGTATTTTTTAAAATCTACTTCTGCTTCTTTTACCCTGTGGATTCCAGAACAAGGACTGCCATGTAATTAACAGATTTCCTCAATGTGTGTCCTATCCATCTCTAGTGTCTTCTTCTCATCGCTTTTTCAGTCATCAAGATTACCATAAAATGGCTCCTAATTTTGAGCACTAGAACTTCGCATTGCTATTTATAGTTTTATTACAGGGTGATCGAGAAGTCCCTCCACAGTGGGTTCAGTGCTTTAATAATATGAATGTAACACGTTATGATACAGTACAACAGTATTAGTTTAACTGACTTCAATTAGATTTACTTTACAACGCTGCGGAGGGACTTGCTGTAAAGTAAATCTAATTAAAATAATACTGTTTACTGTATCATAACATATTACATTCATATTATTAAAGCACTGAACCCACTGCAGAGAGACTTCTCGATCACCCTGTACTCTGGTGCTGTTTTCCTTTGAGGTCCACAGCAA
This sequence comes from Oreohelix idahoensis, assembly GCA_024509875.1. Lineage (NCBI taxonomy): Eukaryota > Metazoa > Mollusca > Gastropoda > Stylommatophora > Oreohelicidae > Oreohelix > Oreohelix idahoensis. The sequence goes on from JAMPIV010008506.1 coordinate 87,092, forward strand.
TTAGAAATCACACTAATTTAATGAAAACAATCTAAAAATATCACTCTCTAAAGATAATGGCCCAACAAATGGATAATAACAAAGCGTTATCCTAACTGTCGGCGTCTGTGGCCTAATGGATATGAACGCAGTTTCATAATCCAGATATACCAGGTTCGAAACCTGCTGCAGGCGGTTTGGTAGCAAATCGCTTTGTGTGGATTTTTAACAATGGTATAAGCGCCGTACCGTTCAGAAAGCAATGGCAAACTACTGAATGAAAAAATTGCCTAGAAAAATCACAAACAGCCAATAAAAGCTGGGGTTGATTGCCACGTCCTGTAAAGGATAAGCAACTAACTTTTTATCCTAACTAAACGTATACAATAATTAATGTATATTATCATTTTCTCTTTCACCCCCTTCTGGAGCATGGAGCCACCATTGTGGCTGGTTCCCTTGAAGGAAGCCTGCACCAAGCACTCATATGCTCTTTCATTGACATCAATTTTTAATAGACATCATTGCAGCATAGGATACATCTAACAAGAAGGTGACTTACTTGACAGCTCTCGTCTACAGCTACCCTCTAGATTTGTGCAGTTAACTGCCTGATCTGTCTTGTGCCATTCCTACCTTTAGTTCACCAGTTCTCTTCTAGACATTCTGGAAACTACTTAACCATCAGCCATCCATCTCACTACATCCTTGTTCTGGAATCCCCAGAAAGGAAGACCAAAGAACATGGAGAAGAGAAACGGAGACAGACCTGAAGGGGATGACAAAGAAAGACCTTGCGCTGTGATGGCACGGGACAGGAAGACTTGGTATAAGTTTGTTGAAGGCCTATGCTCCTTGAGGAGTTGAAATACGACGAAGAAGAAATGACCTGAGACTACTATTTATTTGAGTATCTCATGTTGTCAGCACATAAACTGCTCTGTTGCAGGCTCCTGGCAAGGGGACTAACTGCAGTGATAGCCGCCATGTTATTTAAGGAGTGAAGCAATAGTGGTAGGACCTCGTTTCCTTCAGGGAAGTACCTAGGTTTAATTTTTATATTTATTTAGGTTCTTATATGTCCTATCTAGCCTTCACTTTCTTTCCTTTCCCTGACGAAGGCCTTGTGGTCGTAACGTTGGCTATTTTCTTTGTCTTTTGTCCTCGTAAGACGAATTACCTTTTTTCGATTTTTTTTTCACACCCATCCTATTTATGGAGTGACACACAAAAATAGAACATTTATCTAATCACCCACCAATAAATTATTTCTCAAGCACCCATTAGTCAATTCTGTCAACCAATTGGCCACAGACGACTTATGGTTAAAAATGACAAACTCGTGTATATCATTCCACTACAGATATAGTTTACAGCTTAGTGACTCTTCCTTGCTGTTCGTCTTTGATAGTTTAAATGTGATCCTTAATGAGGTCAATGCTCACAGACAATGGCTATACAAGCATACACATCCACCAAAAGCAATTACACTGTAGTTATCAGCTCTTGTCTGATTCAAGTTTTGCTGCAGAATTAGCATCATTTGACTCAGTTTTTGTTGTTGCCTTAAACAGTTCATGAAGTTGACCCAACTGATCATCCTGAAAATTGTCTAACATTTCAGGAGACAGGTTCATTCCTATTTCCTGCTTTTTCTTTCTTTGTCCCAGCTGTTTTGCCAAAGTCACATAGTATTTCTGAAAATAAAAAGACACATAATACTTAGAAAAAAATCAACTTAATACACGTCCATAACCCAGAATCCAAACACCCAAAAACCGAAAATTGAAAGTTTTCTCAGCTAACTTTTGAACTTGAACCACTTTGTCCGGAAACTGAAAAAAAATCAGATTTCTGAAACACAGCCGTCCCCAAGCTTTTTGGATTCTGGGTTACGGACCTGCATTTATAAAACATAAGTCACATAGTATTTCTATAACAGAAGTCAACCCATCATTTCTATTTTAAACAAAAGTCATGTAGCATAATATACACAGGAGTTGCATATTACTTCTGACGTAAAACCTGTCGTATTCATCCGCCTTGTGTAGTTCCCGGGAGTCTCTGAAGAGACAAAGAAAAAATAAAACTACTTCACCCTCAGGCATGGCGTACAAGGCGACCAATAAGAGGTTGTGCAAGGGGCAGGCAATCTCATCATGTCAAACAAATTGTCACAGACACCACCGCTGCATGAGCATGTGACTGCTTTATGCAGGCTTCCTGCTGCAGTGGTGGCTCCATGCTCTGTAAGAGACGCAAGGGAAAGTGATGATGATGAGTATTCATACACTCATTAACTTTCAGCTATCTGGAGCACAAGCCTTCTTCACATCAAGCATTTGTGCCCCGTCTTCTTCTTCTTTCACCTTTAAACTCCCCAAGGAGCATGGGCCTTCAACAGACGTATGCCAAGTCTTCCTGTCCTGTGCCATCAGCTCAAAGTCTGTCCATGTCTTCTTCATGCTTGTCTCCAGTATTCTTTTCCATGTGTTCTTTGGCCTTCCTCTACCTCTCTTACCTTGTGGATTCCAGAACAGGAACTGTCTGGTAATGCTATCAACAGATTGTCTCAATATGTGTCCTATCCATCTCCAGTGTCTTCTCATTTCTTCTTCCACTGGCACTTGTCTAGTTCTTGTCATCAGTTCCACAATAGTGATCCTGTCATACCACTTAAATCCTACTATTACACTCAAGCATTCATTTATGAAAGTCTGATTTGTGGCCTGCCATCTGTTTAAAGTCTGTTTGTGCCCCTTGACATCTGTTTAAAGTCTGTTTGTGCCCCTTGACATCTGTTTAAAGTCTGTTTGTGCCCCTTGACATCTGTTTAAAGTCTGTTTAAAAACTTTCTGAAGCAGCAACACATCAAAGACTATGCACTTTTTGTAAATGTCTACATTATCATTATGTACAAACATTAATATAATCCACAAACAATGAATACACCAATGGAATGATCACACACTCCAGACTCGTAGTCAACAAATAATGAAGCTCGTTATTTACAATGGAATTAATGATGAAAATCTGACATGGCATAATGTCTGGACTCATCAGTAACTTCTCACTGAAAAATTTCTGTCAGGCGATAGTTTGGAGGAATTTGAATTTCTTCAGGGGGTGATTTCAGTTATATTAGCTGATTGAATGGCGGAGTTATATCAGTTGATTGAATGTTAGTTATATCAGATGACAGAATGCCAATCATAAAGTGGCAACCGGCCTTCAGTTATAACTGAAATCACCCCTGACTATTAAATGGTCCCTTCTCAGGCCCTTCCAAGTCTTTAACATTCAAATCACATGTAGTAATGTTTACATTCAATTAGCATGTAGTGTTACTAGTAATATTCACATTCAATTCGGATGTAGAAAAGTTCACATTCAATTTAGATATAGTAATGTTCACATTCAATTCAGATGTAGTACTGTTCACACTCAATTTAGATGTAGAAATGTTCACATTCAATTTAGATGTAGAAATGTTCACACTTAATTCGGATGTAGAAATGTTCACATTCAATTTAGATATAGTAATGTTCACATTCAATTCAGATGTAGTAATGTTCACATTCAATTCAGATGTAGTAATGTTCACATTCAATTCAGATGTGTAATGTTCACATTCAATTTAGATGCAGTAATGTTCAATGCTGTACACAGGAGATCAAGGTCAATATACTGATCAAAGATCCCATGGCGTTTGTGATGAGAGAAAGAACAGGACTACTGTTCCCTCATGCATGTCGTACAAGACCACCAACATGAGGCTGAGCATGTGACTGGCTACCTCATCATGCAAGACACATGGCTACACAAACCACCGCGGCAAGTGCAAGTAAATGCTTGGTACAGGGCTTCCCACAAGAGGACCAGCTACAATGGCGGTTTCATGCTCCTTTCCTAAAAGAAAAATCATGATGATACTTCTTAGTTACTTAGTCATTCCCCTTCTACCGTGAGGTGTAGAGGTTTGGAAGAGAGAGCGCCAGACTATCCTATCGGCTGTCTTCATCCTGGCCTGGTTCCATTCTAGTCCTCGGTCCTTCATAGATTGTCTACTGTTGTCCTCCCAGCGGACTCTGGGTCGTCTTGGGGGTCTGGATCCCTGGCTCTTTGTTTCCCATGCTTGTCGTGGTAGCCGATCTTCTCCCATTCTGCAGACATGGCCAAACCATTTTAGTTATGATGAAACTAACGAAATGTAAATATCTGACATATTAAAATAAGATTGATGTGAACTATGAACTCATTAGGCCACCTAATTTCTCTGGTGTCTTACACTCCCTTAAACATGTGGGTGCTCGCTCACTCCACAGTCCAAGAGAATTATGTCAACACTCTTTCTAACTCACTTCTTCGTAGCTGTGTGATGCCTGAATGTTATTACTGGCAGACCACAAGCTATTACGGTGAGTCAACCACTTCTAAAAGTTACTTCACTTCTGTAAATCTTCATATCTCGAGACATGAACTCAGACTACATTCTATGAAAGCAGATTTCAGTACTGACTTACTTCTGCACCTCTGACTTTCTCTCTTGCATCTAATCATTAAACAGCATGCAATCATTCAATACAACTAAAATCACCCCCCCCCACACAAAAAGAAATTAAAATTCCGCTAAACTATCATTTGAAAGAATTTTTAAATGAGAAAATACTGATTAACGCTAAATTCCTACATGCTGACTCGGCAAACTATCAAATGAATTTATCAAAAAACAAAGATAATCTTGCATACTTATTCTACAATACGTACATTGGTAATATTGCATTGACGTTCGCCGAACGCTCAGCACAGAATATTCACTTGCAGTTATTTCCTTTTCTGCCTTTAGAAGAGTTTCCTGGACATGTATCGTAGTGTCCAAGTATCGATTATAATTATGAACTGTTATTCTATTTGGGGTGCACAAACGCAGAGGTAATTATAAAATACTGTAACCCTCGGCTCGGAGTCATCACATCAACCGGTGGATTCAATAAAGTTAACACTCTTCGGAATATGCAGAGCTGAAGCATTTTAACTTTATTGAATTCTCCGGTTGATGTAACGACTCCGAGCCGAGTGTTACAGTATAGTTGTAAATGCCCGGTACAGGAAATTGTAAAGGGAGATAACTAAAAAAATAGCCATATTCTGTGTGGAGCATTTGGCGAATGTCAATGCGATATTACCTGTACCTTTGTACCTTTCACATTTATTCATCATGTCCATTTTCCTTTTTCACTCCCTATGGACCATGAAGCAACTGCTACGGCAGGACCCCTTACAGGAAGCCAGTGCAAAAGCATTCACGTGCGCTAGCAGATGTGGTTTCTGTAGCATTTTGTTGTATATGATGAGGTTGCCAGCTCCACAATGAACTTCCTATTAGTCCGCCTCTTACGACATACAGTAGACTTATTCTTCTTTGTCTCCTTAGCAGACGCCTGGGAACATCACATGGCAGCTTTCATTTGCTTACAAAATTAAGTTTGCAAATAAGACTTACAGTCCATTCATGTATGAAGATTTTTGTTTCCTCTGGCTTGGCCGTTTGGTGAGCACGGAATTCTGCTTTCACGTAACTGTCTCCCAAAGGCTGCATTTCGGGAGGTAAACCTCTGTGAAGCTTCAAAATGGCCTTGTATAAGGCCCGTACCCGAGATAAGTGGGTGATGCTTGAAGACATTCTGTTGATAACAAAGCAGAACAAGCAGCCAGATGTACAACCGTATAAATTATTGTTTTGTTATTATTACAAGAAAAATTGTAGGCCTACTGAGTGTTATATGTTAAAAAAAACAAAAACAAACAAATAACACTTTTCACTACAGCTAGGATTTTAATGACCTAAAAGGTGAAAAAAAAAAGGTAAAGGAACCCGTTGCACGCCCATCGAGACATATTGGGAATATGGTGTTAGGCTCATATTTTCTTGACCATCGGCACACTAGGGGTGATGTGGTCAGCATCACGCCGGCCGCCTTAACCTTCCCAGAGTTGCTCTGGTACCCAATTTTTGAGGATGGGTCAACCCTGGGGGCCGTTTACGGTGTAAAAAATCCCACCTCAACCGGGGATCGAACCATGGACCACCGAGCTAAGAAGCCAGTGCACTCACTGCGCTACTGCGGCTCCTAATGACCTAATAACTGCTATAAAATTACCTATGCATTTATGACCCAAAGAACCCAAAAATGCCTTATATAATTAAAAAATTGCCTAAAATACTTAACTGTCTTTTGTTAGTTTCTGTGCTCAACTAAAATTACTTTGTATTATAAATGAAGAAAATGAATGACATAAAACAAAACAAAAAGAACCTAAAAATATAATTAATTTTTTTGCTGTTACTGTGCCAAACGGAAATTCTTTATGTTCCTAACTAAACAAAATGACCAATAAAACACAACAAGGATAAAAACATATAGACAACTTTTTTTAAAACAGTTTCTGTGCACGATTGAAAGTCTATTTTTTTAACCAAAAACATGCAGTCTTATACATACACACAAGATATCTTAACAATGCAATTTAAATTTTCAGAATTTCTGTGCCGAACTGAAAATGTTATGTTTATTAACAAATTAATACCTTATTAAAACAACAAACACTATGGACATTTTTTTTTTTTTTTTTTTTTTTTCGTTCGCCCGCTAATACTCGAGGCGAAATCTCAGGTTATTATTTTATGTCTAACCTGACATTGATTTTACGTGAGTATCCCTTTATTTCTTGTACAGAGACAGGTGTCCCTCGCCATTCAGGCAAATACTCGCCGATTTCGGAGGTACCCATTGCAGCTGGGTCGGCTCAGGAGCCGCCAGTCCCTGGTCGACGACACTCCTTCAAATGTCTTCGCCAGGTCTCGAGTTAATCCAGTCCAAATCCCGGTCGACGAAAAATCCTCAAATGCCGTCGCCCGGGTTTGATCCTGTATCACCCGGTCGCCAGAGCGGTGTTGTAACCACTACGCTAGCGCGGCTCCCAACTATGGACATAAAATTACAACAAAATATTTTTACAGTTTCTATGGCAAACTGGAGGTTTTTATTTAATGCGTTGAGAATTACAATACACAATGAAAACCATGTGCAGATTTTCAAAAGAGAACGACTTTCTATTGTCTGCCAACAAGTCTTTAAACATTGAAAAGCTTCTTTCCACTACTATTGACACCACAGGAGCATACTTGAAATAACCTACGCACCTTGGTTTTAAGACCTATATCACTTAGTTCTAAATCTGCTAAAAATTCACAGAGAGAAAAGTTTTTCACTTAGCACATCTGAAATTAAGCTTAGCATTTCATATACCACATTTTTTTTCTTCAAAACTTGCTCAGTTTTCTTTTGCACACAGCCTTTCCCACATTTTCAATCACACTGTCTAAGTCATTCACCATTTTCTTCATCAAATCTATTGGATTCATTAACAGAAAGTAATGGCACCAGGCAGAAATCCAAAATGTGACTTTATGTAGGAAAATTTACCACCAACATTTATTTGCTGGTGTTTAGGGAAAATTTTTAAACAGCATGGGGAAAACAGTGAAACAAAGAAATTTGTTTTTAAAAAAAATTTGTAAGGACACGTTAACACTAAAACATGTCTATCTTTTTTTCTTTTCTTTTTTTTTAAAACAAACGCCAAAATTTGCAAAATAATGACTAAAAAAATGCTTTAGAATGACAGAAAAGTCTCAAAAAATACCCCTAACATGCCGAAAACTTAAACAATTCAAAATAATGCCTTAACAAAGGCTCTTAGTTTTTTTAAGAAAAACATTTACTGAGCAATGTTTCGGTTATGCCGAAAAAAAGATGCACAATCATCAAAATCCAAGCCCTACTTATCACAGAATGCCTGTCCTGAAATACTGGTTCAATTAAAAATTTGTGTGTATCCACAATGTCAATAGATTTTTTTTTTTTTTAAATTAATTAATTATTTTTTTTAACGTACGCCCGCTATTACTCGAGGCGAAATATCAGGTTAGTATGTCCAACCTGAGACTGATTTTACGTGAGTATCCTATTTTCCCTGTACGCTGACAAGTGTCCTCTCGCCATTCAGGCAGATACTCGCCATCTTGGGAGAGTACCAATGGATTTTAATTACCATTATTTTCCTTTTTGCTCTTTATGAAACATGGAGTTACCAGTGCAGCGCCCCCCCCACCTCTTGCAGCAAACATAGCAATTTGTTTTACAGGATGAGGTTGCCAGTGCCACGCACAACTTCATTATTAGTTGCCTGGTAGGACTTTCCTGAGGAAGCAGTCATTTTCTTTTTTTGTCTCTTCAGAGACCCTCGTGAACTCCACAAGAAAATATATTTGAATAGTTTTTCTTTATTCATAACGTAATCATTTAGAGAAGAACAAGCGGGTTTCAGGCCAAAACGATCATGTATTGATCAAATATTCACACTAAGAACAATTATAGAAGAATCAGTGGAAATGCAACCTTCGTCGATTTTCAAAAAGCCTTTGATAGTCTACACCGCCCATCATTGTGGAAGATACTTACAATCTATGGTTTTCCAACAAAATATGTGAATATAATCAAAGCGCTATATGACAATGCAAGATGTTGTGTTAAAACAAATAAAGGGAATACAGAATGGTTTACAGTAGAAACAGGGGTGAAACAAGGCTGTATTATGTCACCACTACTTTTTGGAATAGCTATTGATTGGGTTATGAGAAACTATACCCACAATGAACAATTAGGTATAAAATGGACAAATGGAAAATTCCTGGGGGACCTGGATTTCGCAGATGATTTAGCATTCTTAAGTTCAACACCCAGACAATCCCAAGAAGCAATAAATAATTTGTGTCATCTCTTGGTTAAAATAGGTCTCCAAATAAATGCCTCTAAAACTAAAGCTATGAACTTTTCTAACGAGACCTTTGATATCATCTTGAACGGGGAAAAAACTACAGAAAGTTGAAAGTTTCAATTATTTAGGCAGTAAAATGACTCAGGATGGTGACACAACAAGAGAAATTCATACTAGAATTGCTTTGGCAGCTAGCGCCTTCAATAGATTATCTAACATTTGGAAATTACGATCATTGAATATACATACCAAGCTTCGTCTGTTTAATTCAAATGTTATCTCAGTGTTAACATACGGCTGTGAGAGTTGGAAAATAGCAAAATCATTGGAGAACAAGCTGAATACATTCGAGAACAAATGTCTTAGAAAACTCATGAACATTATTTGGAAAGAATTCAAGACTAATCGACAAATAAGAGAAGACTCTAGGCAGAAATATGTCTCCGACTATATAAGGAAAAGACGATGGTCATATATCGGTCATGTCCTACGAATGCAAAACAACAGAATATCACTACAGGCGCTCACTTGGGTTCCTGAGGGTAAGAGGAAAAAAGGAAGACCAAAAGAAACACTCAGAAGAACAATAATAAGAGAAGGAAGAACGTTGGGCCTAAATAATGTGCAAGAGCTAAGAGGAGTGGCATCACAACGAACAACCTGGAGAGCACTGGTTTCTGCCTTATGCGCCGTGTTTGGTGCTTAAAGAATTTATTATTATTATTATTAATCATTTATATTTTTCTTTGTTTCCCTTTTTCATTCTTTAAAAGAGCATGGATTTAGAGTAATTCTGTAGGTGAAAAGTAATTAATCTAGTGCATGATTTTTTTTAAATTTTCTCATCTTCTGTTCATTGTCAAATGTAAAACTTCTTTCTATGTCATCTTTATCTTTTCAAACTCTTCTCTCCAATTACTGAAGAACAGGGGGACACATGCCGGATTTAACTCAAATACAATAACCAGTAATGCAGAAGTTGACATTATTTCTGCTTCTTGTGGAAAGTTATATATGTCCCTTGTGGTTGTATGAAAATACAGTATCCGGTGTTTTCAGTTTAACTATCAGGATTCAGTGCGTTATTAAAGTATTCTCTTCTTCTTCTATGTTCAGTTTGTAGTCAGGCTAAATCTGCAGGCCTGTCACTAGGATAAGTTCAGTCTTTTCCAGGTCAGGGCGGTAGCCCCATAGTTTCTGTCTGAGCTCAACACCCTCTGGTCAGGTTAGGCATCGTGAGTCATCATGGGTTGGGCAGTTTCAGAGAATGTATTTAGGGGTCTGGATTTCGGTTTAAAGTCTTAATTAATTACAATTAATGAAACGGTTGAAACAAAGAACAGTGGGTTGCATGTCTGATTTCATCCAAATGTTTATCAATCCAACAGCCAATGAAGTTGCCCACATCGCTAAGGTTAGGTTTATGGTTAGGGTTTAGATCAATGATTTTTCAACCGGTGTGCCATGAAGGTCAGCAGATGTGGCACTGGAGTTTGGGGGCAGGTTAAAAAGAAGTGAGAAAAAAGTTGTGGAATAAAAAAAATGTCCAGGTAAATTTTAAAAGTTCTGTATATTTTTCATTAAAGGCTGATGAGAATGAAAACAATAATAGTTTAATAATTACTACAGTAAAATTCCTATAACTTCCATCCCTATTTGTTCATGATCCCAAAATAATGCTACAATGTACTATGAACATAAATTTTAAAAATAAATCTTCTGAATCCAGATCAATGTAAGTTGTTAAAATTTCACGATGATTATAATTTTAACTATTGAACTTTTAAGGGCATCCGCTACAGTAAAAATTAACTTTTGTTCTAATAACATTTTTACACCTTTTATATACTCAAAGGATACAGTGTATGTCCATGAACCAAATTCTACAGTACTTTGTTAAAAAACATGTGGTTACCATGGTAACCACAAAAAAAAAAACATCCGCCATATTGGATTTTAAAACACATTTTTAAGAGACCATATTATATGTTTCCTGTTGTCCAAAGTTTATCAAATTGCACACACATGTAGTGACTGACAATTAAAAGATTTTGTCATAAGCTTATTTTGATAAGTTTAAAATTCTATTCTTAATGATTTTTTTTTTAAATCATGAGGACACACCCACTATATTTGTATGACAAAAAAAAATTAAAAGAAAAATTACTAAAATACCACAATTCTCTTCTGAAAACATAAATATATAAATGTGTACTACATGCATGCCAAATTTGATAATGATCTGTCAGATACCTTTTGAGATATGTATTTTTCTGTACATTCAAATTGACTTTTGAGAAAAATGCATTTTACTCACAGAGTACCTTGTCTCATAGAATATACTCCATTCTGGGGGGCCAAATGTCTCTAAAATTGTCCAGCACCATATGCATACATGCCACACCTCAGAGATGAAAAACCTGTACAAAAAATTAAAAAAACCTGTACAAAGAAAAATTACAAAAAAAACCTACAAAGACTGAAAAAGACCCAAAAAAATTCTGTACAATTAGACCCGCACCATCAAAATGCGGCCTTTGCCTTTTTAAGCATGTCTTCACTTGCTTTAAAACCTAAACAACAAGAGTTAGAATTTATTTTGCATTGTAGAAATGCTTCTTTTTTGTCCAGCGTCAAATCTTGAAATACATTCATCAGGCAGCAAACAATAATCTTCAAATTCATCCTTTAACACCTCTTGGTCTAAATGTGGTGCAAAAGTGTTGGCCAGCTTACAGATTGCTGTATATTGAACTGTGTCTTTAAAGGCTGGATCAAGAATTTTGATATCCTTAAGGACTTCATTCTCAAATGGAAATTTATCCAATATCTTTTTCACAACAGCAACATAAAAGTTCCTCACATCTCTGAAAAATGAATTTCTCACTTGAGAACTTATATCTAACTCTTCCAGTAATGTCCTGTTGGACAGACCAACAGCAAGTGTATGGTCATCATGCTGTAGATCACGTTCAGCATACTTTAACAATCTTATATCTTTCACCTCTTTTACATATTTCATCTCTACAAATTTGACAATAAATTTTCGTAGCAGACGATCCATTTCATCCATCATACCACCTATTTGGGACTCATCTGTCTGAAACAATTTGTTAAATTCAGTCAACAGAGGTAGCACAAATTGGAGAAAACGTAGAGTCATCTGGGTCAGTGGTGATTTTAGTAACTGATGAATGTTTTTGACACGGCATGGTTTTTCCATATCGTCGTGGCTCTCGAAGTATGAAGATAGAGCAGAATATTGATTTAAAATTCTGTCCACTACTTTCTGCAAAGAAAGCCAGCGAGTCTGGCAGTGCTTTAGTATGTCTAGTGCATCCACTCCTGTAAACAGTTGAAACTCTCTGTATGATTTTTTTCCGTTTTGAGCTATGCTCAAAATGATAGAAGATATCTATCAAAAGGTCATCAACAGGAATAGTCAGCTGCTTTATACCCTCCTTGGCACAAAGATTTGCAAGGTGGCAAATACACCCTATACTAAACACATCAGGGTTCTTGCTCTTGATTCGCGTTAGTACAGAGTTTGATTTGCCAACCATTACATTGCAGTTGTCACTTGCAAAACCTATACAGTTAATCCATGGGATTTGTAAGTCGCTGAACACAGCATCAATATCACTGAAAATAGCTTCACTGGTTCCACCAGTACCGACCAGCATGCCCAGCAACCTGGTTCTAGGTCCTATGCCATCTTCAAATACCCTCACCATTATAGCTAAACGCTTGTCAGTTTTTCTATCATTTGACTCATCGATCATCAAGGAGAAAGGTGTCTTCCTGCATAATTTGATGACTGGCTCCGTTGCAGATGGAGCCAAGCAGTTTTTAATAATGGCTGTTGTTTTGGTTCGCTTGCATTTGAAACGTTTGGCAATAGCACTGTCCGGAAACATCTCAGCTGATAAGTCTGAAAAATGGTCAGCTATAGAAGCAGCTATGTTGTGTTGAGCAATAAAATTTGCAAATAAAACTTCAGCCCTCGTTATTTTATCATCTTCTTGTTGAGGCTGAGTAAAGAAGGCCTTGATAGAACTTCCGTTCTTCAGCTGATAGTTCCTTTCATGCAGTTTTGTTTTGAAATGCTCCCTCACATCGTGTAAGCCAGATGCCATCACTTTAATATCTCTATTGCATATTCTACAGTATGCATGTGAAGAGCCTAATTTGGATGTCTCAATAATCCCAGGGAATGTAGTTGTCCAGTCAGATTGAAACTTCCCACGACGTTGATCTTCTTCTAACCTCCTTTTTTTAAAGTTAGGCTCAGCCATGCTGTTAGATGGATGCAATATTTCCTGCTAGACAGAAAAAAAAAATATTAATGTGAAAAAGTAAATACAAATATTAATAATCAATTTGAAAAATATAATTATTTGTAATTTTAATATTATATAATGAAATAGAATCTTGGAAAAAAATTAATACAATTTATGGTTGAAATGAAGAACAGTTGCTGTGTTTTCTATAGTGCCTTATAAAAGTACAGGCCTAAAGAGACCAGTAATAAGCATTATGGGTTAGGAATCTTAAATTTAAAATCTAATAAATTTTTTGCTAAAGCTGGTAATGAAAATATAAACTAGCGCTGGCGTAATATTAGCCTGTATATTTTCTACCGAACTTCAAAAATTGGAATAGCCGTTAAAGCCCAACTGGTAGTTTTAAATAGACCTTCCCATACAAATTTTAGTGTCAATCAAACATTGATAGTAGGCTAATTAATTATTTAATAATTATAAATCATTGAATGACCGTAATGATGACCACCAAAGGCAAAATAACATTGTTTTTTAAAGAAACGAAATTAAAACTAAGAAGAGAAGTAGGCTAACTCCAAATAAACTTTTCTCTGATCGAGTTAAGATGTAAATTTTCCACGCTATTGTGGTTTTTTTTTTCTTTTCAGTTTCATAATTTGGTAATATCGGAATGACGTTCGCCGAATGCTCCGCGTGTATTTTCGTACCATTTAGATTTAGGGTTAACCCTAGCTGTAACCCTAATTATAACTCTAAATGGTACGAAAATACATGCGGAGCATTCGGCGACCGTCATTACGTTATTAGGCTACCCATAATTTGTAGGCTATTGTATTATTTTTCAAATTTACATTTCTTACGCACTTTCTACAAGTTTTAGTGAAATCAAATAATATGTAGTGGTATCAGCCTTTTTTTTTTTACCAGCCGTAAATAATCAATTATGCTAAACCTTAGGGGAAAAGAAAGCATAGGCCTAAGTTATCTGACAGTTAAATCTAACTTCATCTAAACAATGTTATTGTAATATTTTTTTAAAAATGAATTACTTACCAATACTAAACTGGAAATTAATCCTAAACAATAGGCTCGACTCAAAAAAGATTTCAGTGCTGCGTAATCGTTCAAATAATCAGTAACCTCGCGCTAGCTTTAGCGAAAAATTGTGAATGAACACGCCACGCACATCCCGCGGCAATTGAAAATAGGCAGCTTGATTTTCATTGGTTATTTTTTTTTTTATCCACTTGGCTTAAAATCTCGCCGAATCTCATGACGCAAATTGTGTAGTGGCACAAGATTTATATGTATATTTAATAATTAGGCGAAAAAACCCGTACAGACCCGTGTACGGCCCGTACACATCTGAAAACGCAAACACCCCGTACAGATTATGGGTAAACCTTTAAGTGTGGCATGTATGCATATGCTGCACCTCCTTCACCTTCCTGCAGCTCCTCCTCTCACCTTTGTCTTGCCTCTTGCCTAATTTTTCTTCTTTTTACAAGTTTGCCAGCCTCATTTCTGGCTGTTGGCTGGATGTTTCCTTAGTCGCACCTGTGAAATGCGTTTAGAGTTTGTTCCAGATGCTTGGCCATACAGCTTTTTTATTTCTGCACTGGCTGATGAACCATAGTTGAACTCTCCAATGGCCACAAGGACACTGAATTTGACCTTTTTTATGGGCACACATTTCCGCTTGCTGCAATGACTCCATTTAACATTGTGGAGGCTTTCCTTTTGATTCTTAGTTGCACCTAGCTCACACCGCTTGAGCGGATGTTGATCAGTAAGGTGCTCATAAATAGGGGCTAAGTGCTTATGAAGCAGGTTGTAGTCTAGCGGAGTGTGAACTAGGGTCTTGTGGGGTCCAGGAACTTCTTGTTTGGCTATGGAAGCCTGATAGAAACACCAGGAGTTTTTGCTTGGTGGCCAAAAATTATGTCGGGGTTTGTCATTTGTTGAATACCCATGGTAGAGAGAAGCCATGATGGCTTGTTTTATCTCTGGGGCTGTACTATGCTTGCGGATGGCCCTGGTGTAGTAAATACCCAGTTTTCGTATGACATTTTGAGTCAGACAACCATGGCCATTTCCCCCAAGGGTGACTTTTTGTTTCCTGCAGTCAGTAATGAGTGTCCTCAGCGCAGTGCCTAATCGCTTTGCGACACGATTGACGCACTCCTCTTAGGTTATGTCAACTTCTGGACCATACGGTTTGATGTCGCAGAGTCTGTTGTAGGCCTTGGAATCTCATCTGATAGCAAAATAGTGTTGCCTAGCTTGTGATTTCCCACTGAACGAAGCCAGAGAACCTCACAGGCTTTTACCTCCATCATTCCGGCTGACCTTTCGTAATTACAGCAGCAGTCCTTCAGATGCTCTGCTTTCCATTGTTCGAATCTGTGAGGCTGGTTTTTCAGTTGCCACTCTCCAGAAGTCTTGCAGGTGTGGCAGAAGGAAGACATAACGATGACCATGCCAGTCAAGATGTCGATAACACTGCCAACACCTAACAGTGACTTATGACCTCTAGTTAGCCAAGTTCCATCAAAGCTGACAGCGATGTCAATGACTTCTTATTTATTGATAGTACGATGCTGAATCTTAGCATGTTCAGCTCAGACAATGCTGACGGCACGTTGAAATGCGGTAGAGTTGTGCATCGTATCCAAATGATCAAAAATTTGATCTGCATATTTATGAAATGTTTTCTGGTGCAGGCCAGAGAGGTCCAGGTTCTCACAGAAGAGACTGAACGTAGATGGGCCCATTCCAGACATGAGGGCACCAAGAACAGCAGATTTGTTGATTGTGCATCCCCAAGGGCCACGTCCTTCTGGTTCTGCTCAGATGTGTACGTTCCAGAAATTGCTTTTTCACATGTGTGGCACACAACTTCCAGGAAGAGAGAGAAACCCTTTGACTGGGTGTTGTCAGTTCTTGTGTGCAATGTGCTCTACTTGCACACATTGCAACATACGTTGGTGAGCAGGTTGTTGATGAAAGAAATGTCCACAATGGTTCTGTATGTAGGTTTAGGTTGGGCACAGGCAGTGTTCGGAGGAGCACCATTCTTGCTCGCGCTCAAGTTAATTTTTTATGAGATCGACTTCGGCCAGGGGTAAAAGGCACTACTGGGTCAGCGGCTAGACCTATCAGATACTGGTATGCAGAAATTCATTGATGATGAGCCTGCATCAGTTTGGTTATCTTTCACTGTTGATTCGGTCACATCACTGCTGGAAATTACACACTGCCAATGTGTTCTAGCAGCAGAAAGTTGTTCTAGCCTTGCTTTCATACCTTTTCTTCCCATTTTTAAGTAACAGAACACAATTTGGTGAGGTTTAGACTGTAATCAAGAGAGAACTGTCGATGAAGAAACATCACGTTCCACTAAACTAAGATTTATTCTGTTTATGGTGGAAGTTGTTGTTATCTTCCGAAATAGGGCTGGCCAATCAGCGCGTTGTTATGACCAATAAAAAAAGAGCAACATGAATGAGGTCACTGCGTGACCACTCCTTATAAGGAAGTTAGCGTAAAAATCAGGGGGGTTTTGAATTCCAAATCACACAGAGCTATGAGAAAGAAAGTTTTGAATTTACTATAATTGGGGAGATAAAGACATTCCCTTGTCATCGATACCACATACTCCACGATGCTGACAGCATAACTTAGGTATTATTGAGAGGCAAATTTTGCATTTCTGCACAAATTTGCACACCATAGCTTGGAGGGAGTGCAGAAAATATGCTTTTTGGCATATCAAATGCATTTTTTATGTCATAAAACCTTGCTCAATTGATTCCTTGATGATTATTTAATAAATAGGGCTGGCCAAATATATTGGAAATGATAAAGTCATTCCATGACGGCATGAAGGGAACAGTCCAATATGCTGGAAGCACGTCACAGCCCTTTGATATACGAAGTGGCGTTAAATAAGGCTGTGTTCTGGCTCCGACCCTCTTCAAAATCTTCTTTGCCTTACTCTTGAAACATGCATTCAGAGATGCAACTGAAGGAATATGCCTTCACACTAGGTCAGATGGCCGTCTGTTTAATCTTTCAAGGCTGAAGGCAAAAACAAAAATCAGAAGGGTCACTATAAGAGACTTGTTGTTCGCTGATGATGCTGCAGTCGTCACTCAAAGCCAACAGGAGCTTCAGAGCTTGATGAATCGCTTCACTAAAGCATGCAAGGACTTTGGCCTCACAATAAGTCTAAAGAAAACGAATGAGCTGAGTCAGGATGTGGGTGCTGCACCAGTTATCACTATCGATAACTATGAATTGGCAGTGGTGCACCACTTCACATACCTAGGGTCTACC
The DNA here is from genome assembly GCA_024509875.1 of Oreohelix idahoensis. Lineage (NCBI taxonomy): Eukaryota > Metazoa > Mollusca > Gastropoda > Stylommatophora > Oreohelicidae > Oreohelix > Oreohelix idahoensis. The sequence goes on from JAMPIV010008506.1 coordinate 104,533, forward strand.
ATCAATGACAAACTCTCACTGGACACAGAAATCGACAGCCGCATTGGCAAAGCTGCAGCTACCTTTGCCCGCCTCACATCGCGTGTTTGGGGAAACTCTAAACTCACAATGAAGACCAAAGCTGCGGTATATAATGCCTGCGTCACCAGCACACTCCTATATGGCAGCGAGACCTGGACGACCTATGCTAAGCAAGAAAGAAGGCTCAATACCTTCCATTTGCGGTGTCTACGCCGCATCCTCGGCATCTCGTGGAAAGATAAAGTGACAAATGTCGAGGTGTTGTCACGTGCTGGCCTTCAAAGTATGTATACGCTTCTTAGACAGCGCAGACTTCGCTGGCTTGGCCATGTTCACCGCATGGAAGATGGTCGCATCCCAAAAGATATCTTCTACGGACAATTAGCAGATGGCAAGAGAACAGTTGGGCGACCACAGCTGAGGTTCAAAGATGTGTGCAAGAGAGATATGAGGGCACTGGACATGGATCCAGCAACATGGGAGGATGAAGCTGCCGATCGCACTAAGTGGCGATGCTATTTACGGCGCCACCTCAGATTGGGCGAAGAGAGGCTCACACAAGAAGCAGAGGTGAGGAGAAAATGTCGAAAGGAGCACCAGGAAAATAAGCAGCTGAGGGCTGTCACCTCAGGGGCGCATTCCCATAGTCAGTTATGACTGAAGGGGCTATTATTATTATTTAATAAAATAAGCTCAAAAGTAAATAATCTATATTTTGTACTTGAAACTCGATTTTCACTGCCATGGATGCCCTTAAGCACAATCTTAATACTCATTTTTTTTTAATGATAAAATCTCTCCTTAATAAAACTCATGGTGTGCCTTGACAATTTTAGCACCTTGTTCAGTATACTGTGAGCTGAAAAAGGTTGAAAATCGCTGGTTTAGATTCTTAAACCTAACCATTACCCTTTACTACTACGCCTCTTATTTGTTTCCATGGCTGTATCGATGTGGCGACTTAATTCGATACTGGACTGAAAGACTTTTGGGCGGAACTGGATACATGCCCCACTTTTCTTCATTTCAACCATCTGACATCAATAAAATTGAAAACTCGTTAGTGTGTTGGTTCAAAAAAGGGGACAGTAGACTGGATGCCACCATGTTGGTAAAAAATGTGGCGTTTCACTTCAAGTTGGAATTTTTGTTTCGTATTTTATTTTTAAGATGGCCTGAACGTTTGTCGGGTGTTATTAACTTTGACAAAGCTCGAAGCAGGGCTGGTGTTAGGTTCAGGCTAGCTGTTTGACAAATCTCGAAACAGGGCTGGGGTCAGGTTAAAGCTAGCTGTAAAGTAAATACGACTAGCCATTCTGGCAATATGGCCGACCTTGTCTATTGTCCTCGTCATTTACCAAAGTGTTTTTGCCATTACTCACAGACGAGCTGAAAATCCGTGCTATTACGAAAGTCCTCAGTGCCAAGTTCACGACCTTCTGCTTCTTATAAGTTATATTTTTTATATTAATACACGACTAACAACAGAACTAAGTTAAAACAATATCTTTTCTAAATACAAACGTGCTCTTCAGTTTGCAAATTCAACCTCTGTGTGAAATAGTAAGCAAAAAATAGAAGTAGCTTTAACTTACAAGTAAGTTTTCGGGATTCTAATGTTGCATTATCAATTACTTTGTTCTGCAGTTTAAAAAAAACATTTAAACCAAATAAAGTGGGTAAAAAACATGCAGGGGACCTATTCAAATTTTGTTTGGTTGTATTTATGAAACAATATGCCGTTCAACTCTGCTTAGGTTATAATTAGGATGTATAGTGTGGCTAATGTCCGATAATAATTGTGTTTCCAGATACCTGAATATCGCATCATTTCGCGCCTCCAATCAGCCCAAAGACAGTAAATCAAAAGTGCCAAATTGTGTGAAAGCGTGTGTGTGTGTGTGTGTGTCCTCCCCTGTCCCCAAACGGCAGTCTCTTTCACCTGTCCTGTTGTTAACAAGGGTGAGGAGGGTGGGAAAGCCTGGGGTGTCTGAGATGACACACATTTCACTATTCACATATCATCATCAATATGTTTTACGAGGACCTCACCAGAAACACACTTTACGGCCAAACCCTCACTAATCCTAAAATATTAATTTTTGTTCTTGTTATATACCGTTTTACTATATAATATAATCCAGGGCACCAACTTTTACTATTGTTACCAAATGCACCGAGAAGCAGAAGTACTGTCCATACTTTCTATTGCATTTAATAACAGTTAATCGCCTGAAATGATTGCTATGTCTGTAGCGAAAAGTTTTTCTGGTGTGATGATAGTGGTAGAGAAAAAGTAGAATTTCGCTCCAGAAAGTATGAAGTCCCAGTGCCAGAGAAGTACACTGGTATCACAATTGAGTTACGGCTGTGAATACTCTGAGTTGGACAATAGATTTAGGCTTCAGAAGTATAATGCGCCACTTTCGCTATAGTAACCCTATGTGATAATATAATTAAATTAGAAAAAGTAACTCAAAATTTAACAGTTTAAAATTTACCAAGTCAAATGAGTACAATTTCATAATTTATTATGTACATCTATCTAGCCTTGAAATGAGAAATGGGTGTTGGAAGATGGTAAAATGTATGATTATTTATATTTACAAATTAAAATAAATAATAGTAAAAAATCTTGGATGTATCTTCCAATGAAATGATAACGTCTGTCACAGTAGTTTTGTTATCTCTTGCTATCTAGTCTCTAGCTTTTCTCATCATTGACACTCGTTATTGAAACCGCTCACAGTGTTTGTAGGATTGGATACACATAAACTCATCTTGCATTTCGCCACGTATGTTCGAGGTTCCTGAGACACACTAGTAATCAGGAAGACTTTCCTTCAGCCCGCCCTATAACTACGGGGGACTAAGGTGTTGAAGATGGTTTGACCACTAGGCTCCAGTTAGCAGGATCAAAGGTCCTCAAGTCTTTAGTTTATACTTGATCACGAACTCGATCATGAGCTCGATCAGGAACGATCATAAAACCTGGAACAAAAGGCAATAGGTGGCCATGGTGTTCCAACAATCTCACTAACCACTGATGTTCATGAGGCGACCATGTCTTCAGTGTTTGTATATAAATGAATGATTCATGGTAGTATGTTACAGAGATAGCATGATAAGATAATGTCTACTGTGCAGTAGATAACAAAATACACGAATAAATCACATGTTATGATACAAGGGTATGATATAACATTTGCCTTCCACTTATGGATGCCAAGTAACTTATATACTTGCTGGTATGTTGTAAGCTTCCAGGCAAGAACTTCTTCTTCTTTGATCCTTAGCCGCCGACCGTCAAAGCAGTCAGTGGCCATCACGCCTAGTGGCGTCTTGTAGGGCAACAACAAACTGATTCCACTTTGCTCGGTCGGTGGCCATCCTTCGTACAGTGCCCCAACTCTGGTTCATTCTTTGCATCTCAGCCTCCACAGTCCTCCGCCAGGTTGTTTTTGGTCGGCCTCTCTTTCGTTTTCCTTCAGGGGTCCAAAGCATAGCTGTTCTTGTGATGGCATCGGGGTCTCTTCTGAGGACATGACCAACCCAACTCCAGCGTCTGCCAGGCAAGAACTAGCCATGATATATTTGGCTAACCAATTAATTGTTATGCTTCCTGACAATGCCGGTGGAGGTTATCTCTGGTTAGGCGTCATTGGCTTCCTGTATACCCTTTTTTATTATGTCTGATACAATCAAATCGTAAACAAAATCTGAAATGAAATGATATTAGTCACACATATATCTTTAATAAACTTACATACCCTCTGGGATTAATAAGCGCACGTCTGAAGTCCGCTTAGATTTTCGTTTAACCTCTTGGTTTGAGGCAATCTGTGCTTTTTCTGTACTTGTTTTCTCTTCCTTTCACTACACACTTATATCTTTCCTTCCTTCCTAGGTTTCCTTTCATTTTCCCAATAGGAAGCGTTCATTCTATCCATGTTTTATCGAAATCCGTTTGGGTATGTATTTATAATAAATTTTTAAAGATTATGAGCTAACTTTTAGCAGATGTGATGACGATGAAAAATATTAATTATTTTTAAAACTACTTTCAGTTGAATAATATCCTTTTGGATATCAATCATATTCTATCTCCGTATATGAATTATTACATTTTTAATATCTTTCAACCAGGCTTGCTCTTGTAGCTTTAGATTTTCTTTCCTGCCAATGCAAATTTTTAAGGTCGGCCATGTTTCATATATTCGCTCCGTCCTACACTTTCACAATGCTGTTCGGCTTAGGCGTCAACTTCAAAGCAAGACCCACCGCGTTGTCCCTGCACTCTTATCTCGGTGTGTGTCGCGTTACACATTTTTTCACAAACAAAACAAGTGGTACTTAATCTTGCTACAATGGCAAGTTATAACAGCTCTGAATAGCCACCATGCTAAAGGATTGAAAGATCTGATAAATTCTCTTGAAAGACTGGCCAAATGCTTCCACAAGTGCACAATCCAGTGGATACCAGCCTATTGCAACATACCAGGAAATGAGGAGGCAGACAAACTTGCTAAGGAAGGAGGAGCTTTACAACAAAATGATATAGATACAACTTTCGAAATAGCAAAAACTAATATAAAAGCTACATTCAAGTCCAAATGGGAGAGAGAGCACCCAGGCCATTTAAAACGTGATGCATATCAGCAGCTATCTAGGAGAGAACAGGTCACCATTTTTCAGCTACGCACTGGACACAATAGATTGAGATACCATCTATACTACAAGTGCAAAATTAGTGCAACAGATCTCTGCACCTGCGGTACCAGCCCGATGATAGCCGAACACCTGCTGCAGTCCTACCCAACCTACAGCAATGAACGGAGTAACATATGGCAACAACCCACTTCTGTCAACGAAAAACTGTTTGGAGATGTCAGGAACCTTGAGTTGACTATCTTCTTTATTAGAGTCATTAATGTGGAAATCTGAAGGCGAACGAGGAAGAAGACCTGTTTTTTTTTTTGTTTTAAAAAGGTGATGGGCGGAGAGTGTAATGTTATGATGTATGTATATAATCATTACCTCGTCATCTACACAAGCACACACGTTTCAGAAGGGACTCAGTAAAAGCATGTTCAATTCGTAGCCATGTTTATTTACAGAATATCGTACATGTCAAGATTCGCATTATATTACAATGTGTGGTTCGTACTTTAATGTATTCAAATTACATCCCCCCTTTTTTGAAAAAAAAATGTGTGTAAACATTTCCAACGAAATGTTTCATGTGAGAAAGGATAAGTATGTGTAATGCTCAGTGTGAGTATATATATGTCACTGTCTGTATCGGCTGGGAGGTGTCACTGTACGGCCAGAACGAGTGGTGTAAAGTGCTGGTGGTTCTGCGGAAGTCCCTGGTTTAGCTTGAGTTGGTTGTGATTTCGGCCTTGGCGCTTGTTGGTTTTGTGGGGCACCAAAGTCTGGAGTTACTGCATTGTCTGTTGAAAGCATGGGAATTCTCTGTTCTGTTGTATTCTGTGGGATTTCTCTTATGTCCACTCTGTTTCGCCTCAGGAGGTTGCTGCTGCTGTCTGGTCTTAAAGTATAGCTCCTGGGTTCAGGGTTTCTGGAAATGATTGTTGCTTTTGACCATGTGTCATTGTTGTGGTTGTAGGTAGTCACATGCTGACCAGGATATAATGGTGGTAAGTCTTTAGCACATTTGTCATAGTTGGATTTCTGAACTTGCTGACGATGCTGAAATTGATCATATGTGCTGTCTCTATGTTGTGGACGGAAGTGGACCTTAGATGGTAGGAGGTCTTTAATTCTTCTATCAAACATAAGTTCTGCTGGACTGTCGATCTTACTGTCTACCGGTGTTGTTCTCCATCTCAAAAGTGCTAGGTGTACATCCTCTGTTCTTGTTTTCTTCATGATTGACTTGATAGTTTGTATCTGTCTCTCAATGAAACCATTAGATTTAGGGTATCTAGGTGATGATGTTGTGTGTTTGATCTTCCAGTCCTTAGTGAAGTTTCTGTATGCTTGACCTGAGAAATGTGGACCGTTGTCTGATCTAATTTCATCTGGGATGCCAAACATGCTGCAATACTTCTTTGTAATGTCTGCAATAACAGCTGATGGTGAGGGTTGTGGAAGTTTCTCAATGATGGGGAAATTTGCTGTAGTAATCAGCAATAATAAGATAGTCATTATTGTCGATTGAGAAAATATCAGTTCCTATAATGCTCCAAGGGCTCAATGGTATGTCTGATGGTATGAGAGGTTCTCTGCACTGCCTATTTGCATGTTCTTGGCAAATTGAACAGTTTTTACATAGTGTTTCTATGTCCTTGTTTATCTGTGGCCAGTAAACATCTTTCTTTGCTCTCAGTTGTGTCTTCACAATACCAAGGTGACTATTATGGAGCTGTTTAAGGATGATATCGCGTTGTGTTTCTGGTACAACAATGCGATCTCCTTTAAGGATCAGACCATCTTCGATGCTTAACTCGTCCCTCATCGAGTAGTATGGACGGATGTGTGTTGGAACTTCCCTGATAGAGCTTGGCCATCCATGGTATATCAGTTCTTTGAGAGAGTTAAGGATAGGATCTCTCATTGTGTCTTCTCTGATGTGTTCAAGCCGATTATCGCTAAACTTGACAAAATCAACTTTGATGTTTGGGGTAAGATCTGCTGTCTTGTTGGGGTTTGGTAATCTGCTGAGGGCATCTGCAAGACCTATATCCTCTCCTGGGATATACTGAATATTAAAATCATAACCTTGTGTTTCCAATAACAGAGCTTGTAGTCGTGGTGGTGCTGAAGCTATTGGTTTTTTATGAATCATCTCAAGTGGCTTATGATCTGAGAGAATTGTAAATGGGCGGTTGAAAAGAAATGTGTGGAAGCGTTTGATTCCAAAACGTACAGCTAGCATTTCTCTTTCAATGTTTGCAAGTTTCTTTTCGCCAGAACTTAATGATTTGCTTGCGTAAGCTACAGGACGAAGTTCTTTGGCATAGTGTCCTTCAGGATTTTTGTCTGGTTGCAAAAGTGCTGCTCCTAGGCCTTTCAGACTGGAATCAACCATGAGAAAAGTGGGTGCTTGCATGTCATAGTATTTCAAGCATGCATCAGATGATATGAGGGTCTTCAAGTGGTTGAATATGTGTAGGTAGTCTTCTGACCATTCATACGGAGTTTCATTCTGTAGTAGAGATCGCAAAGGTTCTGCAGCAGCTGACAAATTTGGTATGAATTGCTCTCCACATGTAAGCCTACCTTGCCGTGGTTGGAGAGCTTGAGCGCCTCAATGATCCCGGGAGCTATGCCGGCGGGAGTTTTACTCCTGGCAGGGTCACCCAAGCCGGACAGGTCCTGGGTGAGGGGCCAGACTAAATGGGCTGAGGAGTGGGTGGAACCCTATAGGTGTAGATGCAGAACCCACCGGCGAGTGGTACATGCTCTGGTCTGCACCAATCCACCCCCACTTCATGGGTTAAATGCTTTCTTGCCTCATTCTTCACTGTTTGTCGTCTATCACGCCCATGGCGACCGTTGCCTCAATTGGCTGTGTGTGGTGTACCCGGAAACGGGGCCTCCCAGTACTGAGGCAAAGTTAAGTCCCCGATGTCACTTATCGGTGCAGAATTGAGAGAGATGGCTGAGCATCACAATCCCTCCTGTGTTGCAGCATGATGAGAACCCAGCATTGCACACTGAGCTTGGGGGATCACTTGGGCACCAGACTTAATACTGGCTCTTGACTGGATGGCCGCATGCAGGAGATTTCTACAATGGAGGGTTGGCAGGTGGTGGGTATCGGGAAGTGGCTGTGTGCAGGACGTGAGGATTCCTTGGGAGAGCCCAGAACCAGAGCACAGCATTGTGCAAGCTCTGCATAGTTGGAGAGCCCCCTGGATGACGGGGAATGCACAGTGTGCTACCCCACCTATCCCCAACTGCTAACTTAGAACCAGAAGTGGGGTTCTCTGTATGCGTGCCAGGCCAGGATAAAATGCCTGGGAAAGAGACTGGAGCTCAGAACTCCCTAACTCAAAGTTGCAGGATGGCAGAAAAGCCACGGGAAAGACAGGGCTATTTTGAAGATAACGCAACCATATTTTCACCATACGAGCTCGGACGCCGCCTCGGTAAACAAGGTCCGCGCAGAGCAGTGACACCCCCAGGCTGCTTGCGAATAGTCTACTACTGGGAACATAAACAGATTAGGGATGAGCCCACTCTCCCGTTGAACAGGTGCTAAAGTCGTAGATACTGGGCCAGAAGGCGCACCGGAAACCACAGTATCATGCAACTCGCTTTTTTTTTTCTATGGAGAGTACACCGTCAAATAAATCTCGTTCTGGTGCTCGCCCTGTGGAGCTCCACCAGGCAGGTGCAGTGCCGGGCTCTGAGCCTCGACAGAGCCCACCCTCAGCTACTGGAGGACCCTCTAGACCGTCTTGTGGAGTCAACAGACGGCGGAGGAGAACTACTGACCAAAACAAAACAGAAAAAGAGAAACCCAGAGTGCCACTTGTCATGATGCACTGGAATGCAGAGGGAGTGAACAGCAAGCAGGCTGGATACAGCAAAAAGACAGAGCTGGAAAACATCTTGTATGAGAAGCAAGTCAGTGTTTGCTGTATCCAAGAGACTCACTTGAAAGCAGATCAAACCTTTAAAATAAGGGGATATCAATGCTTCAGATCCGACAGACAAGATAGACGAAAAGGAGGAGTACTTACTCTTGTAAGGAATAACATTCCTGCACACGAAAGGAAAACCTTCATGGATGGAGCAGAATATCAGCTGCTGCAGATAAAGGTAGACAAGATGGAAATAGAACTCCTGAACTATTACTGTCCGAACAACAAACCCCTGAGTCTCAGCTCTATACAGGTACCAGCCACCAACTTTATAGCAGTTGGAGACTTTAATAGCCACTCCCAGAGCTGGGGCTATAACCATCTGGATCACAGAGGTGAAGAGGTTGAAACTTGGCAAGATGATCACTCCCTAATCCTAGTCAATAATCCCACAGATACTCCTACCTTCTACTCCAGAGGATGGCACACAACCTCAACACCAGATCTTGCCTTCTCCACACCAGATATAGCTGGATCTATTAGTAGAGAAGTAGGAGACCAACTAGGGGGAAGCGACCATCGCCCAATCTTTCTTACTGTCCAGAGTGCAACTCTCAGTACAGGCCCAGCCATTACAAGATGGAACTACAAAAAAGCCAACTGGGGTTTATTCAGGCATCAGGTGAACACGCTGCTGTCTACCCTCAAGGTACAGAACAGAGACATTAATGAAGTGGTAAAAGACTTCAACAGATGCATACTACAAGCTGCAAAAGAAACCATTCCCAAAGGATGCCGGCGTAACTACATACCATACTGGTCCAGCACACTCCAAGAACGTCAGGAAGCTATGGACAAGGCTAGAAAGGACGCAGAGTCTCAGCCTTCACTTGAAACTCACAACAAATGGAAAAAGGCTGTAGCAGAGTTTCAGAGAACAAAGCTAGAAGAAAAGCGAAAAAGCTGGAGAACTAAAACGGCATCGCTGAACCTTGAGAAAGACGGCAGGAAACTTTGGAGATTAGTCAAGTCTCTAAATGAAGAGCATTCCTCACCAAGGCAGACTATCACATTGGATGAAGGTGGCAAACTTTTCAGAGGAAAACAAGCTGCAGACTTGTTTGCTAGAAGATACAGTTCAGAAAGCAACTTACCCATTAACATAGACCATCAGAGAGAGATAAGAAAAGAAATACTGGCAACCATGGGACAGACAGATACTCCTGCCCCAATGAGGGAACCCATCACACTAGGAGAACTACAGAAGGCTATTTCCAAGCTTAAGTTTCAAAAGTCACCCGGCCCAGACAAAATCAGCAACGAAATGCTAGTAAATCTGAGCTCAGCAGCAAAGACAAAACTGCTTGAGATATTCAACCACAGCTGGTTGAAAGGAACGGTACCCCAAGTATGGAGAGAAGCCATCACAATACCCATACTAAAGAAAGGGAAATGTAAGACCGAGGCTGCAAGTTACCGGCCAATCAGTCTCACAAGCTGTGTTGGGAAGACTATGGAGCGAATAGTCAACCACAGATTGAAATGGTATTTAGAGTCTGAGCAGATCCTGGTGCCGGAACAAGCTGGATTTAGAGAATGCTACAGTATAGAAGACCAAGTTACTTACTTGTCTCAAGCAATAGAAGATGCCTTCCAGGAGAAGAAAAAGGTCCTAACGATCTGGGTCGACTTCAAGCAGGCCTTTGACAAGGTGTGGAAAGATGGCCTCATTGCAAAACTTAGGAGAAGTGGAATCCAAGGCAACATGATGAAATGGATCCAGTCATACTTGCATAACAGGAGAACTAGAGTCACTCTTGACGGTCTGCAGAGCAGAAAAGTGTTGCTCCATCAGGGGGTACCTCAAGGAGGAGTAATTTCCCCAACACTCTTCCTTGTTTACATCAATGACCTGGTGAAAGATCTCCCTGCAGGAGTTAAAGCTGCCTTATATGCAGATGACCTAGTACTCTGGTGCGCTGATGAAAATGTCACCACAGCAAATTATAGAATGCAGCGGGCAGCAGACATGCTAGTGTCATGGGCAGAGAAATGGCTTATCACAATAAACACAGACAAAACCTCCACAACACTGTTCTCCCTCGCCCCCAAGGACAAATCAGCTAACATACACCTAGGGACAACCGTGATCAAGGAAGAAAGCTACCCCACCTATCTTGGGGTGACATTTGACCAAAGGCTTACATGGAATAAGCATATTGAAAATGCAGAAGGAAAGGCCCGAAGACGACTAGGCATACTCAGAAAATTAGCAGGTACCAACTGGGGAGCAAATGAACGAAATCTAAAGAAGATTTATAATGGAGTAATAAGACCACACTTAGAGTTTAGCTCAGCAGCATGGTCATCAGCTGCTAACTCACATCTGCAGTCTTTGGACAAGGTGCAAAATCAAGCTCTCAGGCTCATTACAGGAGCCATGAAAACTACACCAATAACAGAGATGCAGAAGGTTGCTGGATTACAGACATTGTCCCATAGAAGAGACACAAAAACCATGATCCAGATGGAAAAGTACAACAGTATGCCAATGCACCCAATGAAGGCAAGACTAGATGATCTGGCATTGGGACGTCTAAAGCGTAGCAGCTTTGTGCATCGGGGGAAAAGACTTATAAGACAGCATCAAGAAGACCTATCCATGAAGACAACACCACTGAAGCCCACCCTATACCCTGTACCATGGGAGCAGGCCAGCAGTGCCCTCCAAATTAATACAACAGTCAGTGGTCTCACAAGTGGATGTGAGTATAATGATCTGCAAAAACGAACTGCTACATTGAGTATGATCCAAGAAAGCTATCCCGATCAATCATGGATACATGCCTATACAGATGGATCAGCAACTAATGCTGTTAGGAATGGAGGTGCCGGTATCTTTATCTCATATCCTGACAACCACTATGAGACTAGGCACATTCCCACTGGTAAATTCTGTTCCAACTATACAGCTGAGGTTCAAGCTCTAGAGCAAGCTGCAAATATGATTTATAACACCAACTCTGACTGCCACCAGGTAGTCATCCTCACAGATGCACTGTCTGTCCTGCAAGCTCTCAAGGGTGGTAAACTCCCGCATCTGAGAAATGAACTAAACAAGGTAGCTGCCAAAAAGAGAACCATACTTCAGTGGGTACCATCTCATTGTGGTGTACCCGGAAATGAAAAGGCAGATAAACTTGCAAAAAAGGGAGGAGAATGTGAACAAGAAGATAATGAAGTCACATACTTTGAGAAAAAGAGAGCTATCCAGACTATCAGAAGAGAACAGAACCAACCCAAAGACGACTATCACACTCTCGACCGGCAGGGACAGACAACTATTTTTCGACTCAGGACAGGGCATAACAAACTGAATAAACACATGCACAAGCTACGATTGTCTGCTTCACCACTGTGCACATGTGGATTAAACGAACAAACTGCTGAGCATGTTCTACAGGACTGTCCTCTGTATGACCAGTTAAGAAAGATATACTGGCCCAATGACTCAACACTAAACTCAAAGCTATATGGAGTTAAAGAGGAACTTCAAACAACAGTCGAATTCATCATGAGAACTCGTCTGACGGTGTAATCATCAAAGATGCGATCGCAAGAAGAAGAAGAAGGTATGAATTGTGCTAGGAAATTGACAGCACCTAAGAATTGTTGCAGTTCCTTCTTTGTAGCTGGTGTTGGCATGTCATGAATATCTTCAACCTTTTTAGGGTCTGGTTTTACACCATTCTGGGTGTACAGCAATCCAAAAAATTGTATCTCCGTTGCCTTAATTGTACACTTTTTGCTGTTGAATGTTAGCCCATTGGCCTGTGCTACATGCATCAAGTTAATCAAGTTACGGTCGTGTTCTTGTTCTGACCTGCCGCAGACTACAATGTCATCCGCAATAGCCACTGTACCAGAACATTGCTCAACAATGTTGTCAATCTTCTGTTGGAAGATGTCTTGTGATACATTCAAACCAAATGGGAGTCTCTTGAAACAATATCTGCCGAATGGTGTTCGAAAAGTTGTAAGGAGTTGACTTTCCTCTGCTATCTCAACACTCCAGTATCCGTGTACAGCATCTAGTTTAGAAAAATATTTGGCATTGTGGAATCTGTGAGTTATCTCTTCCACTGTATGCATTTTGTGTGGACAGCGCTTTAGACTGTTGTTTAAGTGTTTTGGGTCAAGGCAAACCCGAAGAGAACCATCCTGCTTCAGAACGGTTGTGATACTACTACACCAATCAGAATGCTCTTCAACCTTTCTAATAACATCATTCTGCACCATCTTTTCTAGTTCTGTGGCAAGTTTCTGTTTAACATGTATAGGATACTTTCTAGGTGGGTCTATCTTTGGCTCAGCGTTGTCTTTTAAAAAGAATCTTGCCTTTCCTGGAAGTTTGCCTATTCTGTCGAACTGTTCTGGGAATCGCTGTTTAAGGTCATCTACTCCAGTGACGTGTAGAGTAAGATGTTCTTTTTTGTCAGCTTTAATGTTGTTAATAGTTACCACACTCAGCTTTTCGCACATTGGTAAACCCAAAATTGCAGGTCCTTCAACATCTACCAAGTAAAATGTTGACGATGTCCATTCAGAGTCTCTGTATAAACATTCAAGTGTTACTGCTCCGAAACAGTCTATACTTGTTCCATTGTAAGCTCTTAGCTTTGTCCTGCCACTCCTACTTTTTACATCCCTTGTGGGAAATCCTTGCTTATCCACCTTGTCAGGCATGATCTGTCTGAATATTCTTAAGGGTAGAGTGTTACCTTGGGCACCTGTGTCTATCTTGAACCGAATATATCTTTCTTTGTGCCTTTTAATTCCTGGTATTCGGAATTGTACCTTGCGGAAAGCCTGCGTTCTCTTTGGTTCATTACTGAAAGTTAGTATCTTCACAGTATCAAAAGTGGAAGGATCACTTTCTTCACTGGAGTCAAGGTCTTCAGTCATCATAGAGTGTGTTTGTTTTGACGACTTTCTGCTGTGAAGTTTGTGTTGAGCACTGTCTTGTTTCCTCTTGAAACATAATTTTATCCAGTGGCCCCTCTTTCTGCAGTAATGACATGTAGAGTCTTTAGCTGGACAGTGGTTTTGTATGTGGTTTAGGCCACAACATTTACACATAGCACCTCTGCTTGTGTTGTGTTTTTTTTTGTTGTTTCGAACCAGTTGCTTTGTTGTGTCTAGGTTTATATCTTTTCACTGCATCCACCTGGGCTGCTAATGTACCTTGCTGAATTTGTTTAATGTTTAGTGCTTGTGCCTCGTGTTTCCTGCCTTCATCCAGAAGTTGTTGTAAAGTTAGCGTATCACTCTGGCTCAGTAGCCATTTCTGGAATTCTGGCATTGGTGTGCTAAGAAGAATCTGTTCAATAATTCGCTCTTTTTCTTCTTCGTTGCTAAATTTACATACTCTTGTTTTCTCCTTAATGCGAGTGAAGAAATCATCTAGGCTTTCACCACGTTTCTGTCGCAGGTGGTGAAGCTCTAATCTTGCCGCTCTAAAGTTTGTGTGCTTTATGATCAGACGCTTTTCAAATTCGTCCAATATGGCTACGGGGTCGGTTGCCGACTCAACCGGCATGGCGGTAGCAAAACTGTTGTAGATTTTCAAACCTTCATCGTCCAATGCTTCTAGGATATATGGAGTTAGGGTTTGTCCTTCCAGACCAGTGGTCTTGGAATATAGATCTATGCGTTGGCGCCATAACAAGAAAGCTTCACTCTTATCGTCTTGACCGGCGAATCTCATTTGCGGTGCGTTGCGATATTGTTTCGCCGCCATGGCTGACTTCGATGACGAAAATTAGCCGAATACTGTACTCACGTGTTATCGTGTAGCTGTTTTGCGTCAGTCCGGTATCGACCGCTGCCACCATGTAATGTTATGATGTATGTATATAATCATTACCTCGTCATCTACACAAGCACACACGTTTCAGAAGGGACTCAGTAAAAGCATGTTCAATTCGTAGCCATGTTTATTTACAGAATATCGTACATGTCAAGATTCGCATTATATTACAATGTGTGGTTCGTACTTTAATGTATTCAAATTACAGAGAGAGGGCACTTAACAGCTGACCATTATTGCCTCTTCTCGTCCACTATCTTGGTCTACCCTGTTCAACCTAAGATTTGGTTATAATTATGGTATTTAGTGTCATTTTATTTTCAGTTTTGTATTATATTTAGATAACTATTGTCTTTTGCAATTGTTGGTTTTAATCTAAATTAGTATTTGTTCTTTTTAAGTTGGTGTTTTTTTTCCCTCGTTGCCTTTCCTTGTCCTTTGAGTAGTCCATAATTTTGCTTTTTTTATTATTGTTTTAATGATTTGTTAGTTTTTGTTGATTAATTTCTATTTATTTGAATTTCTTTTCTGAAGTATTATTATTGTTATTATTATTACTAATATTGTCACTGTTATTAACCTTATATGTTTTCCTTTGTTTTGTGTATATATCGTTTAAGTATTGTTTGGGCTTCCCATTGAGGCATCTATACTTAAAATCTTATCACCTGTCATGACTATATTGTGATTTCTAAAGTATGTTTTTAAGTCAAGCCTTTGTTGCTCGTTCTTTTTACAGTGGATCAGGTTGTGGTCTATGTCATTTTCTTCCTGACATTCTTGGCAGTGTGGTTCCTCTATAATAAAGTACGCTGCACCGAGGCGGAGACGCCACAGCTTTTTGTTCGAGGGTACCGTACTTTTAATTCTTCTCTGACCTGGCACATCCTTGTTGGTTCATTCAGAAGTTTGAATGCGTGTCTGCCTTTAATACTGTCCTTTAATGTTGTCTTCCATTCCTCGTTTATGGTTACCTTCACTTGGCTCTTAATCTCCGATTTTCCAAGTCCTGCTCTTAAATTGTTTTTACTTATTCTTCCATATTTGGCAGTCTGGTCTGCCAATTCGTTACCAGCTATACCTATGTGTGCTGGAACCCACACTAGTCTCACACTGCATTCTCTGTTCCCCAGTGATGTATTAATTGCAAGAATTATTTCCTTTATGTCTGACCGGCTGCGTTTACCTGGGTGTTCTAGAGGAAGAAGACGAGGAAGAAGATTACTATGTCAAAATCGTTTTATTTCTGTTTGAAATGTTCTTTTTCATTGGTGGACCTGTTGATTAATTATTATTATTTATTTTTTATGTGAAAGATAAAGAATTACTAATTAATGATAATTGGCCATTCGCTTTTATTCTATATTGAGCGTCGAAGGTTTGAAATACTATAAATATAGAAATATCTTATAGAGTTTTTTAAAAGTGGATACAATTTTTAAAAAAAGCACTAAAGTAAGTATTGATTTCATGGGACGATTAGCGTGACATAACGTATTACAATTTTCTATTACACGAACAAGAATAAACATTACAGCGATATCAGCAAATGAGGAAGATTAAGATAAACGAGTACATGAACAAATTAATATCTAATCTTCTTTATCCTTCTTATGGCTGTCACAATTTCTGTTCTTCGCTTTTTAAAATTTTTTTTATTATTTTTATTTTGTGTTTGTTTTAAACCCTGGGAAATATGGACTATACTTTTTTCTTCTTTCTTTCTTTGATCCTTAGCCGCCGACCGTCAGAAGGGACCCTGACACCATCACCAGACCTGCTATGCTACAGACCCCAGAAGGACGGCGAAAGAGAGGTAAACCAAAGACAACCTGGCGGAGAACAGTGGAGGCTGAGATGCAAAACATGAACCAGAGTTGGGGCACTGCACGAAGATGGCCATCGATCGAGCAAAATAGGGACAGTCTGTTGTTGCCCTACAAGACGCCACTAGGCGTGATGGCCACTGACTACTTTGTCAGTCAGGGGCTAAGGATCCAAAGAAAGAAGAAGAATGTAATAAACACCTTACTTAATTAACAAAAAGCAGACTAAATAAACTGTACTGTGTAAAATTAGATTAAATTTAAAAAAAAAACAGTAACAATTTATCACCATCGCGACAATAGTCTGATCAGATAAAGACACAAACGTTTAGCTAGTTGTGCGTGCGTGTGGGTGGGGGATTAAATGCAAATGCTTTTATGTGGGTACTGTAAAGGTTGGGCCCTGACTCATGCTGGGACACAGCACATGAAAGGTAAAATCTTTATAATTTTCATTGACCACTGACAACATGCCTTGTAGTTCACAGATGACCTATTCTCCGCTCCCACATCGGAGCCCCGACATCAACAGGGATGAAAAAAAAAACACCTTTGTAAAGGCCCGATTTGTCAGAAGATGTAGGTCAAAGATTAATGAATGAATCTACAAATTCAACATTACTTAATAGTGCTACGCAGTGTTGCACACATTAGCAAGATTGCTTTAATAAAATAAATACACATGACATAAATATACAGCAGCCTTGAACAGGAATGTCCCGTTTATCAATGTAAATAGGTTGATACTATTACATGTTCCGTCTTTAATAAACAAGATCATTAATAAGTTGAAGACTAACATATTTCTTTTGCATGTGCCAAAACATACATACGCTAACGGCCCTAAGTCACCTGAACACCAAAGTGTAAAGTGAGATATAGTTAAAACTAAGGAAAATGGTACGCCATATATATATATATATATATATATATATATATATATATATATATATATATATATATATATATATATATATATATATATATATATATATATATATATATATATATATATATATATATATATATATATATATATATATATATATATATATATATATATATATATATATATATATATATATATATATATATATATATATAACAGATTTTATGAAACGCCACAAAAATAATCACTAGCAATTTGAGCCTGGAAGAAACAACAAAAGAAAAACTAAACGTATTGTGTACTATTTACAAAAAACACTATATACTGAAATTATAACCCACATAGGTGTTGCGTGCATATTTTGACGCACATATTACAAAAATCGATATGGCTATTTAAGATGGAAAAGATATAGACGTTCATTCATTTGTGTATGAAAATGCTGTCTATGGTAAAGCTAGATAATTCATGATTGATTCACACTTTTGATTATAGGAGTAATCGTTCTTGATATTGATCCGGCGCATGGATATGACACCCATGTCCGTACTTATTTGTTAGGGCCAGAAAATATATTAATTTGCTTATTATGTTTATGGCCTGAATTCATATGTATTACATATTATTAGTACAAGTAGAATCAGTCCTATATTGTATATTTTGGATGGGTAGGCAGGACTATATTCTTGTTATGCCACTCTAGCGGAAGTAGGAGTTGTCTTGACAAGTCGTGATGAGTTCCGAGGTACCGTTTACAATGGCGGTTACGCATTTTCCAGGGCTGGTATATTCTTCAGTAAATTTGATTTACGAAGTGGTTTTTCTTCTGTAGGAGATTGTGTCTCTACTAGAGCTTGTGTTAGAGACTCTCCTAATGTACGGTACCATGTATGATTCGGACTCCAGGTAATTCCAGACCCTATTTTTGATGATCTCATGTCGGTTAGACCTAGCTGGAATTTTGTGCTTCGCAACGCTAGGGTCACGTTTGTATCGACAAAGATGACGGGCTTCCATACAACAATTATGTCTACGTGAAGTAACTGGATTACTGTAGAACTGTATGGAGAAACTTTAGGAAATCATTCATATGTATTTCGAATTAACTTTGGCTTATATATATACCCTCCTGTGAGCGAGTGAGCGACAACTCAGGAAGGCGGCCATGTTACATTCCTGTCATCGTATTTTTGAATCACTGTCCAAAGAACGGGGCATGTATCTTACTATTCGGACAGTGGCAAGGAGATCTCAATTTTGATAGAAACCCCTTCCATGGTTTCATAATATGATATAAACTGTGAACATAAAGCAACTTTAGTTACTTACCGATCCGCCTTCACTGACGCGCTTAGTCAGATAGGGGATGCGGCCATTATGTATCATGACATTGGAAGCTATTGATGTACTACCCATTATTTATGAATGTGTTATGACTTGGGATCTACTATGTATGCCTGCAAATTGATGTGTCAACCTGTACCCATGATTTACTCGTTATGTCCCAGTGTGTGCGTCTAAATAAACTGTGTAAACAAAGATTCCAGCAGTCTGCATTGGTGCCTTGTAGACACAAGTGAATTAGTGTTTAGATTGGTCAGAACACGAACAGTACACCATTCGCGTTAATCACACTCTACACTTCTACTCCATATATACACCATCCTGCGTCGGTTGAATTGAGCAAGTTTAGGGCCTGCTTCCCCTGGAGCCTTAGAGGGAAACTACTGCTTACAGCTGCCTTTGCCTTCCCTAACTCAGGACTAGGGTGAGTTACCCATTTACAGCTGGGTAGACTGGAGCATGCCTGATCTCAACAACTCTGTACACTACAATGGACATATACAGTAGTGGCACCACAAACAACATGTTACAGTGATTGATAGTGGAGCTTTACAGAAGAAAGAGAATACACCACACTTCTTTACAGACTGACACTTTACAGTGGTTTACAGCACTCTACAGTGTGAGAGAACTTTACAGTGGTGAGCCAGATTCCTGGGTCCAGCCTACGCAGTTTTGTTGTGTTGAGAATCACATTTTACAGTTGCAAGAACATTTGTTTGACCACATCAACACCAGTAGGACAGCTATACAATCAATGTCAGCTTGACCTGTTCTGACAAGTGTAGCAATATCTGGGTCAGCACTTGTTGACATTTGGCACAGTACAGTCAGGATTCTAAACTAGTGATTGTTTATCCTGCTGAAATAGAAGAGCAATGTTGAACTTAAAGTGCAAATTTCATCGTTGGATCTTCTTATGTGCTCAAAAAAAAATTGAACAGTGTAACAATTAGAAAGCAAATCTATTACTCAATAAAGTGGTAGTCTAATTTGTTAAAACTGAGCATACAGTACAATACATTACAACTGCAACACATTTCATTATATGATACACACATTGATGATTTATATGTATTTATGTTTATATATTATTTGTTTATATGTGTGATTGTTATGTGTTTGCGGGCCTGGATGGGAGGTGACTAGAACAGGAAATACCAAGTGATATTGGTCTTGTTCTGGCGTTCTATAGGGAGCAATTTCTTAATTGAAATTTGCATGCAACATAGTTTGCAAATATTTGGTTAGTTGTGACGACTGTTTCATATTTGTATTTGTAACATTTTTCTGTTCTTTATTTTTGTTTGATTTGTTTGTATAATTGTAGGTCTCATCTTTCCTTTCATTTCAGTTCTTTACACCCTTATGTTTATACACTGTGGCGTTATTTGTCTTGTTATCTTATTGCAGTTATCATCACAGATTCTGTGATCATTTTTTTTCATTTCTCCTATTTAATTTAATTTGATCTCTGCAAATGTTTTCAGATTGTCTTTTCTTGTTTGTCCTTTGTAATGTCTTTAGTTGACATATGACATAGGAGGTATAGTTGAATACACTTATATTATAGTACAGATCAGTACTTTATGATTATTATTGTTATAAAACAAAGTATACAAGACCTTTGTAAGGCTTGTCTCCCAAAGTGATTGGTATAGGAAATATTATTTTCCACAGGTACTCAAGTGATCATTGATTACATTAAGGTATACAAGACCTTTATAAGGCTTGTCTCCCACAGTATTTGAGATATACAGTTATTGTTTTCCACAGGTACTCAAGTTATCATTGGTTATATGATAAACAAAATAACCATACAGGTTTTTCACTAAGACTAAGTCTATGATATAGACTTGTCTCCCATTAAAGTGAAATAAGGTAATTTATTTACTTTTTCAGGTTTCTGATTTAAGAAGACAAGATGGCTACATTAGATTACTTTATTGCACAAGGAAAATCTCTTGATAAGACTGGAAAAGAGTTAGAAGAATGGGCAACTGCTCAATTTGCTATTGTATTAAAATCAGAAGAGAAAAAACAAAAAGATGAGAATAAATGGAAAGCAGAAATTGAACAAAAGAAGATAGATGCTGAGAATTTCAGATTGCAGATGCAAGCTGAGGAAAGAAAAGCTGCTGCTGAGGAGAGAAAAGCTGCGGCTGAGGAGAGAAAACTTCAAATAGAAGAAAAAAAATTAGAAGCTGCTGCTGCTGCTGAAGACAGAAAAGCTGCTGCTGCTGCTGCTGAAGAGAGAAAAGCTCTGGCTGAAGAAAAAAGATTAGAAAAAGAAGCTGATGCTGCTGCTGATCTAAAGAAATTGCAGATGCAAGTGGAGGAAAGGAGATTTGATGCAGAACAGAAGAAATTAGAAGCTGCTGCTGCAGCTGAACAGAAGAAATTAGAAGCTGCTGCAGAACAGAGAAGATTAGATAGAGAAGCTGAAGAGAGAAAAGCAATAAGAGAACATGAATTTGAGTTAGAGAAATTAAAATTGAAATTGAGACAAGTATGAGTAATGTTAATCAGGCATCTAGTGGTAATGTTAAACCCTTTGTGTACAAGGTCAAGGTACCAGCGTTCAACCCTGCCAGTGATGACATAACATTTTGGCTTTCTAGATTTGAACGGGCTTGTCGAGCTCATAATGTTGACAAATCACAGTATGTGAATCAGTTGTCTGAAAATCTAAAAGGGGAGTCTCTGAGTAAGTTATATTTCGTTGAAGAGGCCGACAAGGATAATTATGATGCTATTAGGGCATCTCTGATAAAGAAATATCAGCTGCCTGAGGAAGGTTATCGTCTTTTGTTTAAAACAATGAGACCGGAAGTAGGTGTAGAATTCTCAGAATTCATCTCAAAAGCACAAATTACACTTTCACGATGGATTGAATTATCCAAAATAGAGAAAACATTTGATGGTCTTACGGATTTATTGCTAAGAGACAAGGTCATGTCTTCGGTAAATAAATCATTCCTAGAGTTCTTACATGAGCGTAAACCTAGTACATTAAAGCAAATGGAAGAATATTGTGACCAGTATGCCACAGCACACCCTGACATGATTCTTAGTAACTCTAATATTAAAGAGAGTATGCCAGTTGCTTCGGCAACAGAATATAATCAGAATTACTCACACAAATTCCAAGGAGCTAAAAATAAATTTGATAAAAAGGTTAATTGGAATAAGTATCAAAACCAAGATAACCACTCAAATCAGGGTTCTTCTTCGAAGAACTGGAATCGGGCTGATAGTCCTCGACACGCGAGGGGTACCCATAATTTTAGACATTCTCGAAAGGGGAGTAGCTATAGGAACTACCCAAGTGCTTCATGGAGAGAAAAGAACCAATATTACAGGGATACTCAGTATAATGAGCGTGATGATTATGATCATGAATATTATGATTCAAACCCAAATAGGGGTTATAAAAGAGGAAATAATAATTATAGAGACAATTATAACCGAGGTAGATCACAACACAAAAGACATGGTAAATCTTATTACCAGGCTAACTCTGCACAACAGGAGTTCCACGACGCCGGTAATCAGAATAATGATAAAAAAAGACTCCAATAGTGTAGCAAATTCCGCTTTCGATTTTGCTAGAGCATCTGAGTGTTCGCAATGCAAAACATTATTCGATCCAACCACAGTTTCTACTTTAAGCTGCGGTCACCCGCTTCCCGCTCTCCCTGCGTCAATCGCGCATAATGGAAGGGGTGCTCTTGTTTTCAATAGAGGCCTAATAGATGGTACTCCGGTATCAATTCTTTTCGATTCGGGGTGCACTACCATCGGAGTGAGGCAATCACTCGTAAATCTTTCTCGAGCTACAGGCAATGTAGTCAAATGTGTAACATTTGGTGGCACATTGGAGAAGTACTCCACTGCCATTATCAATATTGCTACGCCTTTCTTTACAGGAGAGGTGCAAGCATGTCTCTTGCCGAATCCGATCGCTGATCTTATCATCGGTCGCATTCATGGAGTGAAAGAATGCACTCCACAGCAAATTTCTAATTGGGAAAATGTTAATATGCAATCTGCTAATGCAGTAATCACTAGGGCTCAAGCTCTCAATATGCCGCAATCTTCACATTCTGAAGATAATGATGCGCAGATCCAAGATGATCCCTTGGAGATTTCCCATGATTCCTTTATAAAACAGCAGGAAGATGATCCTACTCTAAAGAAATTCTTTACTCTGGCAACAAAAGGTGATCCGAATAAGGATACAAATCGTAAATCTTGGATTACGATGAAGAATGGCGTACTTGTACGTATGGTACAAGACTCCGCTAAGTCCATTCATGCTCAAATCCTTGTGCCTAAAAATATGAGAGTTAAAATCTTACAGCACGCTCATGATTCGCAGTGTGCTGGACATATGGGTTTTTCCCGTACTAAAGCTAGAGTTCTTGAATCTTTCTTTTGGCCTGCTGTGAATAAGGACATACGAATCTATTGTCGATCTTGTAAAGTATGTCAAGAGATTAAATCCAGAGGTCCACGCCATGATGCACCTATTCAGGCTGCAGACATTCCCATTCGACCATTTCAAAAAATGGCGATAGACATCACTGGTCCATTTAAGATAAAGTCTGCTAGAGGACACCAATTTATTTTGACGTGTGTTGATATGTGCACACGTTGGCCGGAGGCTGTTCCTCTAAAGAGCATAACTACTGCTGATGTCGCAGATGCTCTTTGGTTAATATTTTCTCGTCTGGGATTTCCAGCAGAAATATTATCCGACCATGGTACCCAACTCATATCGGATACCATGTCTCAAGTAATGTCGACTCTTAAGATAGAGAGATCGCTGAGTAGTATTTATCATCCTATGTCCAATGGGATGGTGGAGCGCCTGAATAGAACTCTGAAAAACCTACTAGGTAAGATAACAGAAGATCATCCTCAGGATTGGGATAGGGTTTTACCCGCGGCTCTCTTTGCATATAGAGAGGTCGCCAACGAACATACAGGATTTTCTCCCTTTGAACTTGTCTTTGGCGCGAAACCGCGAGGTCCTATGTCCTTACTTCATGATCTTATAACTGCTGATAATATTGTCGATGACACAAAATCCTCTTATGAATATGTCACCGCACTTAGACACAAGATTATTGAAGCATGCAAATTGGCAACTGCTTCTTCTGAATTTGCGAAACAGAAGGCAAGGGAATTTGCCAATAAAAAGAGATGCTTGCGACAACTTTGTCCAGGTGACAAAGCATTTGTCTTGCTACCTTGTAGGGAAAATAGACTTCTTATTTCTTGGAAAGGTCCGTACGATATAATATCAAAAGTTTCCGATGTTGACTATATCGTCGATATTGACGGGAAGCGTAAAACCTTCCACATCAACATGCTCACGGAATTCCATGAACGTCCGGATTATTTACAACCTGTGTTCCAGGCAACGGACGATTTTCCAGTCCAACATGGACAGTACTCATCTCTGTCAGTAATACAGGATGAGGAAACGAGTTTCTCGGAGGTAAATCTACCTTTTCCAATGATTCCTCTTCACTCTAATGAATCATGGAAAGATGTTGCAATTTCTCCCGAATTATCTCCAGGAGAGCAGAAACAAGTTTCTACTATGTTAGAACAATTTCAGGATGTCCTTACTGACATTCTTGGTCAAACTGATGTCATTCAACATGACATTATTCTTACTGACCATAGTCCTATAAGAGTCAGGCCGTATCCTATCCCGACACATTTTCAAGCACAGGTAGAGAAAGAGTTGGATGAGATGATAGAGTTAAAAATTATTGAACCATCCACATCAGCATATTCTTCGCCGATGGTTATTGTACGAAAAAAAGACAATAACATACGTCTTTGCGTGGATTATCGCAAATTGAACCAAGTGACGAAATTTGATGCTGAACCTATGCCTTTACTAGAAGAGCTACTTACGAGACTATCGAATTCTCATTTCTTTACTAAACTCGATTTGTCTAAGGGATATTGGCAAGTTCCATTATCCGAACACGCCAAACCGTTTACTGCTTTTTCGACGCCTAGGGGTCTATTCCAATGGAATTTCATGCCTTTCGGTCTTATGAACGCCCCTGCAACATTCGTACGCATGATGCGTCGAATCCTATCTCATCGCTCAGAAGTCATTGCGTATCTTGATGACATCTGTCTTTTCAGTGATACTTGGAACGATCACTATAATGGGATAAATGAACTATTGTCTATCTTACGCGAGCATAACCTGACAGCGAAACCATCGAAAGCATGTATTGGTTTTAGCGAAATATCTTTCTTAGGACACCGTGTTGGTCATGGGTTCCTAAAAACAGAAGACCATAATACAAGTAAGATACTTAACATTTCTATTCCTAAGACTAAAAAGCAAGTGCGAAGTCTCTTAGGTCTAATACAATTTTATGGACGATTCATTCCGAATCTGTCCTCCATTATGTCACCTCTTTCTTCCTTGCTAAAGAAAGGGTCTCCTAATGTAGTCCATTGGACTCAAGAATGTCAATCCTCTTTGGATAAGGTTAAAACTATGTTTTCTACTTCACCTATCCTAGTATTGCCTTCTAAGGATAAGACATTTATTCTTCGTAGTGACGCTTCATCCACCGGGATTGGAGCAGCACTAATGCAAGAGTACTCTGGAACTCAGCACTAATGCAAGAGTACTCTGGAACTCTGCATCCTGTGATGTATATTTCTCGTAAATTAAATGCCGCAGAGAAGAACTACTCGGTCCTAGACCGTGAATTATTGGCTATGGTTTGGTCAATCCTTAAACTGCAAAGATTTCTTCTTGGCGCGCATTTCATCATGGAAACTGACCAGAAAGCTCTTACGGCTATTCAGAGTAAAAATCTGAAGAGCGCGAGATCAACGCATTACGCAATTGCTCTGCAGCCATTTCATTTTTTGGTGCGAGCTATCCGTGGGTCAGAAAATGTGATGGCAGATATTTTGTCTAGATGCCCACATGATTCATAACTGTTAAATTATATACAACTTTGATACAGTTGTTCCTATGTTGAAATGTGTACACATAGGTAATATCATATATTGATTGTAACACTACTTAGCGGTTCATTGATATTTATTCACCGCTGATCTTTACGTTCATTCATTTGTGTATGAAAATGCTGTCTATGGTAAAGCTAGATAATTCATGATTGATTCACACTTTTGATTATAGGAGTAATCGTTCTTGATATTGATCCGGCGCATGGATATGACACCCATGTCCGTACTTATTTGTTAGGGCCAGAAAATATATTAATTTGCTTATTATGTTTATGGCCTGAATTCATATGTATTACATATTATTAGTACAAGTAGAATCAGTCCTATATTGTATATTTTGGATGGGTAGGCAGGACTATATTCTTGTTATGCCACTCTAGCGGAAGTAGGAGTTGTCTTGACAAGTCGTGATGAGTTCCGAGGTACCGTTTACAATGGCGGTTACGCATTTTCCAGGGCTGGTATATTCTTCAGTAATTTTGATTTACGAAGTGGTTTTTCTTCTGTAGGAGATTGTGTCTCTACTAGAGCTTGTGTTAGAGACTCTCCTAATGTACGGTACCATGTATGATTCGGACTCCAGGTAATTCCAGACCCTATTTTTGATGATCTCATGTCGGTTAGACCTAGCTGGAATTTTGTGCTTCGCAACGCTAGGGTCACGTTTGTATCGACAAAGATGACGGGCTTCCATACAACAATTATGTCTACGTGAAGTAACTGGATTACTGTAGAACTGTATGGAGAAACTTTAGGAAATCATTCATATGTATTTCGAATTAACTTTGGCTTATATATATACCCTCCTGTGAGCGAGTGAGCGACAACTCAGGAAGGCGGCCATGTTACATTCCTGTCATCGTATTTTTGAATCACTGTCCAAAGAACGGGGCATGTATCTTACTATTCGGACAGTGGCAAGGAGATCTCAATTTTGATAGAAACCCCTTCCATGGTTTCATAATATGATATAAACTGTGAACATAAAGCAACTTTAGTTACTTACCGATCCGCCTTCACTGACGCGCTTAGTCAGATAGGGGATGCGGCCATTATGTATCATGACATTGGAAGCTATTGATGTACTACCCATTATTTATGAATGTGTTATGACTTGGGATCTACTATGTATGCCTGCAAATTGATGTGTCAACCTGTACCCATGATTTACTCGTTATGTCTCAGTGTGTGCGTCTAAATAAACTGTGTAAACAAAGATTCCAGCAGTCTGCATTGGTGCCTTGTAGACACAAGTGAATGAGTGTTTAGATTGGTCAGAACACGAACAGTACACCATTCGCGTTAATCACACTCTACACTTCTACTCCATATATACACCATCCTGCGTCGGTTGAATTGACCAAGTTTAGGGCCTGCTTCCCCTGGAGCCTTAGAGGGAAACTACTGCTTACAGCTGCCTTTGCCTTCCCTAACTCAGGACTAGGGTGAGTTACCCATTTACAGCTGGGTAGACTGGAGCATGCCTGATCTCAACAACTCTGTACACTACAATGGACATATACAGTAGTGGCACCACAAACAACATGTTACAGTGATTGATAGTGGAGCTTTACAGAAGAAAGAGAATACACCACACTTCTTTACAGACTGACACTTTACAGTGGTTTACAGCACTCTACAGTGTGAGAGAACTTTACAATAGGGTTGAACCGGGTCAGGGGCGTACTGGGACCGAAGACGCAGCAAGAGAGATGTATGCAGTCAGCGACTCATAGCTAGACTGCTTGCGTCAGGGTCAGCGAACCAGAGCTGACCAAGACCCTACTCCACCTCCGAGTGGTGTCCTGGAAACAGGCTGCATCACTGTAGTCTGGCCTAGAGCCCGCTCTAGTCTGGCCGAGAAAGTAGGGATCGAAGAGGGAAGGCAAACCCGGTCCCAAAAAAATGTCGTGCGGAGGTCGGATGTGTCGGGCCGAAAGGCGCAAATATCACAGCTTCGCTGTAAACGGCGACACAACGCAACCAACGTCCTTTTCAGGACGAACGAGGAAGAAGAAGAAGGGGCGTACTGAAAGCATCTGGCACCCGCAGCGGATCCTATCTTAGGCATGCCATCCCCATAAAGAAAAATACTAGTAATTATATTTTTAACGGTAAGTACTATCATAATAGTGTCAGACGGCACCCGCTTCCTGGCTGTCACCCGGGGTGGACCGCCCCCCTCGCACCTCCCTTAGTACGCCACTGAACCGGGTATTTCATGCATGAGAAAAAACCTCATAACTCTTGTGCATGGGCTAAAAACGACGACAGTTATAGATGAAAATGGACAGAAGGCTCTGAACTCTAATAACATTACATTTCAGAGGAGGAAAGTAGATGGTAAATAGATGGGAGAAATGAATATAAGCTGAAGTAGTTAACGACTTTTGGCAGTAGAAGTACTAAATATATGTCTAAAATAGAAATAATTCTACAATCATTAAACATATTTATTGAATGCAATATGTAAAATACATCTACTTTCTTTTCCTTTTACTTTTTATATACATTTTAGTCTGTAAGCGTCCCAGATAAGGTTAATTATTGGTTTTAAATGATGACGTAAGATTTGTGCTTAAAAAAAACTATGTCAACGATTCAAAAGAGTTGTGATCCAATGGATCCCATCTCATTGTAACATCACCAGCAATGAAGAGGCTGACAAATTGGCAAAGGAAGGTGGAAAGCTACGTCAGCCTGCTGCAAGCATAACTTTCGATGAAGCAAATAGTATATCAGAATCAGGTTGCGAGCCAAATGGGATGTAGAGCATCCAGATCACACACAAAAGGATGCATACTACCAGCTCAACAGAAGAGAGCAAGTGGTAATCATCAGACTACGCATGGGTCACAACAGATTGAGATATCATCTATTCAACAAGCTAAAGATAGGAACTACCGATGAGCATAACTGTGGCACTGACAAAATGACTGCTGAACATCTGCTTCAAAACTTCCCACACATGTGGAACAGAGAAAACACATATGACCGTAACCAGTAACATTCGCGGAAAAGCTCTACGGAGATGGAAATAGCCTCAAGCTGACTACTGCTTTCTTTGAAAACATTCAAGTAGACGTCTGAGAGTGTACGAAGAAGAAGAGGAATTCAGCCTGCTTATTGCGATCTGATAATACTATCACCATTCATTACCATAGACTAGAGGTCGGGAACCAGTCGATCTTGATCTACCGCTAGATCCCAGGGGATAATTTGGTAGATATCAAGATGGCCAAGGAAAAAAAGAAGAATTGTTCACCTAGGTTAATTAAGGACTAGCCCTTTCCTTCCGGCACTTAAAAGTGCGGTGTCCCCAAGTTTACGTTCACAAAATTCACAATGAAAACTCGCAAGCTAGTTTACTAAAATTCACTTTATTTGTAAACTGTTTTAGACAGGAAAAGATCTTTGTTTTAAATGAAGTTATAGTTTGGTAAAATATCATTTTGTTGGAATTTTCCCTCACTCTGTCAATGGAATTGCAGGAAGCAGAACACCCGGCATAGATAAAAGTTACAATAAGGCTGCACTTATTCCAGGATCTAAATACTCTAAAACCTGAAAACATGACATGATTTTATCATGGTAGATCTTTAGAGGGCTCAGTTGTTCTAAAGTAGATCTTTAGAGGGCTCAGTTGTTCTAAAATAGATCTTTAGAGAGCTCAGTTGTTTTAAAGTAGATCTTTAGAGAGCTCAGTTGTTTTAAAGTAGATCTTTAGAGAGCTCAGTTGTTCTAAAGTAGATCTTTAGACAGCTAAGTTGTTCTAACGTAGATCTTTAGAGGGCTCAGTTGTTCTAAAGTAGATCTTTAGAGGGCTCAGTTGTTCTAAAATAGATCTTTAGAGAGCTCAGTTGTTTTTAAAGTAGATCTTTAGAGAGTTCAGTTGTTTTAAAGTAGATCTTTAGAGAGCTCAGTTGTTCTAAAGTAGATCTTTAGACAGCTAAGTTGTTCTAACGTAGATTTTTAGAGGACTCAGTTGTTCTAAAGTAGATCTTTAGAGAGCTGAGTTGTTCTAACGTAGATCTTTAGAGGGCTCAGTTGTTCTAAAGTAGATCTTTAGAGAGCTGAGTTGTTCTAACGTAGATCTTTAGAGAGCTCAGTTGTTCTAAAGTAGATCTTTAGAGAGCTGAGTTGTTCTAACGTAGATCTTTAGAGAGCTCAGTTGTTCTAAAGTAGATCTTTAGAGAGCTCATTTGTTCTAAAGTAGATCCCCACAGCTCCTAGTTTACCAACCGCTGACATGGAGTATACGTCATCAACAAATGCCCTCCTAGCCTTCCAGTCCTGTGCCGTCTGTTCAAAGTCTCAATGTTTTCTTTATCTATGTTATGTATGTTTCCATTTCTCTTCACGATGTGTTTTGTGTCTCCTATTTCTCTCTTACCAAGGGGATTCAAGAACAGACAACTGACTTGTAATGATATCTACTTTAATGTGCTATGATGACATCACAAAATAACATTGCTAGGGCCTGGGCTAACCGTGCCATATTTTATTTCACAGGACCGTTATTACGGTTAGGTTCGGATCACTTCGAAAACTTTTATTCAATCTTCAAGTAAAATGGCTGGTGGTGTAGATGATCATGTCTCTTCATATTTCCAGTACTGTTTATCAATTCTGCTGTGACTCCTTTCCGTGCCACAATGTCAAACTGCACAGTATCTGTTGTCGTTTTTGTTCTGTCTTCCCCATTCCATCAACATTTCCTGTTGTTTGTTGTGTCTTCCCCTCCCCATCAACCGTTCCTGTTGTTTGTTGTGTCTTCCCCTCCCCATCAACCTTTCCCGTTGTTTGTTGTGTCTTCCCCTCCCCATCAACCTTTCCCGTTGTTTGTTGTGTCTTCCACTCCCCATCAACCCTTTCCTGTTGTTTGTTGTGTCTTCCCCTCCCCATCAACCTTTCCTGTTGTTTGTTGTGTCTTCCCCTCCCCATCAACCCTTTCCTGTTGTTTGTTGTGTCTTCCCCTCCCCATCAACCCTTTCCTGTTGTTTGTTGTGTCTTCCCCTCCCCCTCAACCATTTCCTGTTGTTTGTTGTGTCTTCCCTTCCCCATCAACCATTTCCTGTTGTTTGTTGTGTCTTCCCCTCCCCATCAATCCTTTCCTGTTGTTTGTTGTGTCTGCCCCTCCACATTAACCCTTTCCTGTTGTTTGTTGTGTCTTCCCCTCCCCATCAACCTTTCCTGTTGTTTGTTGCGTCTTCCACTCCCCATCAACCCTTTCCTGTTGTTTGTTGTGTCTTCCCCTCCCCATCAACCTTTCCTGTTGTTTGTTGAGTCTTCCCCTCCCCATCAACCCTTTTTTCCTGTTGTTTGTTGTGTCTTCCCCTCCCCATCAACCTTTCCTGTTGTTTGTTGTGTCTTCCCCTCCCCATCAACCCTTTCCTGTTGTTTGTTGTGTCATCCCCTCCCCATCAACCATTTCCTGTTGTTTGCTGTGTCTGCCCCTCCACATCAACCCTTTCCTGTTGTTTGTTGTGTCTTCCCCTCCCCATCAACCTTTCATGTTGTTTGTTGTGTCTTCCCCTCCCCATCAACCTTTCCTGTTGTTTGTTGCGTCTTCCACTCCCCATCAACCCTTTCCTGTTGTTTGTTGTGTCTTCCCCTCCCCATCAACCTTTCCTGTTGTTTGTTGAGTCTTCCCCTCCCCATCAACCCTTTTTTCCTGTTGTTTGTTGTGTCTTCCCCTCCCCATCAATCCTTTCCTGTTGTTTGTTGTGTCATCCCCTCCCCATCAACCCTTTCCTGTTGTTTGTTGTGTCTTCCCCTCCACATCAACCCTTTCCTGTTGTCTTAATATACTCCCGTTTTCTTCTTCTCATAACATGCCCAAAGAAAGTGGATTGCTACATTCTAATATGAGTAATCTCCCCTGTGTTACCGGGCCCTGTGAAAGGGGAGCAAAGAATAGTAACACTGTACCCTAACAGGCATGTCGTACAAGGCGACTATGTAGGGTTGGGCATGTCGCTGGTTACCCCATCCCGAAAAAAAACTTTTTACCACAAAAACTTCAACAAACTTTGGACAAGTCAAATATGGAATATAAATCAACTCAGCCGTGGAAGACAGAAGAAGGTCCTCTGGAAAGGGGGCGCATGAAGCAACCCAGAGAAAGCCGGAAGGCGTCAGGGTTGCTGATTAAACTTTTTCATCTAACTGGAGACAAGTGAAAATGATGAGGACAACGTGGAAAGAACTTGAGCTGATGTCACGTGACAGAAGGACTTGGCATGTGTTTGTTGAAGGCCTATGCTCCTTGGGGAGCTAAAGGGTATTGATTGATTGACATTGAATGTGAGTAATACACATTTTGTTAGTGTCTTTCTTTAGGACATCCACAATAACTCATGTTAGACTTGTTCTTATCATTCTCCTGCAAAATCACATCTCTGCCTCCTATCCGGGCTTTTTCCTCTTTGTTTACTATTTGTTCAAGACCCGCTTCTGTACGTTGGGATTGGCTCTATACAAAACAGAAGAACTCTCTTTGTTCCATTCATTGCCAAAGAGTTGTTGCATAAAATACTTTTTATTTTAAGGAATGCTACTTTTGGCTGGGCTATTTCCCTTCCAAGTAAAAGGTTGTTCCTTAGCCGGTGCTGCGTTAGGGGAATGAAGTGTTAGAGACTTCACGATGCTATGGAAATGTTGAGAGGTGGAGCGACCAGTTCCCTTTATCGCTGTCTTTTCCTTCCTTGACTCAAAAGTAGAGTCAGATACCCATTTGCAGCTGGGTAGACTGGAGCGCGACGATACCATGATTCAAATCCGGAACCTTTGTCGTGAGAGGCCAGCGCTCTAAAGACTCTGCCAATCGCATCACTTAAACTGGCTAGTCGTACTGTGTTCATTTTGTTTGTTTTATTTATTTATTTAAAGGAGCCACGCTGGTGTCATGGTTACTATTCTTGTGCTGGCTCTAATGGGTACCTCCGAAATCGACGAGTATCTGCCTGAATGGCGAGAGGACACCTGTCAGTGTACAGGGAAAAAAGGGATACTCATTTAAAATCAGTCTCAGGTTAGACATATTAACCGGAGATTTCGCTTCGAGTAATAGCGGGCGTACGAAAAAAAAAATTATTTTAAAATGTGTGTGTGTGTGTGTGTGTGTGTGTGTGTGTGTGTGTGTGTGTGTGTGTGTGTGTGTGTGTGTGTGTGTGTGTTAAAAATTACTCAATTGCAAGTAGGAGAAACTAAACAAAGTCTATTTAAAATCGGGACAATTTCAATCCCGAAATTTATGGGGTCAATTAATGCGTTAGCTCCTTCTTTACGAAGACATAAAAAAACCGGATTAATGAAAACACATTCCGTCACTAACAACAGTACAGAATACATCGTGTTTCAAAATCAAAGCTAGAAACACCTGGTTCGGTATCTACCACCATTGCTGCCAGTGCATGACCCGTAAATGTCCTTTAATTTCTCTCTCCCTATTGTGGCGGATGGATATTACAAAAATCGAAAAAGGCGATTCGTTACCCTGTATTATTACAGTGCAGTACAAAAAGTACATAAATAATCCTCCGACCAATATTAAATGCATGCCAGTAGGGACACAACCAATCTTCTGAACAATACAACAGATTGAACTATAACTAAAAAGTCAAAAACACCTTAGTAAGGAATAATACAGTACAGAGCATAGAATATGCACGATCAAGAAAAAGTCGCACTAAATGAATCACGTCATGATATAACCAACAGTTCCATGTTTATGGTAAATGGTTGAAAGAGGCACGCTACAAAGAAAAGTAGCAAACACTAAAAAAAAAAAAAAATTCGTTACCTCTTGTGGCGGGAGGTGAACTATTACAAGGCAGCTTACATCTTACTGGGACAAAGCACAAATGAATGACTGCAGTAATCCAGTGCAAAAATGAGTTCCCCATACTGTGCTGTGTTAACTTATTTTATCTAATGTGCTTTTAAACGTTTACTGTGTAAAAAAGCTCGCGTTATTGGGTGGATTTGATGTTAATAGATGTTATCTTTCAATGGACCTAGTGTACTGAATGAGGTCAGCTGTGAAGGTCCCTGATTATAACAAATTTTGGGTTGAGTTATCAGGGTACCTTTCTGCTACCACCTTATGACCTCAATCAGACTTATTCTTGACTATGTATGTATGATAGCTACGGTATAGTGTGTCTAAGGGTTATTGAAAGTGTGTGTAATGTAATGTAAGTAGAATTACTACAAATACATTTAAATTCTATCACATATAGATATAAGACAGGGTCAATACCACAACCACAAACAAACTAACACTCTATTAGAAAACTTATGGAAGTCTGTGGCTGAATTTTATGTAATATACTAGATTACAATTTATTTGCCCTGATTCAGAATTTTCTGAGTCAGGACCAACAACAAAATGAAATTTATGGTTTTATTTACATAAATATTTATAACACAATGGATCTTCTGTCCATACAAAGGACTATTATAATCAAATTATATTTAGGTATTTCTCTACACTGGGTGACACTGGTAACTAAAGTTGGGGTGGGGTGTTTGCATCATTCCCCTTCTTTATTTTATTATCTTGTGGAAAAAGTTATTAAATAATCAAAGATTTTAGGTCTCTGTTAATAAAGTCAGTGGATGACCGTTGAAGTGCCGACACACAGGCACTTAACTGTAGGTGGATAGTAGATATGATGCTGACAATTTCCTTTCGTTCACTTGAATGACAAGACTGACACAGTCCCTGGTGTAGAATAGTATAGTAGACCGCTTGGTCCAATAAAGTTTCACTTCTCTCTCTCTCTCTCTAGTAAAATCACCAGGGTCCTGGTATTACAGTAGCACCAGAACAAAAAACCCTGAAACAAGGTTATGATTCTGTACAACATGTCTATAATAACATTCCACAATTAATACATGGCATAATTCAATAAAAGAAAAGGGTCAGATCTCTCTGACCACCCCATGTCAACCATTTTCTTCTGAGATAACAACTCATACCAGTGCTCCTGTTCTTTTCCCTAATGGCTACAACGCCTCTGACACTGCAACAATGATTCTCTCCCATAGAATATTGTGGGTTAGTCTTCCCACTGGTAACTGTGGAAATCATTTTAAGTTATACAACTCATGTCAATTTTTACTGCTTGTGTGCAACACCACAGACCCTGCATAAGTCTGCTAGGGACCTCTGTACTTAGTCGTAACGCCTTCCCAAACAAGCAGTATCCCATACACCAAATTTTGTTGTAATAATAAGATTAATAAAGTCATTCTTACCACAATTCAAAGAAATATCACAAACATACGTTGACTGGCATTAGCATTAAGGTAAGTTTAGCTTTGCCCCAGTCCAGACTGCCAAGAATTATTATTTCACTCTAGGCACTGCTGTTCTCAACGCAGCTTGCTTTCAAAAACTTCTGTATCAACTGGCGACAAGCCTTTGCTTGCTTTTGCCAATATTATCACCCGGCCCAATCAGCGAGGGTCTAGCTTTTTTCAATTCAAAATTAAAAAAAAAAAAGCCACACTCCAAACTTATAGGAGTGAGTCTTAAAATATATTTAGCTTTTTTGCCTAACCAATACCCTCCTTCCTATACTCTTCTACCATCCAATTGGATTTGAATCAATCTAATGCCTCTTTTTTAAATTAACGTCCTCACTAACGTAATGGATAAATGAGCAAAAACAACAGTCCGTCCGTCTTAGCGTTCGTAGACATATAGTATTATTTCAATATCTTGGCTAATAATTAGACTACCATATATATTTAAATATATTATTGCTTAGGGGATCGTAAGCTATCTTTATATATGATTTTTATGGTCATATCATTTGTCGTTTAGATTTTCAGTTTTGTCACTGTTAATCGTAAATTTCAACTTTTCCAAAAGTCGGCCATTTTTTCCCCTCCCTCTCTCATTTTTTTCCATTCAAATAACTAACTTGTCTGGGTTACGTCAGAAATACACTACTCGGCGAGAATGGAACACTGTCTGTGTGTTTATATATTCTGATTTGTCCAACAGAGAGGTTATTGTATTAGTCCCGCGTGCAGAGCGAAGAGGGGTTTTTGCCAAGCGTTGGTAGTATTGGCGTTAATTATTACAGTCGTTTCGTTCTTGCTACTGGAAAATGTCCGAGTTACTACTAATTTGAGCGTTAAAGTTAAAATATTACGTTAATTCAGACGGTAGGTTGGTGTCACAGTTCTGGCAGATCGTTAATTGTAAGAATCAAAACCGAAACTAAGAAAGCGTGTTAGATTTTACGGCGGGATCGTTTTTATAAGCATTTCCTCTGCACAAAAGGCAGCGCTATACTGGCGTAGAGACGACTTTAAGAAGACACTTACGGTCGGGTTTATTTATTATCACAGGACCAAAATCTTACTGAATTTAGCGATTATCTCACAGATATCGCTACAGTTATATAAAATTATTATAAATATACAGGGTAGATGTAGAGTTGCTCCATATTTGTACATTTTTATATCCTCACTTATATCTATTGGGCATATCTGAAACAAATGCCAAAACAAGTAACAGCCATTTCACTTATACGTTTCTTATTTATTTATTTTTAAAATCCAGAACCATCCTCTCCTTCTCTTTCCACCCACCCCCCCCCCCCCCCCCCCCCCCCCCCCCCCTCCCCCCCCCCCCCCCCCCCCCCCCTACCTTTTAAAACAACAATAACATAAGACGGCAAACAACGAACTTTACAGGAGATAGCAAAAATTACTGCCCACTATGAATTTATGTTTTGAACGCACTGAATCTCACACTGAGCTAACATGTTAATATTATATCTTTAGTTAGTAAAATGTCGACTAAGTATCTTTATTTTGATGCTTGCATCGTGCAAATTAGTTCCATAGGAGTGAAGAAATAAACATTTAAAAATAGCGAGTGATTTTCAATCATTCGGTAGAATTCGTTGCGTCTGCAATGTTCAGCTTTAGGAATAATTCAAATACCGGTAACGCATTAAAATAGGGGTGCCAGAATGTCACAACGTCTCAGGTTATCTTAGTACTTATCATCTTAAGTAAAGTACTTATAAAACTTCGTCTACGGAACTCATTACTTCAAGACGTTTTCCCATTATCTTCAGGGTTCCAGAATTACACTTGAAATCTTTTATTGTGAATCATACCCCCTCCCCTACGTTGATGAACGAACCACGTGATGTTCTTTACAGATGTCTGAAGGATTATTTAACAAGAAATAATTAATTGGTCAAGGGACTTCAAACGCGTGGACAAGTAGCAGCCAAAGGCGTTTACGTTGTTGGGGGCAGGTGTGGCGAGACTATAGTGATGTCTTCTGCTTTGTTTTTAGTATTTTTAAAAAAAATAATTGTTTATTTTTTAACAGGGGGTAACAAGTTGTATCACAAGTCTCGGAATGGGGAGAGGTGGTGTCTAGTTCTGGCGTCGAACTAAGGACTCCTCCATAATCTTCGCCACAGATGTTCAGAGCCGCTATGATTAGGCAAATGGTATTTGACTTATTAACAATTTGATTAACAGGTGTTTACAAGACTAAACAACAATAACAAACGTACGGCGATTCATTTTAGGAATTGTTCGTTGCTTGAAGGTCCTGCTCGATGTAGTGATGTGTCTTAGAGGTTTTGTCACTGTGGCGGAGAAAAGGTAGGCTATTTAATAATTTTTATACTAGTTTTGTTATTTCTGTCTTGGCATGACCAGCTCGTCAAATATGGATTAATTCATTAGCTCATTTGCTGTTTACTTTCTAATTTTCCCACCCAACGATTAATCCATAAAATTACAGTGTTTTAATATAAAGCGCACGAACAGTTTAATAAGCCAATGCATTCATTGTTGAGTTTGGTATACAGAGATAGCAGATATCACGAGAAGAAAGAAGACATCAGATTAAGCTGGGAGAACAGGTCCTGGAGCAGGTCGACCACTTTAAATACCTCGGAGCTATTATAAACCGAAAGGGAGGCATCAAAGAAGAGTTGGCCACTCGAAAAGCAGCAGCTGGGAGACTTTTTCAGGTCATAAATCGAGGATTCCTCAGCAAGAGAGAGAGGTTGGTAAGAAAACGAAGATGGCTGTATACCGCTCCACCTATGTCCCAGTCTTGACATATGGATGCGAGTCATGGGCAATGACTACAACCCATAAAAGCCAGATCCAAACCTCAGAAATGAGGTATCTGAGGAAGGTGGTTGAAGTAACAAGAAGAGACATGGTACGCAACCAGACGATACGTCAAGGCCTTAAATCCTACCCCCTGCAGACCCAAGAAGAACAGTCTCAATTAAGATGGTTTGGCCATGTCTGCAGAATGGGAGAAGATCGGATACCACGACAAGCATGGGAAACAAAGAGGCAAGGATCCAGACCCCGAGGACGACCCAGAGTCCGCTGGGAGGACAACGTTAGACAATCTTTGAAGGACCGAGGACTAGAATGGAACCAGGCCAGGAGGAAGACAGCCGATAGGATAGTCTGGCGCTCTCTCTTCCAAACCTCTACACCTCACGGTAGAAGGGGAACGACTAAGTAAGTAAGTAAGTCTATATATATATATATATATATATATATATATATATATATATATATATATATATATATATATATATATATATTATAATATATGTATATATATATGTATATGTATATGTATATGTATATGTATATGTATATATATATATATATATATATATATATATATATATATATATATATATATATATATATATATATATGTATATGTATATGTATATATATATATATATATATATATATATCTATATATTTATCGATGTATATATATATATATATATATATATATATATATATATAGACTCTGCCCGATGTAGTTCCCGGATGTCTGTGAAGAG
The DNA here is from genome assembly GCA_024509875.1 of Oreohelix idahoensis. Lineage (NCBI taxonomy): Eukaryota > Metazoa > Mollusca > Gastropoda > Stylommatophora > Oreohelicidae > Oreohelix > Oreohelix idahoensis. The sequence goes on from JAMPIV010008506.1 coordinate 142,935, forward strand.
ACAGAAAAAGTATATGACTACTCAAGCATGTCGTAGAATGCGACTAATATGAGGTTGTGCATGGGGATGGCAAATTCATCATGTGAATCAAATTGCCACAGAAACAGATGCGACCGAAGCATGTCAATGATTGGTGTAAAGGTAAAGGATCCCGTTACACGCCACGGCTGTTTGCGAGCGATTTTTTAGTTATTTCCCCTTTTCCCCCCGACCGCGCTATTTATAGCCCACTTGACAGAGGTCACGTGGTCAGCTTCCTAATGGGGAAAAACATGTGGCGATGTTAACTTTTGATAGGGCTTAATTAATGCTTTTAGGCTACTTTATTATTATAAATACCGGCTTTAATTTTGCGTAAAGCTAGACTAGAAATGTTAGAGTAAATTTTAGAACAAGAACAAACATTTTATCACAATTAGAACAGAAGAAATTATAGTCTGAAATAGTGTAAAATTTAAGTTTTTTTTTATATTTTGTTATGGTTTGTTTATATACAATTTTCACTAAATCGGTCACAATCAACATGCATAACAAATTACAGAAATCAAAAGTAGAAAACCTGCAGAAAATGGATATCAAAGATTTGTTTTGGTTTCATGCGTCAAACATTAATTATTGAAAGTTTAAATTGCAAGTCCACATTTATTACCTTAAAATAACACACCCAATGGTCCCCAAGACATGTTTGAATTGCTTTTATGCTACTTTATTATTATAAATACCGGCTTTAATTTTGCGTAAAGCTAGACTAGAAATGTTAGAGTAAATTTTAGAACAAGAACAAACATTTTATCACAATTAGAACAGAAGATATAATAGTCTGAAATAGTGTAAAATTTACGTTTTTTTTACATTTTGTTATGGTTTGTTTCTAATTCAATTTACACTAAAACGGTCACAATCAACATGCATAACAAATTACAGAAATCAAAAGTAGAAAACCTGCAGAAATGGATATCAAAGTTTTGTTTTGGTTACATGCGTCAAACATTAATTATTGAAAGTTTAAATTGCATGTCCACATTTATAACCTTAAAATAACACACCCAATTGTCCCCAAAACATGAGAGCTAACAATTATCTCAATCATTGTGGTGAAGTGGGATGTTATAAATACTTATAGGGAACTTAGTGTACTGACTGAGATCAGCTGTGAAAGTATCTATATCTATTAAGAGTAGTGTATTATACTAGGGTATGTGTATGGTGAAGTGTAAGTCACAACAACAGACAGATAAACAATTTAATTTAATCCACTACTCTTAACAACACTGTGACACTCACATACATATAACACTCTATGAGAATAGCTTAAAGAAGTCACTCGTAACGGTTCAAATAACAATATGTATTCATTACTAGCATGAATGAATATGTGTCCTGATTCAACTACAAGGGAACCAGGAATCACAATCAATTTAAATTACAAGTTATGTACAGAATGTATTTAATATGAATATTGTAGTGACATATATTAGTACAAATGTTCTATGTGTGTCAGTTGTGTAGTAGTAAAATGAGGTAATACTGGTTTTGTTTTGTTCAAGCTCTGTTGGTATTTGTCATCATGACTTCAATAGTTTGTCTTTAGGGACCAGTATTGGAGATGTTCACAGTTCCTGATTTTAAGACAAGTAAATTCCCCTCTGAATAGTATTTTTATAAAGTTATTTCAAGATGAGGGGACATAATGTTGAGCTCAGCTGGCCAAACTCTGCTTATCTTGAGTGATGGCGGCAGGAAAGGACTCCTCTGCTCGAATTCTCCTCTGGGCTCAGGAGACACCTCACTGATAGCTAAAAAGACCAAGGAGTATGCTGTCCGACTCTGGATTCAGCAAATCTCTGACCAGATGCTGCTCAGTACCATCAAGACCACTGTCCCTGAAATCAAGAAGGATGTACCTTCTACTTCATAACTAATTTATATTCTCTTTTACACTGATCACAATACAGCACAAACATTGCGTTCAGAGCGTTAGGCCAACAGTCAGCTTCATCTGAAATACTTTATACCAGCATTACCATCCTTAATGGTTACTACGCCTCTGCACTTCCAGCATTATTTATTTCTAGTCAATCATCCAGGTGTCAGTGTACTGTTTGGCCATTCCATGCCGTTTTACTTCTCTCCGACACCCTCTGTTCAGGCTGGAGCATTTTAGGCTTTACCTCACGTTTGCCACTGAACTACACATATATATACAGGCATAAATCAACAATTCACATTCAATTTTCATTAAAAGATATTAAATGGTTCAAGCTTACCACAATTCATACGAATAACACAGATACGTTGATTAGCAATGAATTCTGGCACAAACTGGCACAAATTTCCTTCTGCTTATCTTCCAGGCTTTTATTTAGCCAAATATATGCTGGCTTCAACGCACTGATGCTTTATCAAGCTATTTTAAACAAGTGGTCTCGAACTAACGCTCCCAAGTGTGTATATCAGCGAGACTGGCCAATGAGCCACGTTTCGACAAGTGTTTGAAAAAATGTTACCTTTCCCCGTTTCCCCTAACAACCAAGATAGTATTTATAGCCCGACCAATCGTGGTTAGGCTTTCATTTGTTGCGCTCCAATCAATTTGGAGTTTACATGGTAGGCTATTTCTGTAACGTAAATTTTTTTCAAACACGTTAAAAAAAAATCTTATGAGCAGAAATGATTTTATGCTGTCAGGCACCCCCAATATTTTATTTTGGGTATAATTTATTAATTCCTGGACTATTTGCGTAACGTTTTACATATTATTTGTCAGCAAGCCCTAAGGAACCCAAAAATACTAATTTAAAGGAGCTACGTGGCTGCGTTCAAAATATGCAATTTCTTCTACCTCCTGTTTGGAAGATGTGCTGTCTGGGTACTGTTATGTGTTCAAACGTAAACCCATCTATTGTTATCTTTTCTAATAAGAGTCTGTTATGATTTATAAACCTAACTCTGGGAAAGGGTAGTGTATTTTATCACTGTCCGTCTGAAAAAGTTAGTGCTTGTAGACTTACACGCGTGATGCCAGCATTTGTATATCGCGCGTCGCGTGTTGCATGCGTTCCTGATTTTCAGCCCTCCCCTCTCGCCATCCTTTTGTCCATCTGTTCGTTCGTTTTGGTAACGTAATATAATTAATGTTAGGATTAATTTAGGTCATTACGCAGTCTCTCAATGTTTTTCTTAGAAATGCAGCACACGTTTCATTGAAGAAGGCGGGTAATAATACAGTAAGCTTTTACTATCAACGTGAAAGCGTTACAATTTGCAGACGAAGCAGAAAACAAGGGGGATTTCGAGTACATTCCTTGTGACAGCACTGTTATTTTACCATTGCTCTTCTCTTTATTAATTTTATTTGTTAGGCTTCATATTTACCTAATAATTTATATATGTGGATTAGAATATTTCATGACACCTCCCCTCTTAAAACAGACATTATATGTCAGTCCTTTATTCTATATACACATATAGAAATTTATTATTATTTCTGGGGTTTACGGTGATTCTCATCACACGGATGGCGGCTTAAAAAATCCGCTCCCAGATTGGTTTTTCCAGATATATATTCAATGCTAAAATTATATGGAGCCAGAAGCAAAGACCATCGGAGTAACCTAGAGTTCTCATGCTTAGCCTGTGCTAAAAACGATAAAGGTTTGTGGTCAGTTTGCAACTTAAATGCCTTCCCATATAGATAAATATTGAATTTCTTTATTGCCCATATTACTGCAAGACATTCTTTTTCGCTAGTTGAGTAGTTGATTTCAGCTTTATTCAACTTTCTGCTAGCATATGCCACTGGGCTTAATTCCCCATCCAATGCATCTGATTTCTGTAGTAAAGTTGCACCTAACCCAATATTACTTGCATCCGTCCTTACTATGAATTCTTGACTTAAGTCAGGTAATTTCAAAATGGGTTTACTTGTGAGCTTTTCCTTCAATTCTTGGTAAGTCATTTCACATTGTGGTGTCCATGTAATGCGATCTGGAAGTCCTTTACGTGTCAATTCCGTTAAAGGTGCACATATGGAATTAAAGTTTTTGATATACTTCTGGTAGAAACCACATAATGAGACAAAGGATCTCACGTCCTTCTTGGTTTGTGGTCTCGGGGCTTTCTGTAGTTTCTCTAAATTCTTTGGGTCAGGGGTCATGTTTCCCTGATAAACTGTGTGTCCCAAAAATTCCAATTCTTTACATCCAACGCAACATTTGGTTGGTCGGGCTGTTAAATTTGCCTCCCTAAGTCGATCAAACAGCATGTTCAGAGAGTCAATGTGTTCCTCAAATGTTTCTGTTGCTATAAGGATATCATCCATAAAATTTGTTATACAGGGATTATTCAGAGGATCCAATAATTTTCTCATCATTCTAGAGAAGACACTAGGTGCATTCTTCAATCCAAATGGCAATCTATTAAACTCATAGTGTCCTTCTGAGGTACTAAAAGCTAGGTATGGTCTAACCTCAGGCTTTACTGGAATCTGATAGTATCCTTTACTCAGATCCACTTTTGAGAAATATTTAGCTTTATTTAGCCTGGCAAACAGCTGATTTGTATCCGGCAATGGATCCACCTGTCCTTCTGTAATAGCATTCAGTCTCCTGTAATCTATACAGAGTCTATGTTCTCCAGAGGGCTTCCTTAAAAGTACAACACCGGAACTATACGAAGACTCACTGTGCGAAATAATTCCTTCCTTCAATAGATAGTCTATCTCTTCCTTCAAAGCTTTTTCCTTAGCAAACGGAATCGAATATGGTTTCATACAGACAGGTGTGGAGTCTATGAGTTTCATATCATATTCCAATAGGTTTGTATGCCCTGGTCGGTCTGTTAAACACCTCTGCATGATTATTTAGAACCTGTTGCACTCTCTCTTTCTGAGTTTTCGTTAAATGTGTACTGATTTTCACCTGTGCTGCTGTCTCACAGGGGTGTAATGGATATTCAAATGATGAAAGTGGTTCCTTTTTCATCTCCATGGCGATGGACAAGGTCAACAAGTGTGTCTCTTCCTGATGTTCTCTTTCCAAATATTTCTTCAGGAGATTCACATGATAGATTTTTTCTTTCCCCTTCTTATCTATCTTATAATTTGTTCTAGACACCTTCTCTAGAACTGTATATGGACCCTGCCATCCAATTTGTAACTTATTCTGACTCCCAGGCAAAAGAAGCAGTACTTTCTCTCCCACAGCCAAATTTCTGTCTTTCGCCTTCCTGTTATAATAGGCAGCATGTTTCTTCCTGGCTTGTTTCAAATTTTCATTGGCAAGTTTCCAGCCAGTTTTTAACCGAGTGGTCAGCTCATTCACATATTGGTATGAAGATGTAATGTTTTCCTCTGCCTTTTCATCAGTCCACGTTCTTAACAAAGCTACATATGGACCTTTTAATTGTGTGGACCTATTTGTCCATGCACCGGTATGGTCTCTTCCACTCGAAGCTTTATAGTGATGATTTTTCTTCCCAGAATTATCATTCACAAAACGACCGCTACCAATTTTTCTTTTGGGGCTTTCTCCCCACTTAAAATTCTTGATGAGAGATTTCCTCTCTACATCCTCTTCCTCCAGTTTGTTTAAGTCCGATTGAGGGATTGTCGGCTTATCCTGGGGTAAGACATCTTTTTGCACTCTCCGCATAGTGGCCATTGTAAAACAGTTAAGTGAAGCTTGTCCGTGAAAAGGGGCTTCCCATTCCATTTGGTCCACTTTATCAAATCTATTTTTCCTTTTATTGTCAGGCCTGATTTTGCCCCGTGGCGTGTCCAGGTCCTGATCCATGTTCCCACTTGTGGGTGTTCCCTCATGTGCTATGCTACACCTTTCTACAAAATTTTCAATGTCCCATCTTGCTTTGGGCCAATAATAATTGTGAGCCACCTTTTGAATGATGGTACCTATCTTCTCATGGTCCCCATCTGGTTTCACATGTAGACTCCTTATTAATTCTGTCCTATATCTTTTTGGAAGAACCAGCTGTCCGTGACCATTGGATCTAGCTCCAGTCTTCCTATACATCAACTTGTTTTTCATGTAAAAATCTCCCTTGCCTGGAGTTGTATGACAAGTTGACAATTTTCTGAAACAAGGCTTGAGTGTTTTATCCCCAGCCTGTGCCTTCCTCATCTCTTCTGGAGTGGTATCTAACATAATATCCTCCTCCTGTCTTGAGGTCGACCTGACCTGAAGGGTTGCCATATACACAGGTTTCCTTCTGCAACGGTCAGTGTCATGATTGTCCATCTGACAATTTTTACACCACCTTTTTCCTTGGTTGAAAGATTTTCTTTCATCATATTTCCTTTCATCGAATTGTGGGAATTTATTTTTATTGTCATACCGTGGCCTATCAAATTGGTGCTTACCTTTATTTTGATCCTTAGGATCAAATTTATTAAAGTTCTGTGGTGCCCTAAAGTTATCCACCTGTTTCTTTTTATTACCTGTTACCTCTGCTTGAGCTGCTTGATACCTTTCAGCAACATTTAGCAACTCACCCAGCCTCTCTGCACCTTGTTCCATGAGAAACTTTCTCAGGTCTGGAGCCATGGACTCTCTTAGTTGCTCTATAAGGACCATTTCCTTAAGATCTTGGGTTTTCCCCAGAGAAGTCCATTTCTCCAAGTATGTCTCGATTCGTGCAGAGAACTGGTGATAGGTTTCACCTGACAGTAGTTTAGCATTCCTAAATTTTTTCCTGTAAAACTCTGCATTCTTTTCATACCTTAACAAAAGAGCCTGCTTTAGCATGTCATAATTTTCCTGATCACCTCTGCTCATTTTTGCAAAAACTTCATAAGCTGCCCCACGAAGTCCCTGAGATAACTTTAAGCTCCACCTTTCTCTCTCTAACCCATACGTGGTAGCTAATAGTTCATACCTATTTATATAGCTCTCAATATCATCGTCTTTCTCAACAAAATGATCTAAATGAAAATTCATAGCTGAGATTGAGGCTCCTTGAGTAACCGTAGCATCAGAGGCAAAGGGACTGGCACCATTTTCAGGAGCATGGCCTTGAAACTCAAACTCCCTTAGTCGTAACTCATGTTCCCTTTGTAATCTTTTATCTTCTGCTTCCCTTTCTGCAGCTAATTTCTCTCTTCCCTTTCTGCAGCCTGTCTTCTTTCCTCGGCTTCCCTTTCTGCAGCTATTTTCTTCTCTTCTGCTTCCAATTTCTTAGACTCTTTGTCAGCCTCAATCACCTCTTGTCTCAGCCTCACCTCTCTTAGTCTCAGCCTCAGCTTCAAATTGTAACTTCTTAATTTCCCTGTCAGCCTCTAACTTTCTTTCGGCTTCAAACCTTCTTTCTTCACGTTCAATAAATTTGTCACATTCCGTCGTGACATAGGCAACCATAACTTGCCCATCTAATCCTAACTCTTTTGCAGTCTGAACCGCAGCAGATCGAAATTTGGCCAGGTCCGCCATTGTCTATTATGTAAATTTATACAATGTCTAACCAACAATTCAATCTCTAATGGACAACACAGGCACCGTGAGCTCAACCTTATTTAATTCCACCCAAGGATACCTTTTAATTCTTATATTCCCTGAAGTGAATTACCCCCAATATTTTTAATAGTTAAAGATTCAAAATCCCAAGAGCGAGACCCCAATATATGTGGTGAAGTGGGATGTTATAAATACTTATAGGGAACTTAGTGTACTGACTGAGATCAGCTGTGAAGGTATCTATATCTATTAAGAGTAGTGTATTATAGATAACCTTACTTGCTACCACATATCTATATATCTCAGTCAGAATTATTCTGGAATAGTGTGATGCTACGTTATGTGTCTAGGGTATGTGTATGGTGAAGTGTAAGTCACAACAACAGACAGATAAACAATTTAATTTAATCCACTACTCTTAACAACACTGTGACACTCACATACATATAACACTCTATGAGAATAGCTTAAAGAAGTCACTCGTAACGGTTCAAATAACAATATGTATTCATTACTAGCATGAATGAATATGTGTCCTGATTCAACTACAAGGGAACCAGGAATCACAATCAATTTAAATTACAAGTTATGTACAGAATGTATTTAATATGAATATTGTAGTGACATATATTATTACAAATGTTCTATGTGTGTCAGTTGTGTAGTAGTAAAATGAGGTAATACTGGTTTTGTTTTGTTCAAGCTCTGTTGGTATTTGTCATCATGACTTCAATAGTTTGTCTTTAGGGACCAGTATTGGAGATGTTCACAGTTCCTGATTTTAAGACAAGTAAATTCCCCTCTGAATAGTATTTTTATAAAGTTATTTCAAGATGAGGGGACATAATGTTGAGCTCAGCTGGCCAACTCTGCTTATCTTGAGTGATGGCGGCAGGAAAGGACTCCTCTGCTCGAATTCTCCTCTGGGCTCAGGAGACACCTCACTGATAGCTAAAAAGACCAAGGAGTATGCTGTCCGACTCTGGATTCAGCAAATCTCTGACCAGATGCTGCTCAGTACCATCAAGACCACTGTCCCTGAAATCAAGAAGGATGTACCTTCTACTTCATAACTAATTTATATTCTCTTTTTACACTGATCACAATACAGCACAAACATTGCGTTCAGAGCGTTAGGCCAACAGTCAGCTTCATCTGAAATACTTTATACCAGCATTACCATCCTTAATGGTTACTACGCCTCTGCACTTCCAGCATTATTTCTTTCTAGTCAATCATCCAGGTGTCAGTGTACTGTTTGGCCATTCCATGCCGTTTTACTTCTCTCCGACACCCTCTGTTCAGGCTGGAGCATTTTAGGCTTTACCTCACGTTTGCCACTGAACTACACATATATATACAGGCATAAATCAACAATTCACATTCAATTTTCATTAAAAGATATTAAATGGTTCAAGCTTACCACAATTCATACGAATAACACAGATACGTTGATTAGCAATGAATTCTGGCACAAACTGGCACAAATTTCCATCTGCCTATGTTCCAGGCTTTTATATTGAGACAAACATATGCTGGCTTCAACGCACTGATGCTTTATCAAGCTATTTTAAACAAGTGGTCTCGAACTAACGCTCCCAAGTGTGTATATCAGCGAGACTGGCCAATGAGCCACGTTTCGACAAGTGTTTGAAAAAATGTTACCTTTCCCCGTTTCCCCTAACAACCAAGATAGTATTTATAGCCCGACCAATCGTGGTTAGGCTTACATTTGTTGCGCTCCAATCAATTTGGAGTTTACATGGTAGGCTATTTCTGTAACGTAAATTTTTTTCAAACACGTTAAAAAAAAATCTTATGAGCAGAAATGATTTTATGCTGTCAGGCACCCCCAATATTTTATTTTGGGTATAATTTATTAATTCCTGGACTATTTGCGTAACGTTTTACATATTATTTGTCAGCAAGCCCTAAGGAACCCAAAAATACTAATTTAAAGGAGCTACGTGGCTGCGTTCAAAATATGCAATTTCTTCTACCTCCTGTTTGGAAGATGTGCTGTCTGGGTACTGTTATGTGTTCAAACGTAAACCCATCTATTGTTATCTTTTCTAATAAGAGTCTGTTATGATTTATAAACCTAACTCTGGGAAAGGGTAGTGTATTTTATCACTGTCCGTCTGAAAAAGTTAGTGCTTGTAGACTTACACGCGTGATGCCAGCATTTGTATATCGCGCGTCGCGTGTTGCATGCGTTCCTGATTTTCAGCCCTCCCCTCTCGCCATCCTTTTGTCCATCTGTTCGTTCGTTTTGGTAACGTAATATAATTAATGTTAGGATTAATTTAGGTCATTACGCAGTCTCTCAATGTTTTTCTTAGAAATGCAGCACACGTTTCATTGAAGAAGGCGGGTAATATACAGTAAGCTTTTACTATCAACATGAAAGCGTTACAATTTGCAGACGAAGCAGAAAACAAGGGGGATTTCGAGTACATTCCTTGTGACAGCACTGTTATTTTACCATTGCTCTTCTCTTTATTAATTTTATTTGTTAGGCTTCATATTTACCTAATAATTTATATATGTGGATTAGAATATTTCATGACAATCATACATCATGAGTTCTGATCCAGTCTGCGCAATGTTTTTCTAATATGTGCTGTTTATGAATTGTCTTACCACCCTTTTCTGAACACAAAACATCGAGCTATCGATGCTGTTATTGATTCCAACTAATTGGTTTACTGTGTGATATTTTGTTGTGTCCTTTCTGCGCAATGTTTTCTTAATATGTGAGTTTATGAATTGTTCCTTTACTGGGAATAGCTTTCTGAATCAAAGACATATAAAGTCTCTATTGATGCTGTTATTGGTTCTTTACTAATTGGTTTACTGTGTTGTGATTTGTTGTTGTGTACTTTCTCTAAATGCTTCTCTCGCTGAGTTGAATTGTTCTTGGGCAATAAAAAGATATGTTTGAATTGTCAATATCAAATTATATCTTGTTTGTCTTTAATTTTTCAGTGTTGTGTAATGATTGCTCTTGTAAGATCTTTATAAACTTTTTGTGTGAGATATCTGTGGCAGTGATTCCCTATAAATGCTCTGCTATTATAAGCCTGTTGTATGATTTTGTGTTTGGCTAGTACCTTGTCCAAGTGTGAGCAAACTGGACCAGACCTAGTACACAGATCTTGAAACTGAAGTTTGGCCAGCGCATCTTGTGCATTTTCAAGTCTAACTTTAAAACTATCTGTCTCCTCCTTATCCTCACAAAGTTCAATACCTACCTGAAAAAATTCAATTTTAGCTCCTAATTCTTCTGCCTATTTCCAGTTCCTACTAAATCTCTTCAAGTTCTTAAAAAGTACTAATGTTTGCATGTATCTCTTGCGAATTCTCAAATATCTTTGCGTCTATTGTATCAGCTACCTGTTCTAGAAGTCTGTGGTGTTTCAAAACAATGCCTAAATAAAATATGAAGGTAAGGAGGAGCTACATTTTCAATTTCAATCTCTAACATTGGTTTGTGTAAACAATTATGGTAATGTGCCACTTGCCTTTTATTCCCTTTCCCATATTTCATATATCTATTGTAATCTCTTATCAACATGGCCAAACTTCTTGGTTTGCAAGTTGTATGCTCTCTGGATGTCTTTGATGAAAATGTTTGGTTTGTCTGGAGCTCAAGGAATATACCCATGTCTGTGGTGTCTCCAGCAAAACAAGGAACATAATCCCCGAATAAGAAAACAACAACTTGTTTACCATCCCACTCTAAATATTTTAGTGACTCTATCTGAGCTTTCATGCCATTCATAAATATTTCTAAATTATCATATGTATCTCTGACTCTAGCCATTGATAAAAGGATGGTATTAGATTTAGAATTTGGTTTCTCTAAATTTACTACCTGCATTGTAACTTTGAATGAAAGAAGATATACAAACAGTTACTTAGAATTCTTTGGCAGCCGTCGTGTGCACAGGATTGTCTACCAAAGAACACCAATGGAACAGTCCTTATCTCACACACAATTAAAAAAAAAAAATTCATATTATAAATAGAAGATTAACAAGACTTGAAAGATAGATCAAATTATGTGGAAGTAATCTATCTATAGCTTTACATGTTTTCTGACGCTTATATACGTAGCTAAATATCATTATAAATGAATGAAAATGCAAAAACAGATGGTGCTTTACAAAAAGTTATTTTTTTACTACCTTATTTAAGATTTGTGAGTATCAGGAATGCGTTTACAGGGATTTAAATGCTATAAAATCTGGTGACAATATGCTTGTTCTTGTAATGCCCACACTCACAAAAAAACTGCCTACCACCCATTCTCAAGATATAAAACCAAAAAAAAAAAAAAAAAAAGTATGTGGAAATAATCTTTAGCTTCCCTTCGAGAAGTCTTTATAATTATAAACTCAAACGAATGGGCCGATTTTTAGATATTAAATTAATAAAAAGATTACTTTTTTATGAATTTCCTTAAATGATGACGCTGTTTTCAAAAGTCTGTAACTCCGTCAAAACTAATTTCAAAGAAATAAAAATGCAATCAAAAATAGAACACAGAACAAAGTTATAGTACACAAAAGAATTTTAGCGCTGTGTTTATCCAGAACGAGTGTGTAATGATTTATATTTTACTGATTTTACTCACACATCAGCTGATTTTCCCCGCCAAAAACTTAAATAGTCTTTTACGGTGCACACAAAATTTTATACCCGGTGTCATGAAATATTCTAATCCACATATATAAATTATTAGGTAAATATGAAGCCTAACAAATAAAATTAATAAAGAGAAGAGCAATGGTAAAATGACATTGCTGTCACAAGGAATGTACTCGAAATCCCCCTTGTTTTCTGCTTCGTCTGCAAATTGTAACGCTTTCACGTTGATAGTAAAAGCTTACTGTATTATACCCGCTTTCTTCAATGAAACGTGTGCTGTATTTCTTGGAAAAAACATTGAGAGACTGCGTAATGACCTAAATTAATCCTAACATTAATTATATTACGTTACCAAAACGAACGAACAGATGGACAAAAGGATAGCGAGAGGGGAGGGCTGAAAATCAGGAACGCATGCAACACGCGACGCGCGATATACAAATGCTGGCATCACGCGTGTAAGTCTACAAGCACTAACTTTTTCAGACGGACAGTGATAAAATACACTACCCTTTCCCAGAGTTAGGTTTATAAATCATAACAGACTCTTATTAGAAAAGATAACATTAGATGGGTTTACGGTTGAAAACATAACAGTACCCAGACAGCACATCTTCCAAACAGGAGGTAGTAGAAAATACATATTTTGAACGCAGCCACGTAGCTCTTTTAAAGTGGGAAAATTGGGTTCCTTAGGGCTTGCTGACAAATAATATGTAAAACGTTACGCCAATAGTCCAGGAATTAATAAATTATACCCAAAATAAAATAGTGAGGCTGCCTGACAGCATAAAATCATTTCTGCTCATAAGATTTTTTTTTAACGTGTTTGAAAAAAATTTACGTTACAGAAATAGCCTACCATGTAAACTCCAAATTGATTGGAGCGCAACAAATGAAAGCCTAACCACGATTGGTCGGGCTATAAATACTATCTTGGTTGTTAGGGGAGACGGGAAAAGATAACATTTTTTCAAACACTTGTCGAAACGTGGCTCATTGGCCAGTCTCGCTGATATACACACTTGGGAGCGTTAGTTCGAAACCACTTGTTTAAAGAAGCTTGATAAAGCATCAGTGCGTTGAAGCCAGCATATATTTGGCTCAATAAAAGCCTGGAACATAGGCAGATGGAAGTTTGTGCCAGTTTGTGCCAGAATTCATTGCTAATCAACGTATCTGTGTTATTCGTATGAATTGTGGTAAGCTTGAACCATTTAATATCTTTTAATGAAAATTGAATGTGAATTGTTGATTTATGCCTGTATATATATGTGTAGTTCAGTGGCAAACGTGAGGTAAAGCCTAAAATGCTCCAGCCTGAACGGAGGGTGTCGGAGAGAAGTAAAACGGCATGGAATGGCCAAACAGTACACTGACATCTGGATGATTGACTAGAAAGAAATAATGCTGGAAGTGCAGAGGCGTAGTGACCATTAAGGATGGTAATACTGGAATAAAGTATTTCAAATGAAGCTGACTGTTGGCCTAACGCTCTGAACGCAATGTTTGTGCTGTATTGTGATCAGTGTAAAAGAGAATATAAATTAGTTATGAAGTAGAAGGTACATCCTTCTTGATTGTGGGACAGTGGTCTTGATGGTACTGAGCAGCATCTGGTCAGAGATTTGCTGAATCCAGAGTCGGACAGCATACTCCTTGGTCTTTTTAGCTATCAGTGAGGTGTCTCCTGAGCCCAGAGGAGAATTCGAGCAGAGGAGTCATTTCCTGCCGCCATCACTCAAGATAAGCAGAGTTGGCCAGCTGAGCTCAACATTATGTCCCCTCATCTTGAAATAACTTTATAAAAATACTATTCAGAGGGGAATTTACTTGTCTTAAAATCAGGAACTGTGAACATCTCCAATACTGATCCCTAAAGACAAACTATTGAAGTCATGATGACAAATACCAACAGAGCTTGAACAAAATAAAACCAGTATTACCTCATTTTGCTACTACACAACTGACACACATAGAACATTTGTAATAATATATGTCACTACAATATTCATATTAAATACATTCTGTACATAACTTGTAATTTAAATTGATTGTGATTCCTGGTTCCCTTGTAGTTGAATCAGGACACATATTCATTCATGCTAGTAATGAATACATATTGTTATTTGAACCGTTATGAGTGACTTCTTTAAGCTATTCTCATAGAGTGTTATATGTATGTGAGTGTCACAGTGTTCTGGTTAACAGCCGTAAGCCCATTGAAGTTTCATATTGGGAATACGGTGTTAGGCCCATATTTTCTTGACCATCATCACACTTGGGGTGATGTGGTCAGCATAACGCCGGCAGCCTTAACTCTCCAGAGTTGCTCTGGTACCCAATTCATGAGGCTGGGTCGATCCCGGAGCCGGTTTTGCGGTTTAAAAAAATCCCACCTCAAGCTGGAGGAGGGATCGCACACCTTGGAACACCGAGCAAAGGAAGGCCAGTGCAATACACCACTGATCTTACCGCGGCTCATTGCTTGGAGTAGACTTCCTAGAAAGGGACCAGTTTCAGTTGTATCTACATGCTCCGAACGGAACGCTAAGGAAAATGAAGACAATGATATTGACTCTCTCGTAATATTTTAAGAAAGGTTTAGAGATTAATTCGCCATGTTTTAATTTTAACTGGATAGTCGTGGACGGTTTGTGATTCAATTGACAATAATTCCGGTGATGCGGAAATTAATTATAGTTTACAAACTAAAAGATGACTAATCTTCCTGGTGTACTTACGGAGTCTCCTAAGGATCTAGTTTAAAAAACCAAAGAAGAAGAAAAAGAACCCTTGTCCATCAGGCATGTCGCATTGAGGCTGGTAAGGTTGGAGAATGTGCTTGGAGATCGTAAAACATATTAGGAAGCACAAACCATTTCATAAATCCACCATCCAAGAGATCAGGACTGTCTGCAAGACGGCAAAAATCAGAGTGGTTCTCCCCATGTATCGTTAATGAGCATATTAAATTGATATAATATTCCAACATAATGGAAAGACATCTTGGGAGATATTCTGTATTACACACACCACATCTATATCATTTCTAGTTTTCTGGGTAAATCTGTTAAAACACAGGAAAATACGATATCGAAGGGCGATTGGGATTCATATCAAAACCCCTCAGGGACATTCAAAATGAATCTCGCCTTCATTTCATTGGACTAAACCACCGGTTTTCGGACACATCATCACTAGCATTAAGATTCAGTGTCTAATCGATTCTTCAAATTCAGGGTCATGATTTAATTTTGAAGACAGAAAAATTTCGCACACTTGTTTATTTCGATCCTAAATTGTTCAGTTCCCAAAAATGTTGCCAGCCCTGAAGCGTTGCCCGAAGTAGGAACCTTTAGTACACACGACTGTAATTACCTAAACTCAGTTTTTTTAGAGATAAAGTCCTAGACGATATGAAAAAACTGCGAGATGCCACAGCATATGGTTGTAATTAAGCTGCACCAGAATACAGTTCAATATTATGCATTGGTTCGGGTGTTTCAGACATTGTTGTTTGGTGCTTGTGTAGCTGGGGTTGACCGTTTTTGGTGTAATGTTGTTAGGGATCTACGTGTATGAGTTCGGTCATATACAACGTTGTGAGTTCTGATTTCAAATTATAATTTGTGTAGGAATAGATCTAGATGCAAGCATCCATAAAAATCTCGCATTCTATTCTACCTTTTTATCACCAGAAATCACGTAACTGACACTTCTAAGAGATGAGGTCTGATCCGTATTTTCTACATCAACCACGCAAGAAGGCCACACTGGCGCTTTCGGTTGAAGATTTCATATACAACGAGTTTCTTGTGCTTTGTTGGACCTTATAGTCATATTTCTGAACCCCATAATCATCAGTGTTATCTACAATGACCGCCAGCTGAGACGACAGCCTAGCATCGTCTATATCGTCAATCTTGCCCTAGTGGATTTGTGTTTTGCAGGAGTGAATTTCACAAATATAATTTTCCATTTTCTTCATATTATGAAAATGTACCCGATTTGCATTATTTTACACGGATATTTTCCCGTCTGCTTGATAAATGCATCTTTATTGTTCATGTTTACAAATTCTGTGGACAGATTTATCTTCATTCGAATGTCTTTGAAGTATCACTCTATGATGAATTCGAGAATTGCCAAACGTGTCGCCATAGCAATCTGGACTTATTCCATTGTGTATCCGCTTTTCCCGTATGTAATTATTGATCATGCTTGGAAGTACAACACCTGCTCGGACATGACCCAATCTATGGCATATAGGTATTCACACATACCCGTACAAACAATTTTCTTCATCACCATCGTTTTCACACGGTCCTTAAATGTTTGTTCTCGGTTTTTCGATGTCACGTCAAGAACAAGCCGAAAGAATTGTAGGCACGTCAACCGAAAACGATCAGTTCTTCCATGGAAAGTCTGACGACGAACGTTACGTCTTCGCCGACTTTTTGAATATTACATCTGTTTCCCCGACACTAGACACCAATAATCAGAGCATGCACATAACCTTACGAGCACGTAACCCAGTGATGGATTCAAACACAGGACGAGACGCAAGACTAGGTCCAAAACGCAGAATCTGATTCTAGAACGGACACGTGTATCTAACCGAAAGAGAGACCAGGACGTCTTTGCCAGATAACACAAGAGAACACTGAACTACTAATCTCTAATTGCTTTCAGAAGATATTCCCACCAGATTTAACTGAATCACAGCTATCTTTACTTGGAATACAAAGCATCACCACAAGCATGACGCAAGCCTATCTGATGAGAAATCGATAGAAAATTTTAAGTCATATAGCACATTTGCTTGATCTGTCAGGTTAGCTTAGTCCGCTCTAGACGAGATCTGTAATGTTTTTACAC
Organism: Oreohelix idahoensis; assembly: GCA_024509875.1. Classification (NCBI taxonomy): domain Eukaryota; kingdom Metazoa; phylum Mollusca; class Gastropoda; order Stylommatophora; family Oreohelicidae; genus Oreohelix; species Oreohelix idahoensis. Next base: position 159,935 of record JAMPIV010008506.1, read on the forward strand.
ATTAACACTATGGAGTGCTGATCAAAGACAAGAATGTTTCGAAAAAGCAATTCTTCACAGAAGGGAGCAAACTTTTCTTATACCCACAAAACACTCCTTTTTGTGATTCAGCCCTTCATGATGAAATACTAAAGAACGCTTCGGACATCACCAAGAAAACAAGGTTTTCCATAGCTACTACAGATTTCCGGAAAAAAACGTGATTACCAAAATTTAACCACAACTTTAGAAGAACAACAAGCTAGAAGGCTTAAAAAGTAGCTCGTCCAAAAGAAACTTCAGAGCAACCCTACTTTCACAACAAGTAAACGGAAATATGAACATCACAAAAAAAGCGGCTGAATGCGCAGAAGAACCATAAGTACAAGTGGACACTTCTTCCATAATCAGTATGGAGTCTTCGTCATCGTTTAGCCATGGAACAACAGATACAACAAACAAACAAATGATAGCGGGGCTTACAAGCTTTCATAAAGCGAGTAATCTCTGTTTGGATTCTTCCCCATCTGATCTCACAGAAAAGGATTTCAAATACGCTGTTTTGCAAAAGAAGGTACGTAACTCTTTTTCTGATCAAAGTATCTGCGGCAATCGACTAGTATTGCCTACTCCAGAGAACATTGTCTGCTTTTCTGCCAGCAAAGAGAGCACCTTCAGAACGTCCGCACAGACCAAATAGGTTGTCTTTACATATTCACAGTCATTTGCCTAATTCAGGCAGTCCCAGATTGTCGTTCAAGTCGAGGAGAAGAGCATACGACCGGAATATCTCCACTACTACAACAGCTTCAACCTCAAGCATTCCCTTTGGTGCACCTTCATATTCTGGTCGGGACATACGAACATTGAAAATTCTGTTTCTTATGTTCTGCGTGTACATAACATTATGGCTGCCAGCTTTTGTAATTCAAGTTCTCAGATATTTCGCCTTTGATGTGAGCTTAGAGATAGCATTGATTGGATATACATTTGGCGTTTCAAACTCTGTATTCAACTTTTTTGTGTATCCCATGAGAATTCCGAAACTTCGAGTCAGTTTCAAGCATCTTCTCAGAGTAGCTGTCTCAGACCTGAAGAAAAATGTTAACTGGGTTTTTTACTATTACGAAGAAAAAAAAATTTATCAATGACAATTTTAAAGAAAATTAACGCAGAGAAACAGAAACATAATGAACCTCAGGGATTAGAGTTTTCACTCTTTACCTTTGCGGAATTTTGGGATAGGTTTTTGGGCTTTCTTGCAACCCCAGAGAACTTCCCCAGCTCAGAGGAACGATAAAAGTTTTATATCGCGACTATTTCACTGAGCTGAATTAAATGTTCCCGCGAGGACTATGCAGCGGGCGGTAATACCATGGACAGCTAAAATGAGTAATGGAGTTGTCCTGAAAGAAGTCCATGCGCAAAGGAAGCTTATTCCTCATGTTAGAAAGAAGCAATCCATCTTCACTGGGCATTTTATGTGAAGAAGAAAACTGGAGTATATCATGACAATAGGAAAGGCTGAACGAAAAAGATACAAAGGACAAGAAAGAGAACGAACGAACGAACGAACTTTATTTTCAAAGGTTGAGATTTTGGGCACGCAGAGAGAACATACTAGACAGTTTGACATCTTGGCATGGAAAGAATTCAACAAATAGAATTGATAAAATAGTACTTGAGACTGGAAGTTGTTGACAGACATGATCGCTTACGCTACTAGGCATGGTACTTGATTAGGAGAGGAAGAAGACACGAAATACAATATGTTCACATGGTCTACAAAATATCCTTCCGCGTATTCCTGTTTTCGTCTGGTATATGCCTGTTTTTAAATTCCTATATTATAGTTAAAATTTTAATTACGTTGTTTTTCTTGTGTTTAGAGTCTTCCACGGAACATGCACATGTCTTACTTGGCCGTTTATTGTTTGTTGGACAGTTGGCCTAATACCTTGTCTGTAGTGTTTATGGTGCCAGTCGCCTTCCGTGCTCCTGTGGTTGTAACTCTCGTATACTCTGATACGTTGTGAGGGAGGTATGTTGATTTTATTATATTGTATCGTTTTCTATTATTTAAAAAAAAAAAAATTGCAATGGACAATATCTTAAATTGTTTCAAATGTAGCGCTATTTGTTATGTAATTTATTTTTTTTAACAAATTGTATGATTTATTGTACTCTCTCGGACTGATATTGTGTTGGAGAACTAGAGCGCCTTTTTTAAAAGTATTTTTGTTCTTACCTGTACATCATCTTATTTGTTCTGGGTAGCTTATAATGTTTAATTCCTTGTTTCTTCTAGTAATTATAACCATTTATACTACGTTCGTGTAGCTCCCTGGGACAGGTCAATTATCTTCTAAGTACATTCACACTCTAGCGGGATGTGTGAGGTGTTTTGTGTTCCTCAAGTAACTAACCATTAAGGCCTTAAATCCTTACCACCCTGCAGACCCAAACATACGACCAGTCCCTCCAATCTAATGGATGGCTTTCTCTGGCCATTGTCTGCAGCGAATGGGAGTAGAAGATCGGATATCACGTACAAGCAATGGCGAAACTAAGAAGTCCAGGGATCAGACCACCCCGAGGACCGACCCCAGAGTTTCGCGCTGGTGAGGTACAACATTAGACAATCTTTGAAGGTATCGAGGTAACTAGAAATGGAACACGGCCACGGAGGACGACAAGCCGATAGGATTGACTGGAGCTCCTCACTTATCACAAACCTCAACCTACCTCCACGGTAGAAGGCGAGGAAACGCACTAAGTAAGTTAAGTAAGTAAGTTACTCCATGGTGAGATTTTTCTGTTGCAGGCTATCTTATTTCGTGTCGTAAATTAGCGAAATAAGTGTGCTGTTGTGTTTTTCCACCAGACCATGTTTCCGTAGTCGGGTTTTTCACTGTAACCGAAAATAGCGGAAATTATTGATTTGATTTTACAAATCCCGTACTCCTGGTATTTTGGTTTTGTGTGCAGCGGAATATACCCGTCTTCAACCCATAAATGGGTTTATAATTTGGGGTATATAGTGTTTACTTAGTCTATTTATATGCAAATTACAATTGCCTGTTTATTCCATCGACTGTAAAGTTCTTTGAGTAAATGGAGTAGTTGTTTCTAATATTACCCAGTTAAGTATGCGTCTTTGATTTTATTGTATTTTTCATTCTTATGTATCTGCAACTGAAAATTATTTACACACAGTAATTTCTATTAGGGCATCAAGTGGTGGCTCTTTTTAGTTTGGATTTTGGAGTAAACTTATGTTTTTTCGGATATTGAAACCAATGTGTGGTTATATCATTATCTGTTTTTTGGGTTTTGGTTTATCTTTAATCAATTCTTATCCCATGATCTGGTAACCTTAATATGCGTTAATTTTTTGTTTTGCGGTAACAAACAAAATTTATCTCTATATGGTATGTAGTTCCCCTGGATAGGTCCAATTTTTAGTACACCTTATTCTTAGCGATGGTTAGATTTGTTGGTTCTCAAGTATTCAATGAGTAGTTTTCTGTCTGCTGCTCCATATTTCTTGAGCAATGTTAGAGCGCCATAAATAAGGAGCTTGTTATCAGATTATTTCTCCAGAACGTAGTTTCAAAGTAGGGTTTTGTTATAACGAATATTGGAAATACCCCTTTAGAGTGACGATGGCAACATGCTCATGATAACCTTGACACTGAATATGTTGAACGTATAAGCTATTTATGGGAAGCTGAATGTACGAATGTAATGAAATTGAATGTATGATGAATGAATGGGGGATAGAATAAGAAAAACTTGCGTACAACATCGTTAATTGTTATGGTTTGAAATCCTTACATATAATTTACAATCACACACTGCACTCCGAGCTAACCCGTAGTGCTCAGCTTATCCGTCACACTCAGCATAATTGTCAAAAAGGGATTATGAAATGCTAAAACTCAGCAAACCTGTAGGCGCGCTAGATTTGTATACAACGATTGGGATTGCATCCCTCCTCACTAGTCGTCCTATTCCTGCTAGCCTTTACGTTTTTATGCTAAACTTCCAGCAGTCGTTAGCCCCTTGTTGATTCATCTATTGCCGTGTCCCGTTCTGTAAAACAGGCGATCATATGGGTTTGTCCTCAAATAATTCTCTCCCGTATTACAGACTCCACTGTCACTAATATGGGTAATGTCTCTTGTTGACTAGTCTGTCAGCTCTCCTCACTTCTAACATATTACAGCATAGACCAGTAGACAGTATGATCCACAACCAGTTCCTGAAGATGAATCACTAACTTTCTATGCAGATGTTTTTCCAATTGCATGTCGTAGTGCCCTTGCATTTTTGAACCCTTCCGAAGCATGGATTGAGAGGTCTGGACACATAACTACCCTGGTTGATGGAGTCACTCAACACAGCACCACTGTGGCTGTATGTAGTAGCTGCCAATTATATCTCCTCCATTCTTATGCTGGAGTTTTGTTGTGTCCTTTTAGCTACAGGTTCTGTTTCTGCGACGATCCTACCCTTTAACTCGTAGCCGATAAGCCCCATTCTATTTTCTCATCACCATCGTATTACAGACCCATCCAGTATACCACAATGGAAGCATCATTCCCAGCAGGAATCATTTACATCAGTTTTGATTGGCTTTATCGCATTGTCTCTAACTCTGCACTACTTCTGTCAATAACAGATGGATGACTTCCTGGTTCAGTTTAATTCAGTTACTCACATATGAACTTACTGCCTCAACGTAGAACTAAAAAAATTATACACCCGACTTTACCTCGGTTCTCACATATCACACTTAAGAAGGTTCATTTTTTTAATGGGGGACCAGATTGAATGTTACTGCTGATTAATGTCTGTAAAGTTAAGACAAGTATTACCTAACAGATCACTTCCTTTTAATTCTTTGTAAGTAAGGTAAGATTATCGGCGAAGAAAACAAAATCCCGCATCAATAACTTAATATGCTGTTGACATATCATAGCCATCCCTAGCCCTCCCCCCCAATTGTAGAACAGGTGTGAATAAATAGAACCTGACATAGGGTGTATATTGTAACACAGCATATATCACAAGATCAAATCCAATTAATAAATAAATAAAATAGAATCAAAGTCAGAATAAATAAAATATAGAAGTTGTAATATAATTAATATAAAATAATACAATGTATGGTTATAAATAAGCATGGTCATTTTTGGAAGCAATAAAAATTGTTTTAAAAAAAAAGTAATTTTTAATTGAACAAAAATGAAAAAAAGGTGGAACCACAGAAAGAGCAGAATATTTTATTTCAGCTGAGGAACTCAGCTATTTAATCATTATATATATATTCAGTGCTATTGTTTAATTTAAAATAGTAATACAAAGAATGATCTTTGGTTTTGAACTGATAATGATCTTATATTAAAAAAAAAAACAAAAAAAAAAACAAATGGAGCTTTCGTAGCATTGGGAAAGTCTTGGAAATCAAAAATGAATCACGTTCACACAAGTTATCGGAATCTTCATCTCATATGTCAAGACCGCTAATTATGGTTGTTAAAACGGAGAACAACAGACCGACCATGGAACCTAGGCAAATCTACAACTATTCACAACTTTGGGCCTTGTGCAGATAGCAAGACCCCGGACATACGGAGGGACCAGATTGAGGACAAGACTCTTCGTAGGCGTCACGACCCCACGAAAAAAATTAAAAAAAAACCTTTTTTTTTTTTATTTTTTTTTCATGTCCCATATACCCCTAATCACCCCAACCTCTTTTATTATAAATCCATCCAATAGACCCTATCACCCCAACCTCTTCCTACATATAACATTCATCATCCCTATACCCCTAATCACCCAAACCTCTTCATTAGTATTAACTATTATAATCATCCCCTATAACCCTATTCCCAAAAACCCCTTTCTTTCCTGCATTTAAAAATTCCTTCACCTATACACGCCCTAATCACCCCAACTCTTCATAATTTAAATTCC
>JAMPIV010008507.1:0-185325 GCA_024509875.1 Oreohelix idahoensis
GTGCGCGTATGGATAATTAAATAATAATAGACATTGTACGCTGATCGTTAGCGCGAGCCAGGGGCGGGGAGGGCGCATACCTTCACCCGACCTAGAGACGCCGCTCTGGCGAAAGCTGACCGGATAGGAATAGGCTAAAGACACCGTGTGCCTTTTAAATTTAATCAGGACTGACGGAGTGGATAAGAGATCGTCTTGTCCCCGTCCGTGTGCATATATGTAGAGATAAAATAGTAGCATTTTTTTCATAATGTTTCTTTATTCCTTGCAGACCTAATCAAGGGCGACCAGCGGTCTTTTTTTCTTCATTTACTGATTGATTAATGTTGTCTTTTCTTGGCTTATGCGTCTCCAAATTCATTTGTGAACAGGACTGGCCAAAGATATACCAGAAACATTTAACGTGTAAATTTAACTGGATTTATCAATACCAAGATATCTTCTTTTCCAATTTATCAGCCCACGGGGGTTGTGCAGAAATAATAACACTATCTGACTTTTGACAGTCGTATAGCGGATTTATCCAGAAAGTTACGCTGTTTCAAAATCGGCACTCACCACAGAGCCAGCCGACAGGATTTACCATCATTTATCAATTGTAACAATTTAGCAACCATATGTTTCCCAATACTGGAAGTATTTTTTTTTATCTGCTTACTGTGAACCCAAGATCTCGGTTCTTCTACACTAACCATTCGACGTGACATTTGTCCATCCAGGAATAAACCACCAAAGTTGGCGTCCACCTTGTTAATTCTATTTGTCGAGGATGAACTAGGGCTAATTTAGGCACTGAACACTGACATTATATATATATATATATATATATATATATATATATATATATATATATATATATATATATATATATATATATATATATATATATATATATATATTCAGGATAATTGTATTTCCAAGGGACATCACCAAGAGTAGGTAAGGAGTGAGTGAGTGGCCACGTATGACAGAGAGAGTGATAATTTTTCTTTGTTACGGTAACTTGTACCAACCTGGTTATTGTTTTTGCTAAAATTGTTGACTTTACTGAGTAGCATTTAGTAGGAACTTTGGTTTACCTTACTGTCTATTCTGTAACATAGTGCTGACCTTTGGGTTATTTACTTTCTGGGTTCATTTTCTCTGGAGGGGGAGGGCACATTTATTCCGTTATTTTCATATGTCTGTAAATCTGATTTTATTTGATCTTTCTTTAGATATTTGGTGTTGCCAAGTTTAATGATAATAAACAACAAAAGAAACTTAACTTTGTGTGTTGGTCAGACCCATACCCAATTAACCATAGTTTTTCACGTTTGTGTTTCTTGTTGTCACATAGTTGTGTGTGTGTAGTTAAAATTATATTTACATGAATAGGGAGGGAAAGATTGTCGAAAAAAAACTTTCCTCAGGGAACAGTCGAAGGAAAACGAGAAGAAGGAAGCAAAAGAAAATCCTGGCTGATAACATCAAAGAATGGGCAGGACACGGTTTTTCCACCACTGTACCAATTGTCTTGTACTAAATTATAGTCGTATAGATAGGCTGGACTAGGGAAACTACTCATTACAGAAACAGATCTTCACCCGTGAAATCTATTTCTCACACCTTTATTTCTCACGTACTATCACCATCCACTCTACTCAGGCGGGACCATAAATGTCTTTCAAACCTATCTAATTACGACAGTCGGTGACATCCTGTCTGACTACCAAATGCCTTATTTTTATTTCCAGAGTCGTAAACATCGGGTATATTTGGTGGCTGGACAGTTCAGCGAACTAGTAAATGTGGTAGTTTTGTGATAGTGGTGGGGTGGGTGTCACCAGAACATATGCGTTGAACAGCAGTTAGGAGTAAAGTGCACAGTTTATTTGATCGATGTTATTTGATCGATAGGCTTCGCTCGTTTAATATACCTTAGGTCTAGATAAACTATAAAGTTAAATTTGTTTTACGTTACAACTGAGCTTTCAAGTTCAAAAGTTTGAAGAAAAAAATGTTCGCTTGAAACAAAAAAAAAACAAAAAAGCAAATTTACATTAGCTGCTTGTAATGGGAACAAACGTATGGGGAAGGAAACGGCAAACTCTAAATAGAATTCCTGTTTACTTCTTAATCTAAACTGTGACACACACAAAAATAAACTGGAATGGGTGTGTCACAGTAACAAACTATATACTTTAGCTTTCATTTCAATAAAAATCATTTAACTGCAGATGGGAAGGCAAGCTGCCGTGACACTTAACCTTTGAACCTTAGTTTCTCCATTACTGTTGTCGTTTGCTTTGCTTTGCATTTCTTTGTTATCATTATTATTTGTATTTATTTATCTATTATTGAAAGATCTATGAGTACAGGAAGTAGTCTATATGTGTAGTTGTGGCAAAATTTGGTACCACTTGCTTTGTTTGTGAAAAAAATGTGTAACGCGACACAGCGATAAGGGTGAAGGGACAACTCGGTGGGACTTGCTTTGAAGTTGATGGTGGCTGAAATATTTGCGTTTCGGCTAGCCGAACAGCATTGAGAAAGTGTAGGAAGGAGCGAATATATGAAACATGGCCGACCTTAAAAATTTGCATTGGCAGGAAAGAAAATCTAAAGCTACAAGAGCAAGCTTGGAGGATGGACATTTAAACTATATTAATTCACAATAGGAGATAGAGTATGAGTGATTTCCAAAAGGATATTATTCAACTGTAAGTAGTTTTAAAAATAATTAATATTTTTCATAGTCATCACACCTGTTAATAGTTAGCTCATGATCTTTAAAAATGTATTATAAATACATACCTCAACGGATTTCGATAAAACTTGGATATAATGAACGCTTCCTATTGGGAAAATGAAAGGATACCTAGGAGGGAAGGAAAGCTTTAAGAGTGTAGTCTTCTTCTTCTTCTTCTTCTTCTTGCGATCGCATCTTTGATGTTTACACCGTCAGACGAGTTCTCATGATGAATTCGACTGTTGTTTGAAGTTCCTCTTTAGCTCCATATAGCTTTGAGTTTAGTGTTGAGTCATTGGGCCAGTATATCTTTCTTAACTGGTCATACAGAGGACAATCCTGTAGAACATGCTCAGCAGTTTGTTCGTTTAATCCACATGTGCACAGTGGTGAAGCAGACAATCGTAGCTTGTGCATGTGTTTATTCAGTTTGTTATGCCCTGTCCTGAGGCGAAAAATAGTTATCTGTCCCTGCCGGTCGAGAGTGTGATAGTCGTCTTTGGGTTGGTTCTGTTCTCTTCTGATAGTCTGCATAGCTCTCTTTTTCTCAAAGTATGTGACTTCATTATCTTCTTGTTCACATTCTCCTCCCTTTTTTGCAAGTTTATGTGCCTTTTCATTTCCGGGTACACCACAATGAGATGGTACCCACTGAAGTATGGTTCTCTTTTTGGCAGCTACCTTGTTTAGTTCATTTCTCAGATGCGGGAGTTTACCACCCTTGAGAGCTTGCAGGACAGACAGTGCATCTGTGAGGATGACTACCTGGTGGCAGTCAGAGTTGGTGTTATAAATCATATTTGCAGCTTGCTCTAGAGCTTGAACCTCAGCTGTATAGTTGGAACAGAATTTACCAGTGGGAATGTGCCTAGTCTCTTAGTGGTTGTCAGGATATGAGATAAAGATACCGGCACCTCCATTCCTAACAGCATTAGTTGCTGATCCATCTGTATAGGCATGTATCCATGATTGATCGGGATAGCTTTCTTGGATCATACTCACATCCACTTGTGAGACCACTGACTGATGTATTAATTTGGAGGGCATTGCTGGCCTGCTCCCATGGTACAGGGTGGGCTTCAGAAGTGTTGTCTTCATGGATAGGTCTTCTTGATGCTGTCTTTTAAGTCTTTTTCCCCGATGCACAAAGCTGCTACGCTTTAGACGTCCCAAATGCCAGATCATCTAGTCTTGCCTTTATTGGGTGCGTTGGCATACTGTTGTACTTTTCCATCTGGATCATGGTTTTTGTGTCTCTTCTATGGGACAATGTCTGTAATCCAGCAACCTTCTGCATCTCTGATATTGGTGTAGTTTTCATGGCTCCTGTAATGAGCCTGAGAGCTTGATTTTGCACCTTGTCCAAAGACTGCAGATGTGAGTTAGCAGCTGATGACCATGCTGCTGAGCTAAACTCTAAGTGTGCTCTTATTACTCCATTATAAATCTTCTTTAGATTTCGTTCATTTGCTCCCCAGTTGGTACCTGCTAATTTTCTGAGTATGCCTAGTCGTCTTCGGGCCTTTCCTTCTGCATTTTCAATATGCTTATTCCATGTAAGCCTTTGGTCAAATGTCACCCCAAGATAGGTGGGGTAGCTTTCTTCCTTGATCACGGTTGTCCCTAGGTGTATGTTAGCTGCTTTGTCCTTGGGGGCGAGGGAGAACAGTGTTGTGGAGGTTTTGTTTGTGTTTATTACAATAAGCCATTTCTCTGCCCATGACACTAGCATGTCTGCTGCCCGCTGCATTCTATAATTTGCTGTGGTGACGTTTTCATCAGCGTACCAGAGTACTAGGTCATCTGCATATAAGGCAGCTTTCACTCCTGCGGGGAGATCTTTCACCAGGTCATTGATGTAAACAAGGAAGAGTGTTGGGGAAATTACTCCTCCTTAAGGTACCCCCTGATGGAGCAACACTTTTCTGCTCTGCAGGCCGTCAAGAGTGACTCTAGTTCTCCTGTTATGCAAGTATGGCTGAATCCATTTCATCATGTTGCCTTGGATTCCACTTCTCCTAAGTTTTGCAATAAGACCATCTTTCCACACCTTGTCAAAGGCCTGCTTGAAGTCGACCCAGATCGTTAGGACCTTTTTCTTCTCCTGGAAGGCATCTTCTATTGCTTGAGACAAGTAAGTAACTTGGTCTTCTATACTGTAGCATTCTCTAAATCCAGCTTGTTCCGGCACCAGGATCTGCTCAGACTCTAAATACCATTTCAATCTGTGGTTGACTATTCGCTCCATAGTCTTCCCAACACAGCTTGTGAGACTGATTGGCCGGTAACTTGCAGCCTCAGTCTTACATTTCCCTTTCTTTAGTATGGGTATTGTGATGGCTTCTCTCCATACTTGGGGTACCGTTCCTTTCAACCAGCTGTGGTTGAATATCTCAAGCAGTTTTGTCTTTGCTGCTGAGCTCAGATTTACTAGCATTTCGTTGCTGATTTTGTCTGGGCCGGGTGACTTTTGAAAATTAAGCTTGGAAATAGCGTTCTGTAGTTCTCCTAGTGTGATGGGTTCCCTCATTGGGGCAGGAGTATCTGTCTGTCCCATGGTTGCCAGTATTTCTTTTCTTATCTCTCTCTGGTGGTCTATGTTAATGGGTAAGTTGCTTTCTGAACTGTATCTTCTAGCAAACAGGTCTGCAGCTTGTTTTCCTCTGAAAAGTTTGCCACCTTCATCCAATGTGATAGTCTGCCTAGGTGAGGAACGCTCTTCATTTAGAGACTTGACTAATCTCCAAAGTTTCCTGCCGTCTTTCTCAAGGTTCAGCGATGCCGTTTTAGTTCTCCAGCTTTTCCATTTTTCTTCTAGCTTTGTTCTCTGAAACTCTGCTACAGCCTTTTTCCATTTGTTGTGAGTTTCAAGTGAAGGCTGAGACTCTGCATCCTTTCTAGCCCTATCCATAGCTTCCTGACGTTCTTGGAGTGTGCTGGACCAGTATGGTATGTAGTTACGCCGGCATCCTTTGGGAATGGTTTCTTTTGCAGCTTGTAGTATGCATCTGTTGAAGTCTTTTACCACTTCATTAATGTCTCTGTTCTGTACCTTGAGGGTAGACAGCAGCGTGTTTACCTGATGCCTGAATAAACCCCAGTTGGCTTTTTTGTAGTTCCATCTTGTAATGGCTGGGCCTGTACTGAGAGTTGCACTCTGGACAGTAAGAAAGATTGGGCGATGGTCGCTTCCCCCTAGTTGGTCTCCTACTTCTCTACTAATAGATCCAGCTATATCTGGGGTGGCGAAGGCAAGATCTGGTGTTGAAGTTGTGTGCCATCCTCTGGAGTAGAAGGTAGGAGTATCTGTGGCATTATTGACTAGGATTAGGGAGTGATCATCTTGCCATGTTTCAACCTCTTCACCTCTGTGATCTAGATGGTTATAGCCCCAGCTCTGGGAGTGGCTATTAAAGTCTCCAACTGCTATAAAGTTGGTGGCTGGTACCTGTATATAGCTGAGACTCAGGGGTTTGTTGTTTGGACAGTAATAGTTCAGGAGTTCTATTTCCATCTTGTCTACCTTTATCTGCAACAGCTGATATTCTGCTCCATCCATGTAGGTTTTCCTTTCGTGTGCATGAATGTTATTCCTTACAAGAGTAAGTACTCCTCCTTTTCGTCTATCTTGTCTGTCGGATCTGAAGCATTGATATCCCCTTATTTTAAAGGTTTGATCTGCTTTCAAGTGAGTCTCTTGGATACAGCAAACACTGACTTGCTTCTCATACAAGATGTTTTCCAGCTCTGTCTTTTTGCTGTATCCAGCCTGCTTGCTGTTCACTCCCTCTGCATTCCAGTGCATCATGACAAGTGGCACTCTGGGTTTCTCTTTTTCTGTTTTGTTTCGGTCAGTAGTTCTCCTCCGCCGTCTGCTGACTCCACAAGACGGTCTAGAGGGTCCTCCAGTAGCTGAGGGTGGGCTCTGTCGAGGCTCAGAGCCCGGCACTGCACCTGCCTGGTGGAGCTCCACAGGGCGAGCACCAGTACGAGATTTATTTGACGGTGTACTCATCCATAAAAAAATGCGAGTTGCGTGATACTGTGGTTTCCGGTGCGCCTTCTGGCCCAGTATCTACGACTTTAGCACCTCTTCAACGGAAGAGTGGGCTCATCCCTAATCTGTTTATGTTCCCAGTAGTAGACTATTCGCAAGCAGCCTGGGGGTGTCACTGCTCTGCACGGACCTTGTTTACCGAGGCGGCGTCCGAGCTCGTATGGTGAAAATATGGTTGCGTTATCTTCAAAATAGACCGTCTTTCCCGTGGCTTTTCTGCCATCCTGCAACTTTGAGTTAGGGAGTTCTGAGCTCCAGTCTCTTTCCCAGGCATTTTATCCTGGCCTGGCACGCATACAGAGGACCCCACTTCTGGTTCTAAGTTAGCAGTTGGGGATAGGTGGGGTGGCACACTGTGCATTCCCCGTCATCCAGGGGGGCTCTCCAACTAGGCAGAGCTTGCACAATGCTGTGCTTTGGTTCTGGGCTCTCCCAAGGAATCCTCACGTCCTGCACAGAGCCACTTCCAGATACCCACCACCTGCCATCTCTCCATTGTAGAAATCTCCTGCATGCGGCCATCCAGTCAAGAGCCAGTATTAAGTCTGGTGCCCAAGTGATCCCCCCCAAGCTCAGTGTGCAATGCTGGGTTCTCATCATGCTGCAACACAGGGGGGATTGTGATGCTCAGCCATCTCTCTCAACTCTGCACCGATAAGGGATGTAGATTTGTCTTTCTATAACCTATAAGACCCATAATGATGGCAACAGCCCAGACCAGGGCAAGCTCTAGGAAAGAGGAGGACACTATCATCAATACTCATCCAGAAGAGATGAGAAAGGCTCAAACTGCTGACAGTACATTGAAGCCTTGCTTTGGCAAATTACCTAAAAGCCATAACCCTCCAGAGACAGGAGACTCATATATGAAAAATAGCCTACTATATAGAAAAGCTGGAACAGGACCTCAAGGACATGGACAGCTTGTAGTGCCAAAATCATACAGGGAGCAGGTTATGAAGCTAGGACATGCTATACCCTGCAGTGGACATATGGGAGTAGGGGCCACTGGACAACGGATAGCCTGTCACTACTTTTGGCAAGGTATCACAGAGGACACAAAGAGGTATGTGAGATCCTGTCCAGAATGCCAAAGAGTAGCTCCTAAACATAGGACTGCACCAGCAACACTGGGAGAAATGCCCATTATGGGAACGCCCTTCGAACGTGTTGCCATGGATATTGTTGGACCCCTCAATAGGACCAAGAAGAGAAATGCATATATCTTAACCTTGGTTGATATTTGCTCTATGTGGGGAGAGGCAGTAGCAATGTCATCAATAGATTTGAAACATGTGGCAGAGGCACTGTTAACAATATTCACCCGATTAGGTTTCCCACATCAAATATTGACTGACAATGGTTCTCAGTTTAGTGGAAAGCTAACACAAGAAGTATTCAGGATAGTTCAAGCTAGACATTATCACTGTAGCCCTTACCATGCCCAAGGGAATGGTCAAGTAGAGCAGTTCAATGGCACGCTCATTTCAATTCTTTAAAAGTTGGCTAGTGAGAAACCTGATACTTGGGATACATACTTACCCTCTGTACTATTTGCATATAGGGAAGTCCCACATAACTCCACAGGATTGGCTCCAGCTACATTGTTGTTTGGACGACCAATCAAAGGTCCACTGGAAGCGTTGCAGACATGGACTGATGAAAAAGCAGAAGAAACCGTGACTTCTTCATACCAATATGTCAACGAGTTGACATCTCGATTGAAAACATGTTGGAAACTGGCAGATGATAACTTGAGAAAGGCCAGGAGGAAGCAGGCTGCTTACTACAATAAAACAGCAAAAGATAGGGAACTTGAGGTGGGAGAAAAAGTTTTGTTACTGTTGCCCAGCAGCAATAATAAATTGCAAATTAGATGGCAGGGACCCTATGTCATATTGGAAAAACTTTCCAGGACCAACTATAAGATTGACAAGAAAGGAAAGGAGAATGTCTCTCATGTCAACCTTCTTAAAAAGTATTATGACAGGGAAGCATCAGAAGTTTCACACATCATGACCCTGGCCATTGCAACAGAAATGCAGGATGAACCAATTTCCTGCATGGAATATCCCCTGACAACTACAGAAAGCTATGCTCAGGTTAATGTGAGTGAACATTTAACTCTTGAGCAGAGGAAAAAGGTTCAGGAGGTGTTAGAAATCCATGCTGATGTACTCACAGATAAGCCTGGGTGTACTAATCTGTTAAGAGTATGACATGACGATTACTGACCCTACACCAGTTTGTATGCAGACATACCCTATACCTTATGTGAAAGGACAGGCACTCAAGGATGAGATTGACTATCTCTTAAAAGAGAAAATTATTTCAAAGTCTGAATCTCCCTACAGCTCAAGTGTGGTGCTATTAAGGAAGCCTAGTGGTGAACACAGGTTATGTATTGACTATAGGAAACTAAATGCTATCACTGAATCTCAGGTAGACCCATTACCTGACACCAATCAGTTGTTTGCTACACTGAGTAAGGCTAGGTATTTTTCAAAAGTAGATCTAAGCAAGGGATACTACCAAATACCAGTGAAACCAGAAGTTAGGAAACTGTTAGCCTTTAGTACACCGGATGGACATTATGAGTTTAATGTACTCCCATTTGGTTTAAAAAATGCTCCAGAATGATGAGGAAATTGTTGGAACCATTACAAAATCCTCATATCACCAACTTCATGGATGACATTCTGATTGCTACCACTACATTCAAAGAACACATAGTAGCGCTCTCCATGTTGTTAGATAGACTGAGAGAAACGGGATTGACAGCACATCCAACTAAGTGTCATATTGGATGTGAGAAATTTGAATTTTTAAGTCACAGTGTCAATACCTTGTCAAGGTATGGCGGCTTGCGAACCCTGATTACCCCCAGAGCTATGCCAGCTGAAGTTTTACTCCTGGAAGGTTCTACCAAGCTGGACAGGTTTGCGCGGGCAGGGGTCAGACTAAAGCAGACACCCTGGTCCTCCAGGTTGGGGGTTTTAGCATAGGGCTGACACCCCTGTCTATGTAAAAAGAAATGAAGTTACGGAAACAACAACAAATGAACAAACTTTGCTGCGGGACGGACATCCGGAGTCGGAGGCTCGTATGACTGTCAGTGGTGAAAGCCGAAAGGAAGCCACTGACACGAAAGTTGGGGCACTGTACGAAGGATGGCCACCGACCGAGCAAAGTGCAATCAATTTGTTGTTGCCCTACAAGACACTACCAGGCATGATGGCCACTGACTGCTTTGACGGTTGGCGGCTAAGGATCAAAGAAGAAGAAAAGTCCATCTCATGCTTCTCTCATCACCATACAGTTTCTTCCTCAACTGGACTGAGAAGGCCACACTGCCACCCTGCTTCTCTTATGGAGCCAACAGTTTTGAAGTACATGTTCAACTGTCTATTTGCCCTACCCTCATGAACATACATCTGCCTGTCCAATTTTCAGTTTGTTAGACACATGGAAGTCTACAATGCCCGGTTCTCAGTCTGAAAATTTTCACTTTATCTCTTCTTAGTATTGTAGTGTCACGGGATTTTCTCCCCTTGTTCTGCCGTGATGGTCCAACAGTGGCCAAACTTCAGAGTATCTACTGAGGGCCTTCAAAGGAATCTACCTTTAGCTCAAGATTACTCCTGGCAGAGATGTGAATTGAAAAATGGAGCTTCAATTCTTGGAACCTCATAGGAATTTAAGAAATCAAGTATTAAGGCTGATAGGATCCAGATAGATTTCTATCTTCCCTGACCTTCTATGAGGAATAAGAATTTTGCTTGTTTTGATGAGCCCCCAACTGATTTAAATCAGTAAAATATTATGTAAACAGCTCTGGACTGAGACATACGGGTGCAGTTCACTCAAAATTACTAAATCAACTATAAATTTGTATATTTACAGATAACAAAATTTAATAGTCAAGTATCTTTAACAATTGTAAAATAAGGGTATGGTGAATTTGGAATAATCTTTAAAGATTCATCACTGATGATGATCTGGATATGGTGTTGAAAAATTTTCTTGAGGAAAAAGAGTTCCCTGGGCAGCTTTGAATGGGTACATAGCTGCTAGTAAGATGTCGGTTGGCTTCTGCTCCAACCAATGCTTGTTCTTTGCAGGTGTCACGAAATGGCTTAATTAAGAGTCTGTCTGAGTAAAGAGACAAGACACCAGTTTTGAGGAAAGTCTGAAAAGATAGATTAAGATGAAAATTAAAGTGACTGTGTAGGATGAGACTTATATGTTCAAGGGTGAGAACCTAGATTGACTCTCCCTGGCCACTTGTGACTTGTTTTTATAGCTACTGCCTCACCACCTCTTGTTCCAATGGAGATAAGGTTACACTAATTTATATCCACAGACACAACTGTACAGTTAAAGAATACAGGTACAGTATAGTGAAAGACAAACTGATCCAGTGCACATTTTATAGTTTATTAAACAAACAAATCTTTACCACAGGAAAAAAAAAAAACAATAACTTGCGAGTTTGCACAACCTGAAAAAAAGAACAAATCAATGAAAGACACAATTATCAAATCACCACGCTCTCTTCCACAACTACACGAAAACAACTAAGGTTAAAGAACGTTACCGGAGGGGCGGGGGGGGGGGGGGGGGGGGGGGGGGGGGGGGGTCTCAAAGTAAGAGCCACCACCACCTGAACTCTACTATTACTAACTAACTACACTGTGGAGTCCCACACACACCAGACTACTCTCCACTAGTTTTCCCTCTGTCCCGTTTAACCAGTCAGATGAAGACTTATTAACTAATATGACTAAACTGTCTCAAAGGCGCTCCTACACAACTAACTTATACACCACTAAATCCTACTCCACTGAATTCTGCAGAACTAACTCAGAGGCTCTCCTCCAAGTATTCCCTATCTAACTCTACAGTTCCTGTGGGGAAAAAACAACTAACTCCACTCTCTCCCCTCTCCTTCAGTTCAGTGCCTTCCTGACGCTTTCGTCTTCGTCTGATGGTCAGATGCTATACCCTTCATCAGGTACCTCCTCCCGTTAGCATTTCTCTTCTTCTTCTTCCATCCTTAGCCACCGACCGTCAAAGCAGTCAGTTGCCATTACGCCTAGTGGCGTCTTAGGGCAACAGCAGATAGGTTTTCTTTGCCATTGTTTCCCATCACGCCTATTGGCGTCTTTAGGGCAATGGCAAATCAATCCATCTGCTGTTGTTTCCGTAATCGAAGTGACTGGCAAACGGGTGATCAGCCCGTTGGTCGTTAGCATTTAGAAAGGTATAATCTCCCTCTCTCCTCTCCAGAATAGCTAATGAAGGGACCCTTGGTGACTATATATATATATATATATATATATATATATATATATATATATATATATATATATATATATATATATATATATATATATATATATATATATATATATATATATATATATATATATATTTGCCTCTGGCTGTAGCTCAAGCAATGATGATAGCACTCAATTCTTCACACAACGACAATTTAAACCGCTTCAGATTTTGGCCTACTGCTTTATTGTGGCAGTATGTAAACAATACCAGGCAACGTAGCCTGTTCTATATTGGCTGTAAGAGCTAAGAGCTCCAATTTCTAGGCAATTCCACGCTGAGGTATATGTTTCCTCACGTCAGGAGAATTCCTAATGCCTCTCCATCGTGCAGACATAACTAGGGCGCCCGTGATTTTGCGCGTACCCAGTTTTTCAATTACACTGAAGTCTCTTGCCTCCCTCTCCGAGAAGACAAAGTCCGTTGCAGGCTTATGGTT
Organism: Oreohelix idahoensis; assembly: GCA_024509875.1. Taxonomy (NCBI): domain Eukaryota; kingdom Metazoa; phylum Mollusca; class Gastropoda; order Stylommatophora; family Oreohelicidae; genus Oreohelix; species Oreohelix idahoensis. The sequence goes on from JAMPIV010008507.1 coordinate 12,568, forward strand.
ATCTACCACGCCGTGAATGGCTGTAAAACCAAAATAACAACATATATACACCAATTCACAAAATACTTAATTAAAACACATTAACAACCAAAGATTTACCTACACCCCGTTTTCCCATACCATAATAAAACTCCCCAAAATATAAGCTCTCATGCTCTACCCTAGTTCTGCCCTCGGGTCAGACTTAACAGCTCACCCCTTCCCTTCTCCTTCACTGACAACAGCTTGTCTCTTACGCTTAACACAGATGCGGGCTGACCTGATTGCCTCTGAGGCCAGCTCATGACATAGGCAGCTACACGTCACAACACCGCTTCGCTGCATCCCGATAAAATAACTTTTACTAAATAATTTCCCAGCACTATTCTTATTTTAATGGCAGCCCATGGAGGGTTATAAAAAATAGCACAATTATTTACACACAAATGCATACACAATAATATCATAATACTTAAACACCCTTCACCACCCATATCCAACAGCAACTAACTTAATTATCCATGGCCACTTTAGTTAAACAAAACTCCAGAGTTCATCCACTATTATCTTCCACTGTTATCATAACAAAGTCTGGTACTTCCAATATATATTACACAGTACTACACCAGCCTTAGGTACTAAATTTATATAGAGAGATATCAAATAATAATACCACCAACTTTTTCTCACAGAACTACACTGGCTATACTTTGTATGATTACCACTGAAACTTACAATACACTGGCAGAAGTCAGGTAATTGATGGCACACTACCGACTAAAATTAAAATTAAATCCCAGAAGAAAGCTTACTCTGAATTGCTAAAATACTTTAACTAACATTCCTACACAACTTATTAAGACTACGTACATACCCAGACTTTTCAGAATATCCACTAACCGGGCAGACTGAGTTTATGTCTGACACTATTCACGGCAATAATAATCCTGGACTTGTGAGCCCTGACAAATAATTTGGCCCTGTATATATAGTGCCAATTTTCTGATGCAAGACAGATACTGTGAGTCATAGCTCTAGAATTATCTCCCAAAAACTGCATCTACCCCACTTTGACGTAATCTAATGACTGCTACATAAATTAAAAATCGAACCCAATCATCAGAGCTTCCCGTTAAACATCGTAACATTATCTTAACATCTGACGAATCGTTAACCAAGCGATGAAGAGTTATTCCCCCTGCTGGAACGGGGGGAATCAAAGAAAATAAATTTTCCACGAAGCCCGCTTCCCCGCTGAAAAATATACGCAATGTTTCATAAACTTATCTGACCGTCTATCAACAAGAATGACTCACTAGCCCACGCTACCACATGGGTAGGGGTTCAATCCCATCCCCCAAAAAAAGAAGGGTTGGTGGGGTTGATCCTACAATACTAGAACAATGACAAAAAATGAAAACATCTAAAAATCAGAAACCCTGATAAAAATAGAAGAGAAAAAAAAAAACAACCTTAAGAATAAAACAAGAACGGGCGGGTTGAAAATAAAAATTAGTCACTTTGCCACAGCAGGTTGGAGACTGGTTCAATCTCGTCACTGGTCACATAGTATCGTGGGATAATTGCAAAGATGGTCCAGCATCTTCTAAGACCTGTGGGGAAATTGTGAAGATGGTCCAGCGTTTTTTAAGACCCGTCTGACGTTGGTATCTAGCTTTGACTTGTTCCACAGACTAGTACCACCAATTGGTACAACCAACTAGTATCATGAAATAACAGAGAAACAAATATCCTCCTGAGTTTTGAGTTTCCTGACACGAAAATCAGGTGTCCCTCCCTTTTATTCCACCATCCCATCTGCCTCAGAACTTTACCCTCTCTGAGCATTAATGTTAATCCCAGTGAGCAGAAAACACCCACTGCATTTATATAAAACATGTTTACATTTACATTTGGACTGACTGAAAACGTTAATATAATAAGTATGTACATCACTTCTGTCATCATCCACTCCTTGCTCCATAGGAAACTTGGGACTACCTCTGCTATTGGTTCTCCATGAAATACCTGCATGAAGCAGTAACCAGCTCTTGCAGTGGTGGTTCATGAAACCATCCTTCTATATGCTGAGGTTGCCAGCTCGTATGACTTGGACATCCACTAGCAATTTTCACATGTTAATAATGCACAATATAGAATTATAAATGTACAACTTACCCCAGATATCTTGGGCAATATACAGACTTCTGGCTCAGAGAAATAGTTTAAGCAACTTGGTTAAGATAACTCTTACACGTGGTCTGGGGTTTTACTTTGTACTAGAATCCCACTATGACTTAGTGTTCAGGTTCCTAGGATTCTGGGCTTTCCGTATTAATAAAGGTAGAGTTTTCTTGAGGTGTAAGTCCACAAGATGCTCAAACTTGTTGTCCAGTCCTTTAAAGTAGAATCCTGACTCTATTCCTTATTATGACATGTCTGACAGTCTTCTTGATGAGTTGAATTATCAGTGCCTTAAACTCAGAATGTGCTAGATTATAGGCGACATTCAGCCCACACATCCACATTGCAACTATATGACAAGGCTCCAATTAGAATTGTGGTATTTTAACATCTCAAATGTCAAACCAATAGCATGTAACTTGCGTGTACTGGTAGGGGTACATTCCCACTACCCATTCATGGACAATTCCATGTGATTTTTACAAGTCAATTCCCATGTAAGGTTTTCTATCTTCCGTTCATTATTGGCGATGTTTACACTCACCACTTCACAGATCTATCACAGACAACATCTTCCGAGATGGATAACTTATCGTAAACCTGCCTACAATCAATCGGCCTGGAAATGATTATATCATTTACCTGGTCCAGCAAACAACTTTCAAGCAACAACCTGGCCAAACAGAAAATATTATCAGTGATGAGACAAATGACTGTGGCCATCTCAAGGTTGTTTACGTATTAATCGGGCCTGGTCGGAAATGTATTAAGCAGTTGTAAACAACAATTCACTCTACAGATCCAGGTGTCAATATGGGTTCAAATGAAAATGAGTGATTACAATATTCAGTAAGGATGGTCGATGAAGCCCATACATGGCAAGAAATGAAGGAAGTGTAAACAATGGATCGAAAATACCAAATACTGTCAGAGGTGGGAAAAAAGGAAGTGAAGAGCACAGAATGAATTAGAGGGTGGCACAGGAAAATGTGACGGCTGAGGTAATTTTGTCACATATAGTACGGTTATGCATTACTGAACTCTGGATGTTCCTTCTGCCATTTTTCTCTTATTTCTGATTATTGATTTTTATCTCTTCATATGTAGCCCTGTCTACTGTTTGAGTTTTCCTTCCTCCCTCTTTGGCAAGTTTATCTGTCTTCTCATTTTCATATATCTTCCAGTGGGCGGGGATACATGCTGAACAAGAAGGGAGGGAAAGACATCTCTGAGAAGGGAGACAATGGGCCAATGATTCTTCAAACTCTTAGCACATCCAAACAAAACTTTGGCCAAGCATCAATTCAACAAATAACAGATAAAAGAAGAAAAAAATACCACCAGTCTTGCCAAAATGTTACTATTTAAATAAAACTTTCACTACAGGGTCACTGAAACTGCTACACAAAACCAACACTAACACGGGCGGACTACAAAATTTTTCCAAAAGAATATTAATAAAAAAAATATAGAGATCCACACTGATTAAAAGAACAATAAAAAAGGTTAAATAGTATCTTGCTTCCGTCCTCATATTTTTTTCTGCAGGTGTCTAAGAAAACAAAGAAAAAATAGGACAACAATGGGGCTGCAACCTCATCTTGTAAATATAATTGATACAGAAACCACAGCTGAAAGAGCATATGAATGCTTTGGTGCTGCCTTTCTGTTGCAAGGGAACATGTTGCAGCAGTGGCTGCATGCTCTAAATGGAGTGAGAAAGGAAATAGGCAGTGAAGGTTCAATTATGGAAAGGAGAATAACATACATAAACATAGAAGACTTGCACAAAAGAGTTGCACAGTGCATGGCCAATGGAACTAATATAACGAAAATGTGTTGAAATGAAGCACAATGGTTTGTATTCTTTGTGTCATCCAAATTAGTTGCCAACGTCGAAAGGGTTGGGATTACGGTTAGGGTGTAGGGTTAGAATACCTAAACATAACCCTTATCCCTTTTTACTGCATCTCTGAATTTTTTTTTAAGGCTTATCGAACAGATGGCCCACTGTTCTTCATTTCAACCAAGAAAATGTATTGACAGCAAGTAAACGGTGAAGGTAGTCCCACAGCAGAAACTGTTGCAGGGGAGTGACGTGTTAGAGACCTCACCATACAAGGTCCAGCGAGTGATGTATTAGAGACCTCACCATACAAGGTCCAGCGAGTGATGTATTAGAGACCTCACCATACAAGGTCCAGCTTTTTATAAGGTGGAGTGACCATTCCCATCGCTCTACCTTTACCTTCCCTAACTCAATAACAGAGACAGGTACCAATTTACAGCTTGGTAGACTGAAGCAAGACAATACCATGTTTTAAACTGTGCCACAAAAGGAAAGTGCTCTCACCGCATAGCCAATCATATGCTCTGACAGCAAGATGATGAGCTTAAAAGTTTTGGAGTTAAATGAAGAATTCAGAGATGCAGTAACAAGGGATAATGGTTAGGGTAATGTTTAGGAATTCTAACCATAATCCTAATGATGATGGCGACTTATTTCGATGACATCGAAGAACATGACCCACTACAATTCAGTTCAACCAGTTTTGGAAAGTGATTTCAATAACACAAAATGCTGGATAATTATGCTTGCAAAATACACAAGGATTTGGGAAAGTGTAATTTTCTTTACATTTTTTAACACTGGCCAATTTGAACATTATTACACCTACCTTCAGTTTTCCTGCCCTTGTCTACACCAACAGGCTCACGGAAAGCCTCATCAACATCATCTGCACCATGTTCCATTTGCTGTATAATTCTCTGCCCATCAGAAGCATCTAAGTCACTGTGAGTATTTGCATGTGGTATCTCTGATTGACTAATGTCATCACACAAACCCGAGTCTTTGCTTCCTTTAGCAAAATCCTGTTCATCTATGCAAGGACTTGGCGGAGTTGGTGAAGTTGGTATTTCGTCTAATTCATCATCACTAGCTGAGTACAAATCTTGACTGATTATTGTGATGGCACGATTAATTGTCCAGTTTTCATAGTTTGGAGTACTAGACAGCCGCTTTTTTACTCTCATTGAAGTTTCCATAGTGTCAACTGTATTATACTCACTGACGTTCTCTTGAGCGTAGCTTGCATCTTGTACACCAGAAGTAGAGATGAAATGTTTTTCACAATCAGCCTCAATATCATCTGCATCTATGCTAGCAGAACTGACATGTATATGGCAATCACTGCATTCCTTATTTATACTGTCTGTTTCAGCAGAAGCAGCAATTGGTTCATTATGCATGCACAGGGGCATTTTACATGGGATTTCAGGAGGTGTGTGGTCATATGATGTCTTTAAGTCATCAGTTTTTACAGCAGTACTATGTTCTTCAACTTGTTTTTGGATATTTATCAGATTATATCCTACTCCTTCCACTAAGTCTCCAATGCTGTTCCTATTACTGGAATTGTCAGCAACCTTACGAAGCTTGTAGTAACTCATATCTGTATCTGGAACTATCTCTGCTTCTCTTGTGACTGCAAACACATTTGTCACCACCCCTGTATCTGTGATTACCGCCTGTAATGGCACAGAATCTGACACACGGCTGTTCACTTGAATGCTTATTCCCTTCTCGTGTATCTCCACACGGTCTTTTTCAGAATTACCGATTAGGTCAGGCTGGAAGTTACACTTTACTGCATTAAGCTGTGCTAACAGTGGCGGAAGTTCACTGGTATTTATCAAATGGAATGTGTTCTTTGATGCATGACTTTGACGTACACCGTCACTGCTTTCTGTCGAATAGGAACGGTTAAAAATTCTGCTACTTGTTTTGTTAAACGCTAACAAATCAGGTGGGGTTTCAACAATAGCATCCCCACTTTTAAGACACGCGTTGCCGCAAATTGGTGGTAAGTCGGCAGGCACATCAACCGTGACATGGGGAAACTTCTTACCGCTACCAGGTCTGCTCGGCTTTTTAGCAACAGGAGGTGGCGCTATCCCGTCCTTATTTGAAAATTTTCGTAAACTACTCTGAAAAGAATACAAACTTCCCTGTCTGTCTCCAAAACTGTGAACGCTTTCTGAACTGTCGACGAAGTTACTATCACCACTAAGGGATGTTGACTGGCAGACGACAACTGAGCTCTCCTCGACAAAAGTTTGTTGTTTTCTAACCGTGACCTCTGACTCAACAACACAAGTTTTTGAGCCTATATCCCATTCGTGGCCTTTCAATCCAGGTTTCCGTATCTGTATGGTTGAAATGTTTTGAGACCTTGTCGAGGGCGTAACTTCAGAAGAATCATAAAATTTTCTATATCTGAACTCCTGTGATTGAGGGGCTTTGTTTTTATGATCGTCACCCCTTGAAGTGTCACCTTTGCTAATACTATCACTTCGTACTCCCGCTGCGTTGCTATGGTTATCGTCAGATGAGCTGTCGCCGAGTACTAGATCAAAACCTTCTGTCATTTTCAATAACTGAAAATGTCGAGTTAACTGTGGACTGTTGCTATTTCCCCCTGGTTGAGGAGGGATAACATTCGGTGCCATGTGCTTTGATTTCACGGCCAGGAAATTGTCTTTTGACCCCAAAATGTGAGTTCCAGCGTCGCCCTCATTGGATTTCGTTGGATTATTTCCTTTCCGTTTGAACATTTCCTCGTCTTCTAAACGTCCAGTTAAATTATTGTCGGCAGAAACCTCGTTACTTTTCTTATCGTTATCATTCCTGCTATTGTCATGTTTCCGTGAACTACTGTAGCAAAGCCTCGGTGATGCTCGGCTAATATACACGGGTCGGGTTTCTCCGACTTTTGATATGAACTTAAATGACTCAGAATTGTTTACTTTTGATTCAGAAAATGTCTCTACATCAATTTTTTTCTGTAACACACTGTTTAAGCCTATCACTCCGATCGACTGGGAGTTCCACTTATTTATATCCGACAGCTGACTGCTAACGGTCAACAGCTGTGCGCTTAAGTCCGTGCTACTGTCGAAAATCTCTAACACACGAATTAAAAACTGTTTTATGAAAAGTTCTCGTCGTATCTGTTCACGAAATGTATTAATATTATCGTCAACAGTTACCAGCCATTCGTTCACTGCTGAAATAAAGCGATCCACCACTGCTTCTGACAGTTCGTCCTCACAAATGTCGTCTATAAACTTCAACACAGGAAAAGGGTACTTAGGAAAATCCCGCCTCCATTCGCGCTGAAATGTCTCTTGTAACTGACACACTTTTGCTGCTTTCATTGTGGGCCCTAACAACGAATTGAGGCCTAGGTATGAAACAACGGGATCGGTTTGTTTCGTAGGCAAAGAACTTGGCACACAGTCGCATGTATGAGAAAACATCCGCTACACAGGTAGGGTAAAGTTCACAGTGCTTCTGTGATGGAACTTATTCTACGACTCTTGCACAACTGATAAGTGGGCGTGTCTTCACCGTATAACTACTGCAACTGTGCGAGTCTGGCAGGTTATCGGACGAACGAAGACAAAGCGAGTGTTAATTATCGATTTCGGTTAAGACCACTGATAAAAACATTAATTTTTCATCAATTATTTAAGAGAGTATACACAAATTAGTTAAGAAAGTACACAATAATAATTTGTTTAAGAAAGTACACAAATCAGAAAGTACATACAAATTAGTTGTTTAAGAGAATACATACACAAATGCTTTTTTAAGAAAGCAACCAAAAAAAAAATATTGTTAAGAAAGTACATGAAAATCAGCTGTTTAACTAAGAAAGTATCTAAAAATCAGCTGTTTAACTAAGAAAGTATCAAAAATCAGCTGTTTAAGAAATTACGTAAAAATAAGTTGTGAAATTACACAAAAAATAAGCTTATATTTTTTTTTTAATTTGATGATGGGAAAAAAATCCGTTTCAACCCCTCAAGGGTTATAATTAGGATATAATGTTTTCAAGTCCACCAACGGGCTGATCACCCGTTTGCCAGTCACTTCGATTACGGAAACAACAGCAAATGGATTGATTTGCCGTTGCCCTAAAGACGCCAATAGGCGTGATGGGAAACAATGGCAAAGAAAACCTATCTGCTGTTGCCCTAAGACGCCACTAGGCGTAATGGCCACTGACTGCTTTGACGGTCGGTGGCTAAGGACGGAAGAAGAAGAAGAAGAAGTTTTCAAGTCCAAATAATATGTATAATTGCTTATGTGTGAAACTGGCATCATATTTTCTGTATATAGAGCAAATCAAAATTATCGAACTTTGCGTGTATGTATGTTAACAGCAAAAAAAAAAAAAAAAAACCACACACACACAAGTAAACAAAATACAAACCACGAAATAAAATCAAGAAATAAGGGGAGAGATGTAAAGGCCTGGGATCCTGAGTGTGATATTTAATCAACTTTCACTTCTTATAAGTAATATGTTTTACAAGAACACCACTAGACCTTCACCTTGCCTGCCATTGACCCACTTATTACTATATTAACTGTTGTTCTTGTTAAATACTGTTTAACAATATTATATAGTTCCCTAGGTCTGTCTATTCTCAACACCTCTTCAATATTTATCGGTGAATTTGTAGCCTGCAAATAATCTAATATTAGGATATACCAATGTGCACACCTGCCATCAATGGTACCTATACCTTGTAGCGGTATGGCAGCTTGCGTACCCTGACAATCCCCAGAGCTATACCAGTGGGAGTTTTACTCCTGGTAGGTTCAACCAAGCTGGACTGGTCTGTGTGGGTAGGGGTCAGACAAAAGCTGGTACCCTGGTCCTCCAGGTTGGGGGTTTTAGCATAGGGCTGACACCCCTGTCTATGTAAAAAAAAAATAATGAAGTTACGGAAACAACATCAAATGAACAAACTTTGCTGCGGGATGGACATTCGGAGTCTGTGGCTCGTATGACTGTCAGTGGTGAAAGCCGAAAGGAAGCCACTGACATGAAAACGGATGTCCTGACCGCAAAACAGGATACAAGAATAGGATTTTGGAATGTCAGGACAATGTACGAGACAGGTAAACTAAGACAGGTCACGGCAGAAATGAGAAACTATAGGTTACACATCCTGGGGATAAGCGAGAGCAGATGGACAGGGGCAGGAAAAGTTAAAACAGCAACAGGAGAAACAGTACTTTACTCTGGAAGAGAGGATGGACAGCACAGTGAAGGCGTAGCCATTATTCTACAGAAAGGGATAGAAAGGACATTACTGGAATGGAAACCCATCAACAACAGACTGATACGATTGAGATTGAGAGGGAGATTCACCAACACTACAATAATACAATGCTACGCACCAACGAATGATAGCGATGAGGAGGTCAAGGATGAATTCTATCAACAACTGCAGAAAGAAATGGAGGACACACCTAGATATGATCTTGTTATAGTAATGGGAGACCTCAATGCGAAAGTTGGTACACACAATACATATAATGAAAGAACAATGGGGAAATGCGGCAGCGGAATAGCAAACGAAAATGGGGATAAGCTAATAAATTTCTGTAGCATTAACAACCTGGTCATTGGAGGAACACTTTTCCCACATAAGGAAATTCACAAGTTAACATGGGAATCACCAAATGGTCGGGACAGAAACCAGATAGACCACATCATGGTTAACGGTAGATGGAGACATGCATTACAAGATGTGAAGGTAAGAAGAGGTGCAGATGTGGGAAGCGATCACCATTTAGTAGTAGCAAAACTGAAAGTGAAACTAAGAAGGGCTGGACCAACTGTAACTACCACAGAAAAGGTTTGACATCAGCAAATTGAAGGACCCCCTTACCAGAAAAGCGTTTGCGGCCGACATTAAGAAACGATATCAATTTGCCAAAAGCCAGGAAAAGACATTGACTGATGATATAGACCAGAATTTCAACACCATTTCAACAATATATAAGGAAAGTAGCAAATCATGCTTAGGATTCCAGGAAAGGAAGAAGCAAGACTGGATAACACCAGAAACACTAAACACCATAAAGATGAGAAAGGAAATGAAAAGAAAGAAAACAGAAGCGAAGTCCCCCAGGTTAAAGCAACTATATAGCGAACAGTACAGTCAACTGGACAGGGAAGTTAAACGCCAAACCCGAGCCAACAAAAGGAATTTCCTAGACGATCTTGCAAAACAGGCAGAAGAGGCAGCACTGAGAAATGAACAAAGCACAGTATACAAAATAACTAAATTCATCAGCGGAAAACAAGGTGCAAACAATATTACATTAGTAAGAGATAAGCAAGGAAATCTCATCAAGACAGCAGAGGGACAGGAAACAAGATGGGCAGAGCACTTCAGAGAAACTCTGAACAAGGAAATACCAGAGACACAATTGAATGTTCCTGAGGCTGAAAACGATCTAGATGTAAATACAGACATTCCACGAAAAGAAGAAATCATCACAGCAATCAAAGGGTTAAAGAACGGTAAAGCTCCGGGCCATGATAACTTAAATGCAGAGCTATTTAAGACAGACCCTGAGCTAGCAGCAGAACTATTAGAACCACTATTTGCACAAGTGTGGAAAACGGGGACAACACCATCAGAGTGGAACAAAGGAATAATTGTCAAATTGCCCAAGAAGGGAGATCTTTCAGACTGCAATAATTGGAGAGGAATCACTCTTCTCTCAGTTCCCAGCAAAATACTAGGCAGGATAATTATACAGAGAATTTCAAAGGCAGTAGACTACAAACTGAGGAAAGAACAAGCAGGATTTAGAAAGAACAGAAGATGTGTAGACCATATATTCACTCTCAGGAACATTATAGAGCAGTGCTCAGAATGGCAAAGACAGCTTTACATAAATTTTGTTGATTTTGAAAAGGCTTTTGACAGCATACATAGGGACAGTTTATGGAAAATACTGAGGGCTTATGGAATTCCAAGCTGCATAGTGTCAATCATAAAAAGCCTCTATGCCAACTTTGCGTGTAGTGTTGGGCAGAGCAACCTAACCTTCGAGGTGAAGACAGGAGTACGACAGGGATGCCCCTTATCAACCACTCTATTTTTAACAGTCATAGACTGGGTGATGCGCCAGACAACAGAGGGCAGTCCAAGAGGAATAAGATGGACTACATTTTCAACATTGGAAGATCTGGAATATGCAGATGACATTGCACTGCTGGCACATTCACATCAACACATCCAGGAAAAAACGGATAGACTTAATAAGTTTAGCCAGCAGGTGGGCTTGAACATCAATTTAAAGAAGTCTGAGGTCATGACGCTCAATTTGAGCAACCCTGAGCCCATATCAGTAAGGAATCAGCAACTGGTACAGACAGATACCTTCACATACCTAGGAAGCATAGTAACACCAGACGGTGGGGCAGGCAAAGACATCAACATTAGAATGAATAAGGCAAGAACAGCCTTCTTTAGCCTAAATAACATCTGGAAGTCCTCCCAATACAGCACAAGCACAAAATTAAGATTATACCAGAGTTGCGTGCTTTCTGTGCTTCTCTATGGTGCGGAATGCTGGAGAGTCACAGAGAAGGAAATGTCAAAATTGTCCTCTTTTCACACAACATGCCTAAGAAAAATTCACCGAATCTTTTGGTCGAATACCATCACCAACCAAGATCTGCTTACTCGTAGCAAGCAAGAGGACATGCATACCATCATAGCTGGCAGACGCTGGAGCTGGGTTGGTCATGTCCTCAGAAGAGACCCTGATGCCATCACAAGAACAGCTATGCTTTGGACCCCTAAAGGAAAGCGAAAGAGAGGCCGACCAAAAACAACTTGGCGGAGGACTGTGGAGGCTGAGATGCAAAGAATGAACCAGAGTTGGGGCACTGTACGAAGGATGGCCACCGACCGTGCAAAGTGGAATCAATTTGTTGTTGCCCTACAAGACGCCACTAGGCGTGATGGCCACTGACTGCTTTGACGGTCGGTGGTTAAGGATCGAAGAAGAAGAATGTGCACACAGATATGTTGTTTAACAAGGGATAAACATCAGTTCTGAACGTACACCCCAAAAAAATCGACCCTTTCAGAAAGTGCACACAGATATTTTGTTTAATAAAGGATTAAAAAATCAGTTGTGAACTTACACCAACAAATCGATTGTTTAAGAATATGTACACAAATATGTTCTTTAAGAAATGATAAACATCAGTTGTGAACATACACCAAACAAAAAATCGACAGTTTAAAAATGTGCACACAGATATATTGTTTAATAATGATAAAAGCACCTTCACTCATAACTGACTATGAGAAATGTTTAAGAACGGATAAAAATCAGTTCTGAGCGTATACCAAAACAATCGACTGTTTAAGAATATGCACACAGATTTGTTGTTTAAGAAAGGATAAAAAAAAATCAATTGTGAATTTACACCAACAAATCGACAGTTTAAGAATGTGCACACAGATATGTTGTTAAGAAGGTACACACAAAAATCAGCTTCAAACGATAACCCTAGTCTACTACCCCACGGTCGTCACATCGGGTATCCCATGCATAAGAGAAAACACCACTTTTCCCGTACGTTGACCATAAGTCAAACTAAAAGCCTAGTCTAACTCTATAAACAAATAAGGAGCGATAGTTGCGATTCGCTCCCGTGGCTAGGCGGTGGGTGCCGTTCGGAAGGTCCTGGTTCGTCAAAAGTAAAATTAGTATGCATTTAATGGTACAGTAAATATTCAGGATTTAAAAAAAAAATAATAATAAACATTAATCCTTCTAATTATTTGAGTCAAAAGTAAAATTAGTATGATCTTTGACACTGCATGTTCATAGTTATGAATGTCTATCGAACAAGTGTTTAAAATTTTGTTGAGACCACTAACCGCAAATATATTAGAATTTTAGTAGAGGGTATGCTACAATTTCTGACCATGCAAGCACAATTTTATATTTATTCTTTCACCCGCAAATCATCCGCGGGCACACAAAGAACCCTTGGCGGGCACGATAGTCCCCGCGGACACCACGTTGAGTACCCCTGGCTTAGGGCCTCACCATGTCTAAATCCGGCCCTGCTTCTCATAGAAAACTCAGTTGCTGGCATGTTCGTTCAAAATTTCCATTGGCCACGCCTTCGGTTTATTTTTTTCTGGTTATACCAGATTTCTGTATCTGCGGTTTCACCTGTTTACATTTCTAGGAAAGCCCGCACGTCTGCGCACTGCCACTATTGTATTGCATGGGTTTGTATTTCCTGGGTGAATAAACGGAAGTCGTTGAGTTTCCATTGTGGCGAAGTGGACGACCCCATCACGATTTCTGTTTCACCCTGACAGGATCAGAGACATGTTTTGTACTGATTTTTATGTGTGTACCTTTAAAAGTACAAATTTCTTCTCATTACCGGCTAAGGAGCAAGTAGTTTGTGTGTTCAAACATTTGTGACACTCCTTGCAGATAATGCGTATCCCAGCCTGAGAGAAGCAACTAGATAAGAAGAGCGCCGGCGTGTTTAGATTACACCGCTGATAAGCGACTCGTTTGTTAACTTACTTACTTAGTCGTTCCCCTTCTACCCTGAGGTGTAGAAGTTTGGAAGAGAGAGCGTGATAAACTCTGTGGGCACGTCAGACCATAACCAATATATAGGAAGGCTCCTAGACCTAATCTCGTCTAGCGAATATCCCTTCACGTAAAGTTCAATATATATTTTTTCCATAAAGATATAGGAATCCCAGACATGGGTTCTCACATGTAGCAGTGATCTCTTGGTTCATCGAGCGATAGTACAGGCATCCCTTTTTCTCACTCGATAAATACAAAGTATATGAATTTCAACATGGCTGTTCTTCTCTCGTGAGTTTCACTCACTATAGGATCCAGACCAAAATTGGTCATTCGTTAAATGTCCTCATTTCTTCATAACTTCTGTCATAGAGGTAATTGAATAATGTCATATAATCTAGTGCTGATACATAGGAATGTCATCTTCCTTTGAATAAATATTCTTTTCAAAAGTACCACTGTGCATCTGTTTATCGACAACGATGGCGAAGCCCAAGTTCATAATAAATTGTGGTTTTACCTTTCTATGCGAAATATAACTTTGCCATTCCTTGGCAAAAGAGAATAAACACTGGGGTAAAGTACATACAACATGTCTAAATGACTATCACTTTTCCCCATCTACTTATAGATCACTTTTTCGGCGATAGGCCGGCTACATCAAAATTCTACATCCAGACAGGATGACAGCCATGAATCACACCCCTTGCTAGCGATACTTCCGCTGCATAGCCTTTGACCTTTTCTAGCGACAACCAACATAGTTCGACTTAGAAATGTAAAGATATCCATATATAAGACAGACTCGTCCTACTCATACAAACACTACGTATAAATTCAGGCCATAGATATACTGAAGCAAGAATAATCTATTCCTACCCAGCCAAAGAATAAATCGCAGTAGGCCTAAATTCGTCCGCGGAGTCCGATCGAAGATGACGGAACTGCCTTCAAGGGAAGTAACTCAAAAATGACTTTCCTTAGCACTTAAAAAGGAAACACTTTGTTTACCAAAATATTTGCGAACATAATAAGTATATAAATGTATTATATTGCAAGATAGTAAAAATTGCCCTTTACAGAGCGCCAGACTATCCTATCGGCTGTCTTCCTCCTGGCCTGGTTCCATTCTAGTCCTCGGTCCTCCAAAGATTGTCTAATGTTGTCCTCCCAGCGGACTCTGGATCGTCCTGGGGGTCTGGATCTCTGGCTCTTTGTCGCGTTAGCCGATCTTCTCCCATTCTGCAGACATGGCTAAACCATCTTAGTTGGGACTGTCCTACTTTGGTCTACAGAGGGTGGTATTTTAGACCTTGACGTATCGTCTGGTTGCGGACCATGCCTCTTCTGGTTACTTCAACCACCTCCTCAGATACCTCATTTCTGAGGTTTGGAGCTGGCTTTTGTGGGTTGTAGTCATTGCCCATGACTCGCATCCATATGTCAAGACTGGGACATAGGTGGAGCTGTATACTGCCATCTTCGTTTTCTTACCAACCTCTCTCTTGCTGAAAAATCCTCGATTTGTGGCCTGAAAAAGTCTCCCAGCTGCTGCTTTTCGGGTGGCCAACTCTTCTTTGATGCCTCCCTTTCGGTCTATAATACCTCCGAGGTATTTAAAGTGGTCGACCTGCCCCAGGACCCGTTCTCTCAGGTTAATCTTATGTCTTCTTTCTTCTCGTGATATCACCATGGTTTGTTATTTAGAGCTGCTAATGACCATCCCTCTCTTCTCCAGCTCTTCCTTCCAGACTTGCAGGTTGGATTAGAGATGTGCCTCTGATTTAGCAATCAGGGCAACATCATCAGCAAATGCCAGCTCTAAAATACAGACATGTCTTATCTTCCAGTGCCCCACTGAATGCTTTCTTGTTCTCTCCTTTCATGCCTTGATGACATCGTCCATGAGGAGTATGAAAAGATAAGGTGACAGGATATCACCTTGTCTTACACCAGTGGTGGTCCTGAACTCTTCTGACTTATGGTTTGCTGTCCTCACATAATTTCTGCAAGACTTATAGAAGCTCTGTATAGCATGAATCAGAGGTGCTGGAATGTTCTTCCTTGCCAAACAGTCCCAAAGTTTGCTCCAGGGGACCCTGTCAAACGCCTTTGCCAGATCTATGAGACAAAGATGGATCTCACTCTTATACTCAAGGGCCTTTTCACTCAGCTGTCTGAGTGTGAAGATTAGGTCTTGGAGTACTTCGGTTTGCTCGGAATCCGCACTGAACTTCATCCAATTGTGGCTCAGCTAGGCGTCGGAGTCTGTTCTAGGATTCTAGAGTAGATTTTACCAGGGACACTGAGAATCCCTATGCCTCTATGGTTTCCACATTGTCGATTGTCACCCTTTTTGAAAATCGGTGTTATGATGGCAATCTCCCACTCCTTTGGCATGGCCTTGTTGCTGCCTGTAGGACCCTTAAGAGTAATAGGTCGCCTGATGCTCCCATGTACTTAACCATTTCTGGTGTTATACCATCATGCCCTGCTGCTTTGCCCATCTTGATTTTCTCCAGTGCTGCCTTCAGTTCTTCCATCTTTATGTCGTCTTCACCACCATTGGTTTTCTCTTCTGTGCTTGTGGTTATCATTTCTGATGCTTGACCTTGCTCACCATCAAGGAGTTCTGAGAAATATTCTTTCCATCTTTCCATTACTTTCTTCGGGGCATTAAGCAATTTGCCATGCTTGTCTTTTATAAATTTGAGAGGGCATTGCTTTTCCTTCCTCGTGTTCTTTAGGGTCTTATAGAACAATTTCTGGTTTTCTTGCGCATCTTTTTCTAGCCTTTCTCCAAATTCTTCCGAGGACTTCTGCTTTGCTGCTAGCACCTTGTTCTTTGCTTCTGTTCTGAGTGTCACACATTATCTATATTTCTCTATTTGGCCCGCTGTGTTTTTAGCTCCTAAGTATTGTTTCCATGCCATTTTCTTCTCTCTTATTTTCTCTTTGACTTCCTTTGTCCACCAAGGTGTCCTCTTTCTCTTGTTCCCAAGTCGGACTTCACCATATGCTTCTGCAGCAGCTATCTTTATGATGTCCTTGAATTTAAGCCAGAGGATTTCCAAGTCATCAGGTTGTTCTTCTGTGTTTCTCATCGCTGTAGCAATAAGCCCCTGATATCTGGTCTTAATTTCTGGCTCTCTCAGCTTGTAGGTCTTAATGCTCATTTCTCCCGTTCGTTTACTTAGTTTCTTGCATGATGTTGGGCAGTTCCTAGACTGTGCAACTCTGTCAGTTGTTCTTTTGATTGTAAGCAGGTAGTGATCAATTCCAGTCTCTGGCCCCCTCCAGACTCTAGCATCCCGGACATATTTGAATGAGCTCCTCCTAACTATGGCATAGTCGATCACTGACTTCTCATTCTTTGTTGGTTCACATCTAGTGTATGCATGTATGCGCTTATGGGGGAACTTTGTAATAATCAGCAGAATCTAAGGAGTCGCTTTCCATTGTCATTGAGAGTATCTTCTCCATATCTTCCGATAACTGGTGTACCCACATCTGAAAGAGCTAATGGGGGCGTGGGTCGCATTGTGGCCAAAAGCCAAAAAGATAGTATCAAGGGATGAAACTTTGTCTCGGAGCGCATTATGGTTGTAAATCTAAAAGAAGGAGAAACCGTAGTCAACCTGGTCATAGTGTATGGGCCAAATGAGGATGAGAAAGCAGAGGTCAAGGAGGAATTCGTCGAGCTGCTTCAAAGGACAGTGGATGACTGCCTAGATGAAATTATCATGCTCGGAGATTTCAATGCCAGAGTTGGAAATGACCATGGTGATACTATCTTTTTGGCTTTTGGCCACAATGCAACCCACGCCCCCATTAGCTCTTTTAGATGTGGGTACACAGATGTAGAGCAGCGGGTCGCCATTGAGATCCATGACTCCTTGTCCATTTTTTTTTTCGTTTCCGTTATAGCCAGGATTTCTAGTTTTGCTTTCCTCATCTCTACTACCAGCTCCTCTTCTTTCCCATTTATACTTCTTGTGTTCTAAGTTCCGTAAGTCGTAGTCCGTTACAGTTTGTCGCCTTTAGAATCAGACCGGTTTTCTCTCTCGGTTTTCTATCTGTATTATTAACCTTTTCATTTAAATGTCATGTAAAGCTAAAGCTATTCTATTTAAATATAAAGTAAGTTTTATCCCTGTCGCAGAGTGAAGATAATTTGCCTATTTGAAATTTTCTGTCCTTCCTGTACATTGCTTTATTTTCTGTCTATCCTAAGTTTCTGGGAAAAAATGTTTCTCCCGCACTTGTCCATCCCACCTTAACTCAGGTGAAGGTTCGGTCAACCAGAGTCCATGTTTGTTAGGATTTTCCAGACTCGGCTTTCTCGATATTTATGGCCTGTCTTCTTCCCCATTGTTAATACGTTTGAGCTCGGAACCCCCAGCACGTCCAATCGTGACATTCAATATGCAAACTAATTTGCGGCGATACTTTGGCATATCGTGAGAACTTTAAAAATGTAGCGGGTAAATCGAAAATAATTCTTTCTTTCTTTAAGAAACTAGTTTTAGACTTCACTTGGTGATCAGCACACTGAAAGAGACAGACGCACTTCTTAGTCTTGTAAATTAAAACTGTGCATAGGGAGACTTGAGTTAAACAAACAAAGTGCCCTCTATTTTAACTTACAGACTATAAATTCCGGTGCGGGTATGTATTCGCTTTTCCAGTATATAGGAAATTAGCTCAAATATATAGATATGAAATATATTACTATCATGGTGAGAGTCTAAGTGTATTATATAAATGGGTTTCCTTTACCATGTATGTATCATAAATGCTTACGAAAATTCATTTATTTTCACTGCTTGTATTTTAAAGCGATGTTATGTTACAATGTTTGTATCATTCATAATTTCAATGATCATTTTACTTTTCAATGTTTGTAACATTAATGTATGAGCATATTATTATGAATGCTGGAAGGAATGAACGAAGGAAAGCAAAGAAGGATTCTCTAGCGCGCCCTCATGTGACCCTTGTTATTGTGTATGTACCTGGACTTGCCAGCTAATTCATTCACAGCAGACAGGAATGTTTAAGAATGGGCTGACCTATTTTAGGAACGAGACGCATGCATGGATATCAACATGCCGACGCTGGACACTGCTTAAATTGTTTCTGTTGTAATCTGCGTGTTGCAGCAGAAGAGTAGTTACACATGTATTTTTGTTTTGTCTAACAGATTTATGCAGTGCAAGTCTTGCCACTTATTGCTGAAAAGAGGTTACCTTTGGCCACCAGTCACAATAATTCCCTTCAATTATTTCAATTATTTCAATTACTTCAATTACTGCAATTATTTCAAAGATTCTCAACACCAGACATCACCCTTAACAACCATCACCCGTACCATACTCCACCCATTATAGACAGCCAGGAACACGGAAAATTAGGACCCCAATATAAGACAGGCCTAGAAGTAAATGCATTCTGATATTAGAAAGGAGTAACTCCAGGCTTACCACTTAGCGCCCCAAGTTCTATTATCCTATTTCAAGTGCACCTAGTTAGAAACCTAACGCACCTGAAAAACGGCATCTTAAAACAGTTGCCCGAAAATATTCGGACGTTTCCTGTGCAAAAAAAATAAAAATATGTGTTCTCCTGATATAAAGCTGTAATATATACATTTTATCATTTTATATTTTGTATTTGACATGCATAAATTGCTTGTGGATGTACAGTTGCATAAGGGGCTGGCAACCTCAATGTATAAAATAACTTGTTTCATACACCAACACCGCAAGAGCTGGTGACTGCTTTGTGCGGGTTTCCTCACAAGGAACCAATAACATCGGTGACCCCAGGTTCCAGAGGGAGCAAGGAGTGGATGATGATATCATGGTGTATATATTTATTATAGTAACACTTTATTAAGTTTTATATGTACATTTATATATTTAAATTGTCGTCTTCCGCTGTCCACAAGAACTTTCATCCTATTCAGTGGGTCTAAATGTAATGCCCAAGGAGGGTAAAAATTATGAGGAAAATGAAGTGGTTGATGAAAACAGAGGTCACCTGATATCGGGAGACCCAATACTTTAAAAAAGGCATTTGTTTGCGACTTAGTTTGTGGTACCAATTGCCAGCAGTGACGCTTGACTACTACACCAGACGAGTCTTGAAAACGCTTGCAACCTTAGTAGTTACCCCGGCCTTGTTGCAAGGGGCATGCTATTTCCACAATATTTGACGTCTGAAGAGAAGGACCAGTCCATAGCACCTGTTAAAACCAAAAGCGACTGCAGCAGACGCCAACTGACCCCCACACCGTCAGCTAAGTAGCATACAAGCACAGCCAAT
Organism: Oreohelix idahoensis; assembly: GCA_024509875.1. Taxonomy (NCBI): domain Eukaryota; kingdom Metazoa; phylum Mollusca; class Gastropoda; order Stylommatophora; family Oreohelicidae; genus Oreohelix; species Oreohelix idahoensis. The sequence goes on from JAMPIV010008507.1 coordinate 32,516, forward strand.
GGGCATTTCAAATTTTTTCTTCTTATCCACCAAAATTTAATATCATCCGATGATGACAAATATCATCTCTTCATTTTTATAAAGAACTTTATTTATTTTAATCATGATAACTCATAATTGATTATTGAACTTGTTATTTGTAGTTATAAGTATGTAGTCTGTTGAAACATAATTGAGTAAGATGCACCTGTATGACTTCGGTTTTTTTTTTTAAATACATAACCATACTGAGCTAGTCAGTTAATAGTTGCTGAATGACCTTTTCCTGGGGGCTCAGAAAAAAAAAGAGTTCATATTTCCTTACAGAAGGGGCGGGAGAGCAATAAGTTCACCTTAGATCATCTCAGTAGCTATGCTTGCTTTTCATTTAAAATCCTGTGATGCCCCCTAAAGTAGAAGCATCTTTCTTCTATTTATATCTCTGTCAAGAGTAATCTTGAGTGAAGGTTGATACCCTTGAAGACCCTCATTTTTATACTCTTAAGTTTGGCCATTGTTGGACTACTACTGCAGAACAGGGGAGACTATACCGTCACAAGTTGATGGAAATGTTTTAGTGGCCAGCCCGAGAGTTTTCTGAAAAATGAACTTTGATCCCGGGAACACCGCGATTTTAATGGCGGAAGAGGTCTGGGCTGGAATTCCACTAGTTTAAACAGTCTTTTTTCCGCAGAGGCTTAAAGATCTACCATGCCATCCACTGGGATATACTAGTAGATCGGGACTGACTGGTTGCCGACCCGTGCCATAAAGTTGCTCCCTCAACTGGGTCAGAGAAGACAATGCTGGCACCCTACTCCTCTCGTGGAGCCGACAGTTTTGGAGCACGTGTTTTGCTGTCTGTCCACCCCACATGGACAAACATCGGTCTGTCCACCCCACATGGACACACATCTGTCTGTCCACCCCACATGGACACACATCTGTCTGTCCACCCCACATGGACACACATCTGTCTGTCCGATTTTTAATTTGTTGTACAGATGATATTTGAGTCTGCAATGGCCGGGTCATAGTCTGAAAATTATCGCTTGGTCTCTACTTGGTAATGTATAGTACCGAATAGTTCTGCAGCATCGGAGTCTGGGTGTTCCTTATGCTACCTTTCTCTATAGTTATTTCTGATTATTGCTTTTATCGCTTCATATGCAGCCCTGTCTTCTGTTTGGATTTTCTTTCCTCCTTCTTTGGCGAGTTTATTTACTTTCTCATTTCTTATGTCATCAGTCAAAGCGACTGACTGCAAGCTTCAAAGTGTGTCTAATTCATACACCTTTGTTTGATTCTGAAATCAATTCTGGAAAAACAACGCGTCAAAAGTAGACAAGAACGAATGGCTGTTTGAATTTGTTAAGTAATCATGAACAAACGACCTTTTTATTTTAAAAAGAGACGCAATCATTTGCTGTGAAATTAAATAAGGAAATGAAATTATGTTTATACAGACATTAAGACATTATTACAATGTAATAACAGCATGACCCGTGTGGGGGCGGGGGTCCAGAGAAAAACCGCGAGTGATTAACTTTAAAAGCTGAGAAACCTCACAAAATCCCAGGCAGTTAAATCTGCAGATAATAATAGATATTTACAGTAAACACACATTAAGTCCCCTTATATGCGATCAGCAGCTTAATCATAAGACTACGGAGTACAGATAACCACAGTTTATGTTTGAAACATTATAACAAACCAAGAAAGTTGTCGTGGAATATTCTAATCCACATATATAAATTATTAGGTAAATATGAAGCCTAACAAATAAAATTAATAAAGAAAAGAGCAATGGTAAAATAACAGTGCTGTCACAAAGAAGGTACTCGAAATCCCCCTTGTTTTCTGCTTCGTCTGCAAATTGTAACGCTTTCACGTTGATAGTAAAAGCTTACCGTATTATTACCCACTTTCTTCAATGAAACGTGTGCTGTATTTCTTGGAAAAACATTGAGAGGCACCCTGCGTAATGACCTAAATTAATCCTAACATTAATTATATTACGTTACCAAAACGAACGAACAGATGGACTCAAATAGAAAGAGAGAGAGGGGCGAATGAAATCAGGAACGCATGCAAAATTAAACACGCGTCGCGCGATACACAATTACTACTATCACGCGTGTTAGGCTACATGCACTAACTTTTTCGGACGGACAGTGATAAATTCACTACCCTTCCCAGAGTTAGGTTTTAAAATCACAAAAAAACGCTTATTAGGAAAGATAACATTATATGGGTTTACGTTTGAAAACATTACAGTACCCAGACAGCACATCTTCGAAACAGGAGGTAGAAGGAATTGCATATTTTGAACGCAGCCACGTAGCTCTTTTAAATTTGGATATTTGGGTTCCTTAGGGCTTGCTGACAAAGAATATGTAAAACGTTACGCAAATAGTCCAGGAATTAATAAATTATAACCAAAATAAAATAGTGGGGATGCCTGACAACATAAAATCATTTCTGCTCATAAAATTTTTTATAACGTGTTTGAAAAAACCTTACGTTACAGAAATAGCCTACCATGTAAACTCCAAATTGATTGGAGCGCAACAAATGAAAGACTAACCACGATTGGTCGGGCTATAAATACTATCTATCGTTGTTAGGGGAGACGTGGAAAGGTAACATTTTTTCAAACACTTGTCGAAACGTGGCTCCATTGGCTAGACTCGCTGATATACTCACTTAGGAGCGTTAGTTCGAGACCACTAGTGCAAATAAGCTTGATAAAGCAACAGTGCGTTGAAGCCAGCTCATATTTTGCTAAATAAAAGCCTGGAACATAAGCAGATGGGAATTTGTGCCAGAATTCATTGCTAATCAACGTATCTGTGTTTGTTTCCATGAATTGTGGTAAGCTTGAAACATTCAGTATCTTTTAATGAAAATTGAATGTGAATTGTTAATTTATGCCTGTATATATGTGTAGTTCAGTAGCAAACATGATGTAAAGCCTATAATGCTCCCGCCTGAACAGAAGGTGTCGGAGGAAAGTAAAACTGCATGGAATGGCCAAACAGTACACTGACACCTAGATTATTGATTAGACAGAAATAATGCTGGAAGTGCAGAGGCGTGGTAACCATTAAGGAGGTAAATACTGGTATAAAGTATTTCAGATGAAGCTGACAGTTGGCCTAACGCTCTGAACTCAATGTTTGTGATGTATTGTGATCAGTGTAAAAAGAGAGTATAAGTTAGTTATGAAGTAGAAGGTACATCCTTCTTGATTTCAGGGACCGTGGTCTTGATGGTATTGAGCAGCACCTGGTCAGAGCTTTGCTGAATCCAGAGTCGGACAGCATACTCCTTGGTCTTTTTAGCTATCAGTGAGGTGTCTCCAGAGCCCAGGGGAGAATTCGAGCAGAGGAGTCCTTTCCTGCCGCCATCACGCAAGATAAGCTGATTTGGCCAGCTGAGCTCAACATTATGTCCCCTCATCTTGAAATGACTTTGTAAAAATAACATTCAGAGGGGAATTTAATTGTCTTAATATCAGGAACTGAGAACATCTCCAATACTAGTCCCAAAAGACAAACTATTGAAGTCATGATGACAAATACCAACAGAGCTTGAACAAAACAAAACCAGTATTACCTCATATTTCTACTACACAACTGACACACATAGGATATTTTTAATAATATATGTCACTACAATATTCATATTGATAAAGTCTGTACATATACTTGTAATTAAAATTGATTGTGATTCCTGGTTCCTTTGTATTTGAATCAGGACACATATACCTTTATGACAACAATGAATACATATTGTTATTTGAAAAGTTATCAGTGACTCCTTAAGATATTCTCATAGAGTGTTATATGTATGTGAGTGTCACAGTGTTGTCAAGAGTAGTGGATTAAATTAAATTGTTTATCTGTCTGTTGTTGTGACTTACACTTCATCATACACATACCCTAGACACATAACGTAGTCATCACACTATTCCAGAATAATTCTGACTGAGATATATAGATATGTGGTAGCAAGTAAGGTTATCTATAATACACTACTCTTAATAGATATAGATACCTTCACAGCTGATCTCAGTCAGTACACTAAGTCCCCTATAAATATTTATAACATCCCACTTCACCACATATATTGGGGGCTCGCTCTTGGGATTTTGAATCTTTCCCTATTAAAAATATTGGGGGTAATTTACTTCAGGGAATATAAGAATTAAAAGGTATCCTTGGGTGGAATTAAATAAGGTTGAGCTCACGGTGCCTGTGTTGTCCATTAGATATATTTAGAGATTAAATTGTTGGTTAGACATTGTAGAAATTTACCTGATAGACAATGGCGGACCTGGCCAAGTTTCGATCTGCTGCTGTTCAGACTGCAAAAGAGTTAGGATTAGATGGGCAAGTTATGGTTGCCTATGTCACCACGGAATGTGACAAATTTATTGAACGCGAAGAAAGAAGATTAGAAAAAGAGGCCGAAAGAAAGTTAGAGGCTGAGACTAAGAGGTTGCAAGCTGAGGCTGAGACTAAGAGGTTGCAGATTGAGGCTGACAAAGAGGCTAAGAAATTGGAAGCAGAAAGAGAAGACAAAAGATTAGCTGCAGAAAGGGAAGAGAAGAAATTAGCTGCAGAAGAGAAGAGATTAGCTGCAGAGAGGGAAGCAGAAAAGGAGGAGAAAAGATTACAAAGGGAACATGAATTACGACTAAGGGAGTTTGAGTTTCAGGGCCATGCTCCTGAAAATGGTGCCAGTCCCTTTGCCTCTGATGCCACTGCTAGCCAAGGAGCCTCAACCTCAGCTATGAATTTTCATTTAGATCATTTTGTTGAGAAAGACGATGATATAGAGAGCTACCTAAATAGGTATGAACTATTAGCTACCACGTATGGGTTAGAGAGAGAAAGGTGGAGCTTAAAGTTATCTCAGGGACTTCGTGGGGCAGCTTATGAAGTTTTTGCAAAAATGAGTAGAGGTGATCAGGAAAATTATGACATGCTAAAGCAGGCTCTTTTGTTAAGATATGAAAAGAATGCAGAATTTTATAGGAAAAAATTTAGGAATGCTAAACTACTGTCAGGTGAAACCTATCACCAGTTCTCTGCACGAATAGAGACATACTTGGAGAAATGGACTTCTCTGGGGAAAACCCAAGATCTTAAGGAAATGGTCCTTATAGAGCAATTAAGAGAGTCCATGGCTCCAGACCTGAGAAAGTTTCTCATGGAACAAGGTGCAGAGAGGCTGGGTGAGTTGCTAAATGTTGCTGAAAGGTATCAAGCAGCTCAAGCAGAGGTAACAGGTAATAAAAAGAAACAAGTGGATAACTTTAGAGCACCACAGAACTTTAATAAATTTGATCCTAAGGATCAAAATAAAGGTAAGCACCAATTTGATAGGCCACGGTATGAAAATAAAAATAAATTCCCACAATGCGATGAAAGGAAATATGATGAAAGAAAATCTTTCAACCAAGGAAAAAGGTGGTGTAAAGATTGTCAGATGGACAATCATGACACTGACCGTTGCAGAAGAAAACCTGTGTATATGGCAACCCTTCAGGTCAGGTCGACCTCAAGACAGGAGGAGGATATTATGTTAGATACCACTCCAGAAGAGATGAGGAAGGCACAGGCTGGGGATAAAACACTCAAGCCTTGTTTCAGAAAATTGTCAACTTGTCATACAACTCCAGGCAAGGGAGATTTTTACATGAAAAACAAGTTGATGTATAGGAAGACTGGAGCTAGATCCAAAGGTCAGGGACAACTGGTACTTCCTAAAAGATATAGGGCAGACTTAATAAGGAGCCTACATGTGAAACCAGATGGGGACCATGAGAAGATAGGTACCATCATTCAAAAGGTGGCTCACAATTATTATTGGCCCAAAGCAAGATGGGACATTGAGAATTTTGTAGAAAGGTGTAGCATAGCACATGAGGGAACACCCACAAGTGGGAACATGGATCAGGACCTGGACACGCCCCGGGGCAAAATTAGGCCTGATAATAAAAAGAAAAATAGATTTGAAAAAGTGGACCAAATGAAATGGGAAGCCCCTTTTCACGGACAAGCTTCACTTAACTGTTTTACAATGGCCACTATGCGGAGAGTGCAAACAGATGTCTTACCCCAGGATAAGCCGACAATCCCTCAATCGGACTTAAACAAACTGGAGGAAGAAGATGTAGAGAGGAAATCTCTCATCAAGAATTTTAAGTGGGGAGACAGCCCCAAAAGAAAAATTGGTAGCGGTCGTTTTGTGAATGATAATTCTGGGAGGAAAAATCATCACTATAAAGCTTCGAGTGGAAGAGACCATACCGGTGCATGGACAAATAGGTCCACACAATTAAAGGTCCATATGTAGCTTTGTTAAGAACGTGGACTGATGAAAAGGCAGAGGAAAACATTACATCTTCATACCAATATGTGAATGAGCTGACCACTCGGTTAAAAACTGGCTGGAAAATTGCCAATGAAAATTTGAAACAAGCCAGGAAGAAACATGCTGCCTATTATAACAGGAAGGCGAAAGACAGAAATTTGGCTGTGGGAGAGAAAGTACTGCTTCTTTTGCCCGGGAGTCAGAATAAGTTACAAATTGGATGGCAGGGTCCATATACAGTTCTAGAGAAGGTGTCTAGAACAAATTATAAGATAGATAAGAAGGGGAAAGAAAAAATCTATCATGTGAATCTCCTGAAGAAATATTTGGAAAGAGAACATCAGGAGAGACACACTTGTTGACCTTGTCCATCGCCATGGAGATGAAAAAGGAACCACTTTCATCATTTGAGTATCCATTACACCCCTGTGAGACAGCAGCACAGGTGAAAATCAGTACACATTTGACGAAAACTCAGAAAGAGAGAGTGCAACAGGTTCTAAATAATCATGCAGAGGTGTTAACAGACCGACCAGGGCATACAAACCTATTGGAATATGATATGAAACTAATAGACTCCACACCTGTCTGTATGAAACCATATTCGATTCCGTTTGCTAAGGAGAAAGCTTTGAAGGAAGAGATAGACTATCTATTGAAGGAAGGAATTATTTCGCACAGTGAGTCTTCGTATAGTTCCGGTGTTGTACTCTTACGGAAGCCCTCTGGAGAACATAGACTCTGTATAGATTACAGGAGACTGAATGCTATTACAGAAGGACAGGTGGATCCATTGCCGGATACAAATCAGCTGTTTGCCAGACTAAATAAAGCTAAATATTTCTCAAAAGTGGATCTGAGTAAAGGATACTATCAGATTCCAGTAAAGCCTGAGGTTAGACCATACCTAGCTTTTAGTACCTCAGAAGGACACTATGAGTTTAATAGATTGCCATTTGGATTGAAGAATGCGCCTAGTGTCTTCTCTAGAATGATGAGAAAATTATTGGATCCTCTGAATAATCCCTGTATAACAAATTTTATGGATGATATCCTTATAGCAACAGAAACATTTGAGGAACACATTGACTCTCTGAACATGCTGTTTAACCGTCTTAGGGAGGCAAATTTAACAGCCCGACCAACCAAATGTTGCGTTGGATGTAAAGAATTGGAATTTTTGGGACACACAGTTTATCAGGGAAACATGACCCCTGACCCAAAGAATTTAGAGAAACTACAGAAAGCCCCGAGACCACAAACCAAGAAGGACGTGAGATCCTTTGTCTCATTATGTGGTTTCTACCAGAAGTATATCAAAAACTTTAATTCCATATGTGCACCGTTAACTGAATTGACACGTAAAGGACATCCAGATCGCATTACATGGACACCACAATGTGAAATGACTTACCAAGAATTGAAGGAAAAGCTCACAAGTAAACCCATTTTGAAATTACCTGACTTAAGTCAAGAATTCATAGTAAGGACGGATGCAAGTAATATTGGGTTAGGTGCAACTCTACTACAGAAATCAGATGCATTGGATGGGGAATTAAGCCCAGTGGCATATGCTAGCAGAAAGTTGAATAAAGCTGAAATCAACTACTCAACTAGCGAAAAAGAATGTCTTGCAGTAATATGGGCGATAAAGAAATTCAATATTTATCTATATGGGAAGGCATTTAAGTTGCAAACAGACCACAAACCTTTATCGTTTCTAGCACAGGCTAGGCATGAGAACTCTAGGTTACTCCGATGGTCTTTACTTCTGGCTCCCTATAATTTTAGCATTGAGTATATATCTGGAAAAACCAATTTGGGAGCGGATTTTTTAAGCCGCCATCCGTGTGATGAGAATCACCGTAAACCCCAGAAATAATAATAAATTTCTCTATGTGTATATAGAATAAAGGACTGACATATAATGTCTGTTTTAAGAGGGGAGGTGTCGTGGAATATTCTAATCCACATATATAAATTATTAGGTAAATATGAAGCCTAACAAATAAAATTAATAAAGAAAAGAGCAATGGTAAAATAACAGTGCTGTCACAAAGAAGGTACTCGAAATCCCCCTTGTTTTCTGCTTCGTCTGCAAATTGTAACGCTTTCACGTTGATAGTAAAAGCTTACCGTATTATTACCCACTTTCTTCAATGAAACGTGTGCTGTATTTCTTGGAAAAACATTGAGAGGCACCCTGCGTAATGACCTAAATTAATCCTAACATTAATTATATTACGTTACCAAAACGAACGAACAGATGGACTCAAATAGAAAGAGAGAGAGGGGCGAATGAAATCAGGAACGCATGCAAAATTATACACGCGTCGCGCGATACACAATTACTACTATCACGCGTGTTAGGCTACATGCACTAACTTTTTCGGACGGACAGTGATAAATTCACTACCCTTCCCAGAGTTAGGTTTTAAAATCACAAAAAAACGCTTATTAGGAAAGATAACATTATATGGGTTTACGTTTGAAAACATTACAGTACCCAGACAGCACATCTTCGAAACAGGAGGTAGAAGGAATTGCATATTTTGAACGCAGCCACGTAGCTCTTTTAAATTTGGATATTTGGGTTCCTTAGGGCTTGCTGACAAAGAATATGTAAAACGTTACGCAAATAGTCCAGGAATTAATAAATTATAACCAAAATAAAATAGTGGGGATGCCTGACAACATAAAATCATTTCTGCTCATAAAATTTTTTATAACGTGTTTGAAAAAACCTTACGTTACAGAAATAGCCTACCATGTAAACTCCAAATTGATTGGAGCGCAACAAATGAAAGACTAACCACGATTGGTCGGGCTATAAATACTATCTATCGTTGTTAGGGGAGACGTGGAAAGGTAACATTTTTTCAAACACTTGTCGAAACGTGGCTCCATTGGCTAGACTCGCTGATATACTCACTTAGGAGCGTTAGTTCGAGACCACTAGTGCAAATAAGCTTGATAAAGCAACAGTGCGTTGAAGCCAGCTCATATTTTGCTAAATAAAAGCCTGGAACATAAGCAGATGGGAATTTGTGCCAGAATTCATTGCTAATCAACGTATCTGTGTTTGTTTCCATGAATTGTGGTAAGCTTGAAACATTCAGTATCTTTTAATGAAAATTGAATGTGAATTGTTAATTTATGCCTGTATATATGTGTAGTTCAGTAGCAAACATGATGTAAAGCCTATAATGCTCCCGCCTGAACAGAAGGTGTCGGAGGAAAGTAAAACTGCATGGAATGGCCAAACAGTACACTGACACCTAGATTATTGATTAAACAGAAATAATGCTGGAAGTGCAGAGGCGTGGTAACCATTAAGGAGGTAAATACTGGTATAAAGTATTTCAGATGAAGCTGACAGTTGGCCTAACGCTCTGAACTCAATGTTTGTGATGTATTGTGATCAGTGTAAAAAGAGAGTATAAGTTAGTTATGAAGTAGAAGGTACATCCTTCTTGATTTCAGGGACCGTGGTCTTGATGGTATTGAGCAGCACCTGGTCAGAGCTTTGCTGAATCCAGAGTCGGACAGCATACTCCTTGGTCTTTTTAGCTATCAGTGAGGTGTCTCCAGAGCCCAGGGGAGAATTCGAGCAGAGGAGTCCTTTCCTGCCGCCATCACGCAAGATAAGCTGATTTGGCCAGCTGAGCTCAACATTATGTCCCCTCATCTTGAAATGACTTTGTAAAAATAACATTCAGAGGGGAATTTAATTGTCTTAATATCAGGAACTGAGAACATCTCCAATACTAGTCCCAAAAGACAAACTATTGAAGTCATGATGACAAATACCAACAGAGCTTGAACAAAACAAAACCAGTATTACCTCATATTACTACTACACAACTGACACACATAGGATATTTTTAATAATATATGTCACTACAATATTCATATTGATAAAGTCTGTACATATACTTGTAATTAAAATTGATTGTGATTCCTGGTTCCTTTGTATTTGAATCAGGACACATATACCTTTATGACAACAATGAATACATATTGTTATTTGAAAAGTTATCAGTGACTCCTTAAGATATTCTCATAGAGTGTTATATGTATGTGAGTGTCACAGTGTAGTCAAGAGTAGTGGATTAAATTAAATTGTTTATCTGTCTGTTGTTGTGACTTACACTTCATCATACACATACCCTAGACACATAACGTAGTCATCACACTATTCCAGAATAATTCTGACTGAGATATATAGATATGTGGTAGCAAGTAAGGTTATCTATAATACACTACTCTTAATAGATATAGATACCTTCACAGCTGATCTCAGTCAGTACACTAAGTCCCCTATAAATATTTATAACATCCCACTTCACCACAAAAGTAAGAGTTTTATATAAACACACTACAGTTTCAGTTATTAATGGAAATTAGTTTTTAAACAGACGTGGCCCAAATTGACACGCTAGAAATCTCGTATAATTTTCAAGTATTTCCAAAGTAAATTGCCACACCCGGGAAAGTGGAGAAGAGGTAAACAAAACGTCATTGTCAGTAGGCAAATTCTAACTGTGTCAATACAAGTTAAAAAAAAAAAACATAAAATAATTGAACTTTCAGTTTGGTAAAGGCTGCTTTGGGTGGAAAGTAATGATTTGTAATTGCTAGTGCTATAATTATGTAAATATGAATGATAAATTTGTTAAATCTACGTAAGGTTTACATAGATAGATCAGTAAACTACGCTGACAAAGATTGTTGTCGTTCATATCTTGGTATTAAGCACCTTGACATTCCTACAGAAAGACTGTAATATTAATGGTAAATATGGTGTAGATGATCTGTTCTAATTTTTTTTTTAAATGTATAATCTTAGCTACAACTCATTTGAGCCTAAGTTAAGCAAGTAAAAGCAATAACTATTTATAACTAAACATAGATTTTTAAGACAAAAGCAATTAATTGCAGCGTATTTTTATATAAGAGACTTACGACAAAAACATAGAATTATTGGATACGACTTTTTAGATAATTAAAGAACGTAATACTGTTCGAATAAGAAGACATACCATAATGGCCCGGTTTATATAACATCATAATAGCAAAGAGTTAGGCCTACATGAGGGGTTAATACAGAAGTAAAAATTTAAAGAATATATTTAGGTAATATCTTCTTCTTCGCGTTCACTCTCAGACGTCAACTTGAATATTTTCAAAGAAAGCAGTAGTCAGCTTGAGGCTATATGTATCTCTGTAGAGCTTTTCCAGGAATGATACTGGTGACGGCTGTTGAAGGCCGTTTTTGTTTCGTGTTAGGGTTTTGCAAGTGTATGTTGTTTACATACAACATTCATGTGAGGTTAATGTCCAGGAATCTTTCTTTACGTGCCTTGCAGACAAATATTAATTTTCTTTCGTTCACGCACCGCTTTCTTTAAAGAAAGTAAGAACTGCCACTTGACGGTCATAAACTTTATTACATATGAAGAACGTTACAATAGACCCATTGATGTGGTCAGGCCGTTTGTACACAACCAAGATTAAAAATAATAAAAGTCACTCATAGGTATGAAACAATCCTTTCAATCATGAAATATGGAATACAGTTGTATATTTTCAATACACAGGATCTTGTACACATGAATATATCTTATGGGCCATATACACACACCCATATACACATCTCAACAGCCAAAACGGCTGGTCACTGAATGCCCCATTTGTCTCCACCCCCTTCGCTGCTAAACTCTCTCTCTCTTTTTGCACACGCTTCGTTAGCAATCCTTTCCCTGCCAGTCTCATCACGTGACATAGAGTGTCTAGATGACTTGATAGCGAAGCGGTGTTCTGGGCATTCAAACTAACTGCATTTTCTAACTCCCAACAACGGCCATATGTGCTTTCTCTGTTCCTCATATGTTAGGCATCTTTAAAGCAGATGTTCATATGTCATTTTATCAGTGCCACAGTTACTCTCATCGGTCGGTCCTATCTTTAGGTTGTTAAATAGATGGTATCCCAATCTGTTGTGCCCGTGCGGATCCTGAAGCTTATCACTTGTTCTCTTCTGTTGAGCTAATAATATGCATCACGCTTTTTGTTCTTTTTATTATGCCGCCTGTATAATCTGCTTCTCATAAAACTCTTTGCTTCTTTGAAAGTTATACTTGTATCAGGCTGAGGTAGCTTTCCACCTCCCTTTGCCAACCTGTCAGCCTCTTCATTGCAGGAAATGTTGCAATCAAATGGGATTCATTGGATTACAACTCTTTTGAACAGCTCACACAGTTTGTGGAGTAATACTCTTAAATCATCGAGGTCTGCATTTTGCTGGTTCTTCAGCGTTGCAATTATTGACGTAATTTCTGTAAAGAAAGCAGTTAGTCTCTCGGTGCTTTCCTCTGTCATTATTTAGGTAAATTGAAGACATAAGAGTATACATATATGTCAAAAGAAAACAAAACAATGGCACAGATTTACATTATAAGACATTTGTAGAAATTATACTATGATTTCTGAGAAAAAAAATAAAAAACATCACAACAGCTTAGGTTTACAAACATTTGAATACATCTGTGATAGGGTGGGCGAGATGATGATGATGCTGTTGTGATATGTGATCACTTTCTTGCACACTCGCAACCGACCCGATCAACAATAAAACTCTGATTCTAAGACAGGCGCTGTATTTATTCATACAACCCTGTCCGTGACCATAAGCACGTAAAGCAAATATTAAACAAATAAAACAAAGCAAACGAAACACCCAGCCAGTGCTCAATTGCTAATCGTGTTCAATGCATCTACAGATCGAATCTGGTTTCTTTGGGGCGACTGGCGAAGAGAGAGGGCTCTGCTGGCCTGGCACTTCTTTATATAAGCCGCTAATTGCTCAACTTAGTGCGCACCGCGTAGTAATTGGGCCACGCAAATAAAACACGCGATGGAATGCTCTAGAAGGAGCGAAAACACAAATATAACCCACAACTATTTCTAGGTTTTACTGTGGCCTAGTAATATATCTTCTTCTTGAAGATATTGTGGTAAAAAGGCAGTGAACCACGGAGACAATGGCGATGACAAGATGGCGCGGTTACACATCATAACATCACATATTCACAAACAGACTCGCCAACTGCATGCATTTCTATGGAAAGAGGACTTATCATAACAACATAATTTTAATCTGACCAACTTCTCTTCTGAGCCACCAATCATGTCTGGAGAACAACTGCAAGGAACCAATGAAATCATAAACAATAATGAAACAGAACTAGCCATGATAATTTTAATGCTAGGAATCACGCCAGTTATTTCAGCCATTGGCATTGTGGGAAATCTCTCCAGCATTCTAGTTCTGAAAAAACAAAATCTGAGGAAATGTTCTAACATTCTTCTGCTTGGTCTTGCAGTTAGTGACATGATGTATTTGATCGGGTTCAACAGTGTACCAAAGGTTATCTACACAATTAATGGAAAACATTCATTTCCGTATCCATATTATGTTTCTGAAGTGTTCTTTATTTGTTTTGAAATTTTTCTGATAGTTGATTATTCCTCTGGTTATATTTCAATAACTATTCCTATGTTTATAACTATAGAAAGACTTATAACAGTATTTTTTCCTTTGCACGTGTCCAGAATCATAACACCGAAGAAGACATGGATTGCAGTTTCTTTTGTATTTGTATTTTGGTACATGAATATTACCTACACAATGTTCTGGTTTGAGCTCGGTTACAAATATGACTTTATAGCAAACATATCTGTTAGTATCATTGACCGTTCTGCCTTATTTAGTCATGACAAAGACGCCATCTTTGTTGTTGAAGAGGCATGGACATATCTAAGCATGCGTATTCCTCCAGTCTTTACTTTCGTTGGTTGTGTCTTCATTGGTCTCAAAATTAAAATGGTATCAGCAAGGAGAAGACAGCTGACATGCAACAAAGAGAAAGTATCCATGTATCGCACAACAAAAACTTTGCTAGCTGTATGTGTGATGTACACAGTCACTTGTGTTATAATATCATTGCCTGTTATCATTCCTCAGTATGTATCCTATTTGTTGACAGAGGAGAAAACATCAAACATCAGTGAAGTAATATACCAACTTATCAATTTAGCAGCGTGTGTGAACTGCTCGTGTAATTTTGTGATCTATATTGTGTTGAACAGGAGTTTCAGGGAAACGTACAAAACTTTATTTGTCAGAGGTACCAAATTCAAGAATACAACAATTTGTGACGGTATCGCCTCCCCTGCTTTGCAGTAGTGGTCCAACAGTGGCCAAAGCTCAAGAGTGTCTAATATGGGCTTCAAAAGTATCTACCTTCGCGCAAGATTACTCTTTGCAGAGATGTAGATAGAAGGGTGATGACACTTCTATTACAAAGGGAGTCTTCACAAGATATTCGGAATAAGCGAGAACAATACTGCTTTGGCTGAGTATGTTAACTCTGTAATTCTCCCGACACTTTTGTGAAGGATTTAAGCATTGAATACTTTCAGCTCGTTTAAGCCCCCACCCCTGATTTATTCAGTGGAATTCTATGATTTTTAGTACAGCTCTGTTTAGAGTGTGTGTAGTAATTTGACTGAGACAAACATGCAGTAACTTTAAAATGATTAAATCGAAGTTAAATTTGTAACATTACAAATGACAAAATTTAATAATCACTTTAGGTTTTAACAGTTGAAAAATAATTTGAATAGTTATTGATCAAGAAAGTTATCATCACAGTCTATAGGGAATGTGAGATGTTACAAGAAGTTCAAGTAGCAGCATATATTTGAACTTAGCTGCCAATGATGGTTCTGCTCCTTCTTATGGGTTGGTTCTTTTCACTCTGCTCAAGCTCGTCTCTGATCAAGGTTGTCGGGGGTAGCTCGTTTCCCAGAAACGTCAAGGAGAGTCTACCACGTGGGTCCTTCGTCTTAAAGCTTAGGCCACGGTTCCCTTCTTGTTCCAGAGATAGAACTTTCTGCTGGTACCACCAATAACTTTGGTAAAAGAATAGAACGAAACGCTCATCTGAGTATGGCGTTTTCCACCCCATAGTTATGGGTTCCTATCTTCCCATACCACCATCCCAATTACTCAGATTTTACCCTCGATGAGAATTAAAATGTAATCCCTCGGGATAAAACTTACTTTATATTTAAATAGAATAGCTTTAGCTTTACATGGCATTTAAATGAAAAGGTTAATAATACAGATAGCGTCTGTTTACATAAACATCTCCACTGATTGATAAGTGTTCACAATATAAATTGAATATGTTTTCATTTATGTTTTGCACTTATTGAAAAGTTTGAAACTTCTATTAACTTTAAAATGAATATTTTCACATAGACATTTACACTGGGTTAAGTTTGAAAACTTACATTAATTTTAAAGTGAATATGTTTATAGGGACATTTACACTGATTTGAAAATGTAAGTATTATACTTAGAATGTACATCATTTCTTTCATCTTTCCTTCCCTGCTCCATAGGAAACCTGGAACTACTTTATGCTTTTAGACCTCTTTACGAAACTATCAATAAAGCAATCACCAGCCGGTGCAGTGGTGGTTCATGAATCATCATTCTATACGCTGAGGTTGCCAGCCTCAAATGATTTTGACTTCAAATGGCGAGTTTCACACATTAAACTTCACATGGTAATATATATGTTAGTTCACATGTTATTAATAAAATATGAAATGTAAATCACAACTTACGCCAATTCTGACACACAGACATTTTGCTCAGATGAATAAAAGAGACTTGAATAGGCCTCTTACACGCGTCTGGGGTGTCTTTAATTTTAACTTCAATTCCCTCTGACTCTGTGTCTTTCTTCAGTTTCCTAGTCCCTGTGTTCCTTATTAAAATGTAGAGATTTCCTGTGATTTGTAAGTCTTTTTTGGTTCTCAAATAAAAGCTCCGGTGAAAAAAAGGAATTATGAATCTAGTCTTCACTCTGGCGAGGTCTGATATTGTCTTGGCGAGCGTGAAATTCACAGTGAAATAAAACTGCGAAATGGTCAGACTATATTCCTATCTTCCCACGCATTGTTGTTATGAATCTAATCAGAAAGATCCAATCATTTCAAATCATGCAGATAGGGTGTGATGATTTAAAAAAATATTCGGGGAAACAAGGTGCGTGAAGCAAAAGTTCACGTATTACCATATATGGACATCTGGGGCCCTGCATACACCCTTGGAAACACACTTGTAGACTCATATTGTCTCAAATGTAATAAATCCATGATTACTTTTAAACAAGTGATCGGAAGCGATTATGTCACACTTGTCTGCCCACATGTGTCACACAGACAGTAATCTCGTTATCTGTCGTATGAGCACGCAAAAACTCCGTGTTTGCCCAGCTTGTTAACAAACGAGTCGCTTATCAGCGGTTTAAACTAAACACGCCGGCGCTCATCTTATCTAGTTGCTCCTCGCAGGCTAGGATAAACATTATCTGCAAGGAGTGTCACAAATGTTTGAACATACAAGTTACTTGCTCCTTAGCCGATGATGAGAAGAAATTGGTACTTAAGTACACAAATAAAGATCAGTACAAAATATGTCTCTGATCCTGTCGGAGTGAAACAAAGATTGTGAAGAGGTCGTCCATTTCGTTACACAAGTGTAATTGCTAATAATGTAATGAATTCAATGCAGCAGCACATTACTTTTCTATAGAAACCAACATTATGGGAGAACAAGAAAACAAGAAGTGTTTTGGCACAGACTCCCTAACCCCTTGCAAGAAGGCCAAGATTAAAGATGGTCCAACGATCCTGTAAGAGCAGTTATGCTACAAGATGAGAAAATAAATACAACTACTTCTATCTTAGTTTATAACTCACGAGCCATCTTTTTCCTTATTTCTTTTCTTATATATTTGAATCTTTTGGACATCAACACTTTGGAAATAAATTATCACAGTACCATCATTATTCAATATAATTACTTTTGTATGTGTGACGTGCAAAACACCTTTTTTTGGGTGATTTCCTCTTACTTGCATTTTTTAATACAAGCTGTCTGATAGGGGTATGAAGGTAAGGTCATTTGCATTATATTTTTAAACTACATCTAAAGTAATAATTATTATTATATTTCAGAAAAAAAAGAACGGAAAATTCATTAATAAATGTCATATTGTTATTGATGTTTATTTCAGTCTGATTGTCTCCCAGGGAAAAGAGAAGGAACTACTTACATCCCTTGCAAATAAGAAAAAAAAGGTGCTAAAAATAAATTCCCTTTAAAGCGAGGGAAAGCCAGGTGCATTCTTTGAATAGAAATGAACATAGAAAAAATAGTTAAAAAAAAAAAAAAAAAAATACACGTGAGAAATAATATTATATGGCTATTATTTAATAAAGCTAAATATTTGAACCAAATTTACACTTGGAATTTATTTATAATTTTAGAAGTTGTTGCTGCTTCTTTTTTTAAAATTTTAAGTTTAGTTTCCAAGTTGCTGTCTATGTTGACTGATGGCTAGGTAGAAAGAAGCAGAAAGGACATACATGAACATGGAAAAGTGGTACCATTCTCAGGACATAAGGAGAAAGAGCATACACAAGTTCTTTCCTGTTATATCTTGAGAAGTTACTTTCTCAAGCAAGTAGGAAATGAATATTTAACAATAACATTAAGAATATTTAAAGTAACTTTGTTTAAAATCAAAGAAATGAGTTCCGATTACGAGCGTCAGTCTTCTAAAAGTGCTGTAGATGCTGACAGATTAAGATGTTCGTTCCCCCTTCATTTTTAAAAATATAACTAGTGTAAATATTACTAGTGTAAATATAACTAGTGAAAATATAACTAGTGTAAATATAACTAGTGTAAATATAGCTAGTGTAAATATAACTAGTGAAAATATAACTAGTGTAAATATAACTAGTTTAAATATAACTAGTGTAAATATAGCTAGTGTAAATATAACTAGTTTAAATATAAATAGTGTAAATATAACTAACACTGCAGCATGCTGGATATGGGTGGGTTACACACTAATGAAACCTGTAGATAGCATTACAGTGTAGTCCTTGCTCTGGAATCCACAGGGTTATGAGGTAGAGGGAGACGAAGAAATAAATGGAGAAGAGAATAGGGTGACATACATGAAGACATAAGTTTGCTAAGGCCTTTGCTCCCTGTGGAGATAAAGGGTGATGATTACAACACACGGATGTAACCAGTTGTAACTGGCACTGCGCCATATTAATACCAACATAGCAATGCATATATGCAGGTCCAGACGTAGACATGGTAAGGTCGCTCTAAGTTATATAAAGCTGTAGAGGGCCTATTTGGCAATTGATAACAACTGAACTTGGCATACTTATGTTTAAAAATTCATTTGGTCACAACATGTATGATATAAGTAGGTACAGTTATTATAAGTGGAAATTAACATTATAGACTTACTCCTACTATAACTTTTTCTATAACTTTTTGCGCCATTATGGTCTTATGTAAGGCGTTATGTCTTTTTACATGGCCAACATATATTAGCTGCCTAATTTTGATCTTCACTAATTCTCTATTCATTCCTAGTCCTTCTTTATTTGTTTTCTTCTCTTTCCATGAGATATATGTTATATAATTGTCATGAGTTTGCTATTGAATATAAAAACTATTCTTTTTAAATGTCTAGTCTTGACTTAGTTCTCCTTACTCCCAATGGAGCACAAGGTACTTGTGGCGAGTAATGCCTGAGAGGTTATAGATGTTATAGAAAGAAATAAGTAGATATATGTGTCAACAGTGTGAGGTCAAGCTATGTAAGACCCTGAGTCTAATAGTTGAAGATGATGATGATGATGTGTTCTCAGGGGACCTATCGCTACCTCTCTCAGATCTCACACTGTGCAATATTTTATATAGTTGTGATGTATTATATGGCCACGTGTCTAGGGTAATGTGAGTATAGTGATATTTTAATTCACCAAACAGAAGTAATACTCAATAAGACTTTGTTTGAAATTTTGGTAATAATATATTACAATTTTAATTTGTCCTGAACCTAATTTTTCTGGTACAGGACTGTCAAATCAACCAAAGAAATGTGTTTATGTACAGTAATTACATAAATAAGGTGAACATTCTGTTCACAAATATTTATTCTAACTCTAATAAGGTGTATGTACCCCACTGACTTATACTAACACTGGGTACTAGATGGAGGGTTGGGGTTTCTCATCATCACCTCTTTTACAATGTTCAATATTTAAAGTGGAATCGTTTTATGGATGTGTCCTCGATGTGCCAGTCAACTTAACTGGGATGCTTCTTCTTCTTCTTGCGATCGCATCTTTGATGATTACACCGTCAGACGAGTTCTCATGATGAATTAACTGGGATGCTGTTGACCGTGCTGACGTGTAGATCTTCAATAAAATGATCAGTCTCTCACACTTCCTGGAAGTACATGTGGCAGGGGGCTTGCAATAGACTACGCAGCTTCCACCTCGCACACTGGTTCTGCCTCTCCAGGGGTTCTGGTGTTGGGTATAGTACAATATAACCCGCAATCAATGAATATTTCACACACTAGTAAAGATTAACTGGCTATCAATGGGCACAAGGATTGATAGCCGCCGTCCAGACGCAAAGGCAATTGGTCACACAAGGCTCTGCTGCTGATCTTAATCTACTAGGTTCACAAATATTATTCAAATGGCAGCGTACGCTTGGCCACTCTTTAGTTTTATCTCTCCTCTCTACTCTAGCAGTACCCAATCAAATCGAGTCAAGCCAATTTGACTTTCTCAAATACGCGTTAGAAAATGTAACATCCGAAGCTTTTTTCAAAATTGAGCAGTCTCTCAGTGTGTCTGTCTGCCTGTCTCAATTTCTTATTTCTACAATATCTCTGTTATTATTTGGGCGATTTTAAATATTAAAAGTGATTATTAACCGGACGACTGTCCTTTATCTAGCTATTATGGTTTTATTTACTTGTTTATCTTCGTTTTTATCTTTGTAAATTTTTCTCTTTATTTATTCCAACTACAATACTTTTCTCTAAGGCAAGCTAATTTAGTATAAAGAATAATATAGTATTTTAATAAGCAACATTATCGTAACCTTTCAAACATCCTTTTTATTTCTGTACTCTTCTTTATTTGTGAAAAAGAAAAAAAAATAGCTATCTAAGTTTCTCTCTTTTCCCCCCTCCTTTTCACTGCACCCATGTGGTTCTAGTTTCAATTTCCAAATTACAAGTTAGGCTTGGTTTTGTCACTGTAATCCACCCTTTCCCCTCTCTCGCTTGTTAAAGACGGTGCAACAAGTTGGTTGCCAAACTGTCTATCGGTCCTTTATAAAAATTAGTACGGGTAGAGAAAAAGTGGGTGTTTGAGGGTGGAACTTGCCCGCTCGGCGTTAGTACGTTTCAAATGCTTTAATTTAAATCTTGGCGGTAGTGTTAATGTGCCCTAGCAACCGTTGCTTAGGCTGTGGTTATTAATAGATGTTCTAACTGTTTATTTTCAAATCTAGTAGTATTGGTAAGAAGAGGGGTAGAGTACGGATGTTGGGCTGGGTGGTAAATTTACTTGGCGTAGTGACAAAATTTCAAATCGTTAGTTAAATATTTTTGCACTTGATTTGTTTTTATGGCCTAGAAAACGTTCAAACGCTATAGTATTTCTTTATTTGGGCAGGGTGTATCACGGATATCTCACCACAGTACTTCACTGAGGCTTTCCATCAGATTCATTCAATTCTCCCTTCCCCATCTTCCTCTCAGTGGATATGAAGTTTTATGTTCAGTGTTTGATGCATACATGCCACACCTCAGAGATGAAAAACCTGTACAAAAAATCCAAAAACCCTGTACAAAGACCAGCAAAACCTGTACAAAGACTGAAAAACGTATCAAAAGAGTTAATTCATGTAAAAATATATTCAATTAGATGGTTCTGCACCATCAGAGTGACATGTGCCCTTTGCCTTTTTAAGCATGTCTTCACTTGCTTTAAAACTTAAACAACAAGAGTTAGAATTTATTTTGCATTGTAGAAATGCTGTGACTGAATCATCATTTAATCTATTTCTGCAGTCAGTGTGTATCTTTTTCATCATAGAGAAAGACCTCTCACAGTCAGCATTGCTGTGAGGCAATGTCAATAAGCGTTTCACTATGACTGCTAGACTGGGAAATCTTGTATAACCAGTGCTAGTTTTCAGGCTGATTACGTCAAGCCAGTAGCTAGAAAAGCTTCTTTTTTGTCCAGCGTCCAAGCTTGAAATACATTCATCAGGCAGCAAACTTCAAATTCATCCTTTAACACCTCTTCATCTAAATGTAGTGCAAAGGTGTTGGCCAGCTTACAGATTGCTGTATATTGAACTGTGTCTTTAAAGGCTGGATCAAGAATTTTGATATCCTTAAGGACTTCATTCTCAAATGAAAATTTATCCAACATCTTTTTCACAACAGCAACATAAAAGTTCCTCACATCTCTGAAAAATGAATTTCTTACTTGAGAACTTATATCTAACTTCCAGTAATGTCCTGTTGGACAGACCAACAGCAAGTGTATGGTCATCATGCAGTAGATCACGTTCAGCATACTTTTAACAATTTTAGATCTTTCACCTGTTTTACATATTTCATCTCTGCAAATTTTACAACAAATTTTCGTAGCAGACGGTCCATTTCATCCATCATACCACCTATTTGTGACTCATCTGTCTGAAACAATTTGTTAAATTCAGTCAACAGAGGTAGCACAAATTGGAGAAAACGTAGTCATCTGGGTCAGTGGTAATTTCAGTAGCTGATGAATGTTTTTGACACTGCATGGTTTTTCCATATCATCGTGGCTCTCAAAGTATGAAGACAGAGCAGAGTAATGATTTAAAATTCTGTTTATTTTAAATGGATTTAACTCATCATTTTGTTAAAAATAACCTTATAGTACAACAATTTCAAATCATGATGCCTTTGATGAGAATGTAGTTGCTGTACACAACTAAGGCCCAATGGATCAGGAATGTCAGTTGTCACTCTCTTAATTTTCAAGTGGAAAGATCAACCGATGGTACACTCAAATATTGCTGCCATAAAGGCACAGTGCTGTTGGAGCAAGGAGAGCAGAGACGTCCTTTTCCTCCGTATCTCAAGGATCTTTTGAACTACCCAGCGCATCCACAACATCGACATTTTAAGGAAAATATCTGTTCCTATAATTCAGTCTTGGGCTTTGCATCTATGGGTGCCCAAATTGATTGCTTCGTTGGACGTGGACCATATGTGTTCAGAGTGCATGGACAGATCTATCATTTGATTTACTTCCGTCATTATTGACGGGTTATTGCTAGTATATTTAATAATAAGGCGAAAAAACCCGTACAGATGTTATGTATGGGCTGTATACATCTGAAAACACTAACACCTTGTACAGATTATGGGTAAACCATAGCGTGTGGCATGTATGGTTTGATTCCATACTGTAAGTTGTTGTCCTCCTCACCATTTGCCCTGATGTTTCCATTCTAAGGCTTGTTGGACATGTACTATATATTTGCACAGACTTGAGCTATTAATTAATTTTGCTGTCAATTAATCATTTCCTTTATCTCCCCAAAGAACATAGGCCTTCAACAAACACATGCCAAGTTCTGTCACGTATCATCAGCTCAAGTTCTTTCCACGTTTTCCTCATTATTTTCATGTCTGTCTCCAGTTCTCTTCTCTATGTGTGTTTTGATCTACCTCTGCATCTCTTTCCCTGGAGATTCCAGAACAAGGGCTGCCTTGTAGTGCTATCAACAGGTTTCCTCAATGTGTGTCCCATCCAACACCAGCGATGGGACACATACCCCACTGGCAAAGACTACTATAAAAGCTACATTCAAGTCCAAATGGGAAAGAGAGCACCAAGGCCATTTAAAAAATGATGCATATCATCAGCTATCTAGGAAAGAACAGGTCATCATTTTTCAGCTACGCACTGGACACAACAGATTGAAATACCATCTAAATCATAAGACAAAATTGGTGCAACAGGTTTCTGCACCTGCGGTACCAGTCCAATGACAGTCAAACACCTGCTGCAGTCCTGCCCAACCTACAGAAATGAACGGAGTAGCATATGGCAATAACCCACTTCTGTCAACGAAAAACTGTTTGGAGATGTCGGGAACCTTGAGTTGACTACTGCCTTTATTAGAGTCATAAATGTGGAAGTCTGAAGGCGAACGAGATGTCAGGAACTTTGAGTTGACTACTGCCTTTATTAGAGTCATAAATGTGAAAGTCTGAAGGCGAACGAGATGTCAGGAACCTTGAGTTGACTACTGCCTTTATTAGAGTCATAAATGTGGAAGTCTGAAGGCGAACGAGATGTCAGGAACTTTGAGTTGACTACTGCCTTTATTAGAGTCATAAATGTGGAAGTCTGAAGGCGAACGAGATGTCAGGAACCTTGAGTTGACTACTGCCTTTATTAGAGTCATAAATGTGGAAGTCTGAAGGCGAACGAGATGTCAGGAGGAACCTTGAGTTGACTACTGCCTTTATTAGATTCATAAATGTGGAAGTCTGAAGGCGAACGAGATGTCAGGAGGAACCTTGAGTTGACTACTGCCTTTATTAGATTCATAAATGTGGAAGTCTGAAGGCGAACGAGATGTCAGGAGGAACCTTGAGTTGACTACTGCCTTTATTAGAGTCATAAATGTGGAAGTCTGAAGGTGAACGAGATGTCAGGAGGAACCTTGAGTTGACTACTGCCTTTATTAGAGTCATAAATGTGGAAGTCTGAAGGCGAACGAGATGTCAGGAGGAACCTTGAGTTGACTACTGCCTTTATTAGAGTCATAAATGTGGAAGTCTGAAGGTGAACGAGATGTCAGGAGGAACCTTGAGTTGACTACTGCCTTTATTAGATTCATTAATGTGGAAGTCTGAAGGTGAACGAGATGTCAGGAGGAACCTTGAGTTGACTACTGCCTTTATTAGAGTCATAAATGTGGAAGTCTGAATGTGAACGAGATGTCAGGAACCTTGAGTTGACTACTGCCTTTATTAGATTCATTAATGTGGAAGTCTGAAGGCGAACGAGATGTCAGGAGGAACCTTGAGTTGACTACTGCCTTTATTAGATTCATTAATGTGGAAGTCTGAAGGCGAACGAGATGTCAGGAGGAACCTTGAGTTGACTACTGCCTTTATTAGATTCATTAATGTGGAAGTCTGAAGGCGAACGAGATGTCAGGAGGAACCTTGAGTTGACTACTGCCTTTATTAGATTCATTAATGTGGAAGTCTGAAGGCGAACGAGATGTCAGGAGGAACCTTGAGTTGACTACTGCCTTTATTAGAGTCATAAATGTGGAAGTCTGAAGGTGAACGAGGAAGAAGAAGAATAATATTCCCACTGAAATTCCTTTCAACCTGTTAAAACTATTTACTTGTAATAATTTCTGACCTACATCAGTGTACAGATCTGTTTGAGTTTAATTAAAAACTTTCATAAAATCTATTCACTCTCAGTTGTGATGTGTAAATCTAACAGGTATACGTGCCTGTGATGCCTTTTGTGAGAAAATCTGTGTAATGTGAAAACTGCAACAGGAGAAGAATTGTAAGGCTTGTGTATTCTTTCAACTAGAATGGAATCAGGCCAGGAGGAAGACAGCCAATAGGATAGTATGGCGCTCTCTCTTACAAACCTCTAACTTAAAAGCATGGTGTCCCAATGTTTAAAGATACTCTTACTGCATTTCCAGTGAAAACCAGCTAACTAGCTTATTAAAATTCACTTAATTCATGAACTGTAAAAGATAAACAGCCATCTTTTCTTTGAACTGAAGTTAACATTCGGTAAATATTTTGTTTTAATTTTCCATTGCATGGTTGATAGGATTACAGGTAGCAGATCTTGTGGCAGAGATAAATGTTACATTTAGGCTGGACTTATTCCAAAGTCCAGATACTCTGAAACCTAGGAACAGATATGATGTTATTGAGATAAATCATTAGAGAGCTCAGTGTTTCTAAAGTAGACCTGCACAGCTCCTGTGCTGCCTGCACCTGGTCTAAAAGATAATAGTGTTATTTTCTGACCTGGTGTCCCCATCACTCATATCTCAGGTTTAACAAACAACAAGAAAAACAAGTTAATGAAAAATGACAACTTTAATTGAAAATGAAATAGATTCATTGCACACATTAATAAATGCAGCGGTTCCTGCTTAAGAAGATTTTAACCAGGTTTGTGCACCAAAGAAATTACCCAATAAGAAGTTAAGACAGGTCTGTTTCCTTTTATCTGAACCCCGAAAATGGAAATAATCTGAAAATCAAAACTTTCTTTGCGCAACTTTTCAATCACAATTTGGTGATTTTGGGAAAATTTCAAACACATTTTGGACCACTTTGGGCTACTTTTGGAACGCAAATTTGGCGGCATCTGGAAACCAAAAATATTCAGTTTCCGAAACACACATGTCCCTGAGGATTTCAGATAAAAGGCTACACACCTACATTTACTGATATACCCCCCTTTATGATGTATTAGCACTTAACAAGTTGAAATATTTAGTTTTCATAGAAAAAATTAGGCTGGAAGCACTATAAGCAGAACAATGGATACTAAAGGTCCAGGCCTTAAATGGCACTGCTCAATTTGTAAAGGTAGCCAGAAATAAGATATGCAAATATTAAATGCTGAACATTGCATCAATAAAATATAAATATAATATTGCACATAATTCAGTTTGAAAAGTAAAACAGAAAATAAATTTGCAAACAAAAGTGCTGAAAATGTACACATAATAAAATGCACAGATAAGTGGTATCTAAGTAAACAAACAAAATGTACTAAAAGTAAAAATGGAAAAATAAAGTCAATAAGATGAAAGGATAAATTGTTTTCTTGTCTACCCCAAAAGCTTTTACATTTTTAAATATTCTATTATTAGAATGTAAATAGTTTGTCCAATAGCAGGTACTGCTGTTGGGGAGTGAAGATTTACAGATTTTGTTATAACATGTCTCAGCTTTATAAGGTGGAGCGTCTAGTTACCTTCCTTGCCATCTTTTCCTTCCCTAACTAAAGAGCAGGGTCAGGTACCCATTTACAGCTGGGTAGACTGCAGCGTGACGCTACCAGATTTAGAACCTCAAGATTCTTAATATTTTTGCCCGTACGCCTCCCTCAAGAGTGAACTTAAATGTTCACAACTGCTGCCCTTCCCCAAATTAATCAGTGAACTTGTCAAAACAATTAAGATGGTACTACAGGGACGGAAAGGTTCTCACTGCAAATTTTGAAAGCATAGTGTTACAGTTCAGATACTTGATGGGTTACACCTAGGTAATCAAAAGGTAGTGCTGCACAGTGTCACACACAGGCCCGTGACCCCATAGGTCATCAAAAGGTGGAGCTATGCAAATTTTGCTTCACACAAACATACATACAAAGAAAAATATATAGTCTGATTATAAATTTTGTAATTTTATTAAGTGGGAAATCTACTGCCATAAATTTTCTGGGAAGCACCTCACATCTCCCTTGGATCCCATCTGTGCACAACCCCTGATCACAGCAGTACAGAAGTGAAGAAGGGAAAATGTGACAAAATTCTCCTCTCTTTGACGAAGTATATAAGCTGCTTATATGATGATATACCAACGGCCTGATCACCCGTTTGCCAGTCACTTCGATTACGGAAACAACAGCAAATGGATTGATTTGCCGTTGCCCTAAAGACGCCAATAGGCGTGATGGGAAACAATGGCAAAGAAAACCTATCTGCTGTTGCCCTAAGACGCCTCTAGGCGTAATGGCCACTGACTGCTTTGACGGTCGGTTGTTAAGGACGGAAGAAGAAGAAGAAGATATGATGATATAATTGTTTTCGTCATGTGTGAATACAGTGTCATTGCCTTCTGAACAGTGCTGGCTGTGGGCAGACATACTAATAACTTTCTTTGCTGCAGATACAATATAAATTGTCTGTGTTGCAGGTATAGTAACAATTTATTATTCTGTAAACACAATAACAATTTACAGAAGACTCGGAAACATAGGAAAGAATTGAGGCAAAGTGAAAGAACTGGGGGCAAACCCAAACCAGCTTATAGATACAGTGAATGTCTTATATTCAGCTGGGGACAAAGAAAACTGAGTAAATGTTTGTACACTTCTTTTTCAAAATGGCAAAGACTTTCTAAAACAATATAAAAGATCAATTTTGTTGTGGTTGAAAGTGGTCTTGAATGGAATTGACAGCAAAAACAGGAAATGAATAAAATATTTAAAAAATATTATACTTCATCTGATGACCACAAGTGACAAACATAGTCATCACTGCAGCAAGGGCAAGAAAACCAAAAAAAAATTTAATGCTGCACTTTTTAAAAATAGACCAGAATTCCCTGACACCAAATGTTTATTTTCCCATATTTATAAACCATAAAGATATTCCCATTGCTGATACTGCCATATGGGAGTGAAGTGTTAGAGGTTTCACTTATGCTAGGTCTCAGCTCAGTTTCCTTTGATGCTGCCTTTGCCTTCCCTAACTCAAAAGCCTTTTTACATCTGGGTAGACAGAAGGGTGATGTGACCTGGCTTTGAATCAGGTCCTTTTGCCTCCATGAAGCAAGTACTCTAACCACTCCGATATAAATGAATAAATTAATCCAAACTTTTAGACAACAATGTCTATTCAGAAAAAAAAAAAAAACCAAAAAAAAAAAAAAACAGCAATACACACATAGAGTAAAAAAAATACTATGTGATCTAGGAATCTGCCAGTCTAGACACATCTATTCAAAGAATTGAACATTCAAGACAAACATGTTCTCACAATTTGCCTGTCTAGACACATCTATTCAAAGAGTTGAACATTCAAGACAAACATGTTCTCACAATTTGCCCGTAGAGACACACCAATTCAAAGAACTGAACATTCAAGACAAACATGTTCTCACAATTTGCCTGTCTAGACACATCAATTACAAAACTTGCATAAAATGTTTACAAAACTAACCAGTACAATCTTGTTCTCTGAACCATGAACAACAAAAACCACAAAAATCTAGTTTATTCCTAGTGTTCTTCTATATTTTATTTTGGCGTGTACAGGAAATAAAAAAAAAAACAAAGATGGCTAGCATACATGTTTCCAATTTGTGGTGCTTAGCTGGCAGGGAGGATAGTGTGATTCGCTTCGATAGCTAGGTGGGGGTGCTGTACAGAAGGTCCTGGGTTCCATTCCCCGGTAAGCCACTCACGTCTGTTGTTTTTCTGTTGTCTAGTTTTCTACTTCTTTATTATTCACGAGTGCCTGAAAACATACCTATATGTGTGTGTAATATTTATTTATAAGTACAAGGTATGTCTATGGCTGAGATAACCCGTAAGATACGCCTAGCTCACCAAACAGTTAGTACAGTTGTTCTTATAATAATAGCCCCTTCAGTCATAACTGACTATGGAAATGTGCCCTTTCAGTCAAGCAGGATTTAGAAAGAACAGAAGATGTGTAGACCATATATTCACTCTCAGGAACATTATAGAGCAGTGCTCAGAATGGCAAAGACAGCTTTACATAAATTTTGTTGATTTTGAAAAGGCTTTTGACAGTATACATAGGGACAGTTTATGGAAAATACTGAGGGCTTATGGAATTCCAAGCTGCATAGTGTCAATCATAAAAAGCCTCTATGCCAACTTTACGTGTAGTGTTGGGCAGAGCAACCTAACCTTCGAGGTGAAGACAGGAGTACGACAGGGATGCCCCTTATCAACCACTCTATTTTTAACAGTCATAGACTGGGTGATGCGCCAGACAACAGAGGGCAGTCCAAGAGGAATAAGATGGACTGCATTTTCTACATTGGAAGATCTGGAATATGCAGATGACATTGCACTGCTGGCACATTCACATCAACACATCCAGGAAAAAACGGATAGACTTAATAAATTTAGCCAGCAGGTGGGCTTGAACATCAATTTAAAGAAGTCTGAGGTCATGACGCTCAATGTGAGCAACCCTGAGCCCATATCAGTAAGGAATCAGCAACTGGTACAGACAGATACCTTCACATACCTAGGAAGCATAGTAACACCAGACGGTGGGGCAGGCAAAGACATCAACATCAGAATGAATAAGGCAAGAACAGCCTTCTTTAGCCTAAACAACATCTGGAAGTCCTCCCAATACAGCACAAGCACAAAATTAAGATTATATCAGAGCTGTGTGCTTTCTGTGCTTCTCTATGGTGCGGAATGCTGGAGAGTCACAGAGAAGGAAATGTCAAAATTGTCCTCTTTTCACACAACATGCCTAAGAAAAATTCACCGCATCTTTTGGCAGAATACCATCACCAACCAAGATCTGCTTACTTGTAGCAAGCAAGAGGACATGCACACCATCATAGCTGGCAGACGCTGGAGCTGGGTTGGTCATGTCCTCAGAAGAGACCACGATGCCATCACAAGAACAGCTATGCTTTGGACCCCTGAAGGAAAGCGGAAGAGAGGCCGACCAAAAACAACTTGGCGGAGGACTGTGGAGGCTGAGATGCAAAGAATGAACCAGAGATGGGGCACTGTACGAAGGATGGCCACCGACCGTGCAAAGTGGAATCAATTTGTTGTTGCCCTACAAGACGCCACTAGGCGTGATGGCCACTGACTGCTTTGACGGTCGGTGGTTAAGGATCGAAGAAGAAGAAGTCATAACTGACTATGGAAATGTGCCCTTTCAGTCATAACTGACTATGGGAATGTGCCCCTGAGGTGACAACCCTCAGCTGCTTTTTTTCCTGGTGTTTTTCATGCTGCAGGCATGGTAACAATTCAACTTCTGCATCAATTAACAATTGTTAATGCTAAGGATAAAGTGTTAAAGGAAATTAAAAGTGCTACACCAGTGGACACTAAAGTGATTAGGAAGTGTGATAGCCTGATAGCTGACATGGAAAAGCTTTTATCGGTTTGGAGATCAAACCAGCCACAATGTGTATATATATATATATATATATATATATATATATATATATATATATATATATATATATATATATATATATATATATATATACACACACATATCTGTCAAGCCATTATCCAGGCCAAGGCCCTAAGTGTCTTTAATGCTTTTGTTCAGGCCTACCTCTATTCGTTTTAATGTTGTATTGTTAATTTAGGCCTAGATTGCACATTTAATATATGATAGTGTAAGCATGTTATTTAGGCTTTTAGGCACTCTACACGCATTTGCAAGCTAAAAATAAAAAGCTATGCTTCGCTTTTTTGGAAATTTTCGCTTTACGGCGGGGTCTGGCTGCTAACTTGCTGATTTAGCGGGGTATGACCGTAGATTTAAAACATGGCTTTTTTTTTTTGTTAGCTGGATGGAACTGTCAAACCAGAAGATCCTGGGAAGATCTAGAAATGTGCTGCACAGGAAGCTGCAGGGTAAAGAAGAATGCATTCCTTGACTACCATCATCTTAATCCCTTAAAAGTGCAACAAGCAAAAACTTTTGTTGTATTGTGTCTTTATTCTTTGTTACTCCTGTCTTTCTCTGCAACTCACAAGACTAACAGACAGATGTAACCATTTTGTTCTTATCCCAGCAACTTCCCATCAATCCATGTGACCGGCATCTTTTAATTTCACATATCGAGATGCTAAAATGGCGGCAACAATCACACCAATAAGGAGACAAAATGCAAAAATGTAAAAAGATTCTTCATCAAAGATGTCTTGGAATGCAGGTATGTAAGATGAGAATATCTTTGCCACTTCCTTCCCAGCATGACCTTTCTGACGCATTGTTGAGAATGTTCGCGGCCAGAAAACAGGCTCCCAATTGGCTGTTCCGGTCAGTGATAAATTTAGCAAGCCTTAATTCAGGCCTCGGGGGAATCCAAATCAGCACAATAATATATCAATTCTGTGAACAGATAAAGCAATACAAATCTTAATATAAAGTCTGCCAAAAGTCAAATGTAAGACTTTCTGACCAAACTCTGTCTTGGGCTGGCATATCTGAATTAGATCCCCCCCCCCCCCCCCCCCCCCCCCCCCCCCCCCCCCCCCCCCCCCCCCCCCCCCTCCCCCACCCCCCCCCCCCCCCCAAAAAAAAAAAAAAAAAAAACATAACGTGGACCAAATATATTGATTCAGAGATTTTTCTTGTTCAAGTACCATGTCATATGATGAAGGTGATCATTTCTCTCCTGTCCACATTGCTGTTTATCAATTCTGTTGTTGACTTCTTTTTGTGTCATAGGTCAAAATATCCAGCATCTTCTCTCTCTCTCCTTCGTCCTTCATCACCTTTTCCTTCAATCTTTCCCCCACTGTCACATGACATTCCAGCATTCTTCTTTTCAAAACATGCCCAAAATCTTCCTTCAAATTTAAATAATAAGCTCCCTTTGTGCACTGGCTTTTTTCAGCACATCTTCATTATTCTTGTTAGCTGCCCATGGTATTTTAAACATTCGTCTATAAAACCATATCTCTGTGGTCTACAGGGTTTTTCCTGCTTGGCTACTACTTGTTCACGACTCACTTCTACATGCCAGGATGGGCTCTGTATCAGGGGTCGGCAACCAGCTGATCCCAATCTAGCGGTAGATCCCAGTGGATGATTTGGTAGATCTTTAGACCAGTGATTCCCAGAGTGGGTGGCACTGCCCCCCTGGGAGCGTTATGAGGCTCCAAAGGGGCGATAAGGGAAAATTGGGCGACAGAGAGGCATTCAGTAGTAAGATACTGGTTGAGGATTTGTCAGATTGAATTCAACAATATTACTCAATGTAAGACTTACATGTAAAAGCGTTTTGATTATACAGGGTCCTGACGTGAGTGCTTGAAAGGAGAACGTAGCCTGAACAAACCCTAACACACCATTCCTCCTTAAACAATGTTTACTAGTTTAAAATCGGGGAATCTCCACTGGCAAGCTGTGACCGAATGTACATTTCGCTGGTATATGACTTAATTAGATTTCTGCAGGTGTTTAAAAAATGACTAACTTTGCTTTGACGCAGATTTAGGGGAGCTAGTAATAATGTGATATGCGTGATACATTAATAAACAAGAGGAAAGTTTCAGCAGAGCCAAGTGTATTACCAACGTGCTTACAGTTTTTTTTTTTTTTTAAATGTAATTCAGGGAAATTTAGGTGGTGCTGAGAATTTGGGAAACACTCCTTTAGACGCTTGCAAGCAAAAAAAAAAACTTTTAAACCTAGGTAAACTCTGGACTAGACCTCTCCCGTCAGCATTTAATACTTCAATATCCCCGGGATCAAAGGTACCTTTTCTGCTTTCCCAATGAAAACTCTCGAGTTGGCTACTAAAACATATTCTTGAACTGAATAAGATAGGAACGTGATCTTTTCTTTGTAAGGGCCACCATCACCCCCCCACCCCAACCCCCATTTAAAATTACACACACACACACATATATATATATATAGTAGATCTTTAAAGGGCTCAGTGTTACTAAAGTAGATCCCAAAAATTCCTGGGTTGCCGACCCCTACTCTATATAGTACTGAAGAACTATCTTGCTTCCACTGACAACGATTTGTTGCATAAAATACTTTTAATCTGAGTGATATTTAGATTTTAGGAGACTCTGCTTACAAACAGTGCAGGTCACATGTAAAACACTCAGATGTTGTGGCCACTGACTGCTTTGGCAGCCATCGGCTATGGATCCAAGCAAGGAAGAACATGTAAAATACAATTTTAGATATATTTAATGCACATTTGAATGCGAAGGAGACACTGGCGATAGACAGGGCAGACATTGAGGAAACTTGTTGATAGCTTTACAAGGCAATCCTTGTTTTGGAATTACCAGGGTAAGAGAGGCTGAGAAAGACAGAAATGAAAGAGAAGAGGAAGTCCTAGAAAGACCTTGACCTGATGGGGCAACAAGACTTGGCATGTGTTTGTTGAAGGATTGGAAGTCCTAGAAAGACTTTGAGCTGATGGGGCAACAAGACGTGGCATGTGTTTGTTGAAGGATTGGAAGTCCTAGACAGACCTTGACCTGATGGGGCAACAAGACGTGGCATGTGTTTGTTGAAGGAGAGGAAGTCCTAGAAAGACCTTGACCTGATGGTGCAGCAGGAAGACTCGGCATGTGTTTGTTGAAGGCTTGTGCTCCTTGGGGAGCTAAAAGGTAAAGATGATATCTGGAATGTTGTAAAAGGCAACTAATATGAAGCTGGCAACTTCAACATGTACAACAAATTGCTACAAAAACCATTGAAGAAAGAAAACATGAATGCTGCAGTGGTGGCTCTACGCCCCATAGGGGGAAAAAAAATTGGAAATGATGGTGTACACATCCAATGGTTAATTTAGTTGTTCAACAATGTGTCAGCCTTTTTTTTTTCTTTTTTTCACTTCCTTAAAACAATATTCCTTGAGCTGATTTTGTTGTTTTATTTGTACAGGACCATAGAAAAGTCACTTCCTGTTTTTACATTTATGTACCCTCACTTGGAAATACATGAAACAGATGTCAAAACAATCAGTGATAACTGCCATTTGATAAATACGGCAAGTTTTACATCTTATTCTCATTAACATATAAAGTGGCCAATAACATGACGTTACAAGAGTTAACAAAAATGGCTGCCCACTATGATATCATGTTTAGAACAGGCAGGATCTTATGCTGAGTTGTAACATTACTGTGACATACCATGACATGTCATAAAATGGCAGTTAATTATTGTTATTTTGACATTTGTGTCATGTACATTAGTTAAATAAGAGTGAAGGAATAACAGTTTAAAACAGGAAGCAATGTTTCAATCACCTATAACTGCTGAAGTGTTAGTACTCACCTGATTGGTTGATAATTAATTTAAAGACCTTGTTTAATTACTTAAGGTCCTTGTTAAGTAACTTACGTACAAAGGCTATTGTGCCTGGCCGTGTAACTTCTTTCATGCAAGTAGTTGAGCAAAACTTGACAGATGATGCAGCACTATACTCTTCCAAATAGTTCTAATTGGTTACAGAAAAAAAATAAGTAAACATAACAACCTGATATACCAATGAAGATAAGTACGTTTTAGTATGAGAATTTTCATTAAGTTTTACCTCAGATATTTTTCATGGGTCAAAATGTTTGACAAATTTAGCAAATTTGGCAAGCATTACGTGTTCACTTCCTCTTTCATTGATACAGTTTCAGGATGATCCAACAAAGTGTCATGATAGAGTAAACTGTTAACACTGTTTCTTTAACATGATGCACATTTGTGTATTTTTTTTCTCTTAATGCATAGCCTGTCTGTTTATTCTGTCTAAAAGTGATGCTTGTCAGAGTAATTTCTCTAAAACTGATGCTTGTCACAGTTCTTTCTCTAGAAGTGATGCTTGTCACAGTACTTTGCCTAACAGTGATGCTTGTCACAGTACTTCGTTTAAAAGTGATGCTTGTCAGAGTAATATATCTAAAAGTGATGCTTGTCACAGTACTTTGTTTAAAAGTGAAGCCTGTCATGTAGTTTTGTCTAAAGATGAAAGCTGAGAGAATTTACATTAAAACCACAACCAGAGACGGCTAAGAATATCATAATGGAATTACAATACAACAGAAAAAACAATCTTTTGGACCATGATGCAGAGTATGGCGCATCTAAACCTTCACCATGTGACATGTATGTTGTCTAAATGCAAAATCAATCTTCTTCTTCTTCTTCGTTCACCCTCAGATGTCAACTTGAGTAAGTTCAAAGTTCACCCTCAGATGTCAACTTGAATAAGTTCAAAGAAAGCAGTGGTCAGCCTGAGGCTGTTGATATCTCTGTAGATTTTCTCCAGGAATGGTACTGGTGATGGCCATATGCGTTTTCTCTGTTCCTCATATGTTGGTCACCTTTGAAGCAGATGTTCAGCTGAGCTGGTAATATGGATCATTTTTTTGATGGCCTGTATGCTCTGCTTCCCACTTGTGCCTGTATCTGCGCTTGATGAAACTCTTGGCCTCCTCATAAGTTATGTTTGTGTCAAGATGAGGAAGCTTTCCCCCTTCCTTTGCCAATCTGTCAGCCTCTTCATTTCCAGGGATGCCGCAGTGAGAAGGGATCCACTGTATCATGACTCTTGTGTATTGCTTACATAGTCTGTGAAGTGTTACTCTTAGGTCATCCAATTCAGCATTACTTTGACTTTTTTATAATTACTGACATTGCATCTGAGAAGATAACTACTGGTCTCTCTGAGCTTTCTTCTGTCATTAGGATTTCTGCTGCAGTTTTTAGGGCCTCTTCTCTGAAGTTACTTGAAAATTTCCCTGTTGCGACTGCTATCTTTTTTTGTGTGCCATTGCTTAGGCTCAGAAAGACTCCTCCACCCCCATCTTCTGTTGCATTAGATGCTGATCCATCTGTTTATACATGGATCCAGGTGTTGCTTGGGTAATGTTTCTCTATATATTTTGTGGTTAGGGCTCTTCTTTCTGTTTCATTTTGGCTGTTCTTTCTTTCAATACCAGGAACATTTTCTATCATTTCAGGGAAGCACTGTTGTTTCCAAATTGGTAGCTTGTGTGCAGTACATATTGGCGTAGCTGTTGATATTGCACGGGCTGATCACCCGTTTGCCAGTCACTTTGATTACGGAAACAACAGCAAACGGATTGATTTGTCGTTGCCCTAAAGACGCCATTAGGTGTGATGGGAACAACGGCAAAGAAAATCTATTCGCTGTTGCCCTTAAGACGCCACTAGGCGTAATGGCCACTGACTGCTTTGCCGGTCGTTGGCTAAGGACGGAAGAAGAAGAAGAAGTTGATATTGCATTTATGGGGTCTGTTCTCATCTTTGTTTTGACTGTCTCTACAAAGTTGCTTCGCTTCAGTCTTCCCCTTCCAAGTCCATTTATTCTCTAGTACATTGGGTGGTCTATCAGCCTCCTGAATTTCTCGGCTTGTTGCTGGACTCTGCTATCTCTTCTATCCTCCATAGGCTGGAGGTGAGTAATCTTTTCCAACTCTTTTATGGGTGCTGACTTCATGCCCCTTGTTATGATTCTCACTGCTTGGTTTTGGGTTCTGTTTATTTTGTCAAAGTTCGACTTAACTGCCGTTGACCATGCTGCAATGCCATATTCTAAGACTGGTCTCACTCGCCTAGTATATAGCTTCTTTAGTACTCTCTCGTCTGCTCCCCAACCCGTGCCAGCAGGTTTTTTCATGATTGTCATTCTCTGCCTTGCTCTTGTCCTGTTTCTTTCAATCAATCAATCAATACTCTTTAGCTCCCCAAGGAGCATAGGCTTTCAACAAACACATGCCAAGTCCTCCTGTCACGTGCCATCAGCTCAAGTTCTTTCCATGCTTTCCTAATTAGTTTTAGTTCTGACTCCAGTTCTCTTCTCCATGTGTTTTTTAGTCTACCTCTGCTTCTCT
This sequence comes from Oreohelix idahoensis, assembly GCA_024509875.1. Classification (NCBI taxonomy): domain Eukaryota; kingdom Metazoa; phylum Mollusca; class Gastropoda; order Stylommatophora; family Oreohelicidae; genus Oreohelix; species Oreohelix idahoensis. The sequence continues at coordinate 69,290 of JAMPIV010008507.1, forward strand.
TTCCCTGGGGATTCCAGAACAAGGACTGCCTTGTAATGCTATCAACAGGTTTCCTCAATGTGTGTCCTATCGATCGCCAGTGTCTTCTACTCAACTCTTGTTCCACTGGCACTTGTCTGGTTCTTGTCATCAATTCCACATTTGTGACTTTGCCATACAAATTCAATCCTTCTATTTTTATGCAAGCACCCATTTATGAATGTCTGCAACTTTTTTGTTATTGTTTTTGTTGTTCTCGGTCAAGACAATATGCACCTAACACCATATTCCCAATATGCCTCAATGGGCGTGTAATGGGATCCTTCACCTTTTTTTCCCTTTTTGTTGTTCTCCTTGTTTCAGAGCTATACAATAGGACTGACTTGACATCTGAGTTCAGGATTCTTATTTTTGTCTTGGACTTGATTTCTCTTTATCTTCATATGTTTCTCAATGCAATGAAAGCTCCTCTTGCTTTTTGTATTCTTATTTTGATATCATTGTTTGTCCCTCCAACTTACTTAGTCGTTCCCCTTCTACCGTGAGGTGTAGAGGTTTGGAAAAGAGAGCGCCAGACTATCCTATCGGCTGTCTTCCTCCTGGCCTGGTTCCATTCTAGTCCTCGGTCCTTCAAAGATTGTCTAATGTTGTCCTCCCAGCGAACTCTGGGTCATCCTGGGGGTCTGGATCCCTGGCTCTTTGTTTCCCATGCTTGTCGTGGTAGCCGATCTTCTCCCATTCTGCAGACATGGCCAAACCATCTTAGTTGGGACTGTTCTACTTGGGTCTGCAGGGGGTGGGATTTTAGGCCTTGACGTATCGTCTGGTTGCGGACCATGTCTCTTCTTGTTACTTCAACCACCTTCCTCAGATATCTCATTTCTGAGGTTTGGATCTGGCTTTTGTGGGTTGTAGTCATTGCCCATGACTCGCATCCATATGTCAAGACTGGGACATAGGTGGAGCGGTATACAGCCATCTTTGTTTTCTTACCAACCTCTCTCTTGCTGAGGAATCCTCGATTTATGGCCTGAAAAAGACTCCCAGCTGCAGCTTTTCGAGTGGCCAACTCTTCTTTGATGCCTCCCTTTCGGTCTATAATAGCTCAGATATTTAAAGTGGTCGACCTGCTCCAGGACCTGTTCTCCCAGCTTAATCTGATGTCTTCTTTCTTCTCGTGATATCACCATGGATTTTGTTTTAGAGCTGCTTATGACCATCCCTCTCTTCTCCAACTCTTCCTTCCATACTTGCAGGTTGGATTGGAGATGTGCCTCTGATTTAGCAATCAGGGCAACATCATCAGCAAATGCCAGCTCTGAAATACATACCTGTCTCATCTTCCAGTACCCCACTGAATACTTTCTTGTTCTCTCCTTACATGCCTTGATAACATCGTCCATGAGGAGTATGAAAAGATAAGGTGACAGGATATCACCTTGTCTTACACCAGTGGTGGTCCTGAACTCTTCTGACTTATGGTTTGCTGTCCTCACATAATTTCTGCAAGACTTGTAGAAGCTCTGGTTTGTCCCTCCACCTTTGTCTATGTTGCTGCCAAGATATGTGTATGATTCTACATCTTTTAGTGGTGTTTCTTCAAGTTCAACCTTGTTATCATTTCTTGTATTTATTCTCATTATCTTTGTCTTTTCCCAGTGTATTTTCAGACCCACTTGCGTGACCTCTCATTGAGTATTTTCAATTTGTCTTGCATGTGATTATGGTTACGGGGCAGAAGAGCTAAGTCATTGGCAAAATCTAGATCATCAAGATGTTTAGTCAGATTCCACTGGATTCCATTTCTGTTGTGTGATGTCGATGTTTTCATAACCCAATCTATTGCTTGTAAGAAAGGAAATGGAGACAAGAGGCATCCCTGTCGCACTCTCGTTCTTATCCCAAATGGTTCTTCAAGTTGTCATTCATGAAGATCTCTGCATGTTATGTCTTCATAAGTCTTCTTTCTTAAGATAATGATCTCTATGGGAACTCAAAGTATATCTCAGTTACTTGCTCAACATTAATGCAAGTCTGCGTATTTTCAGATGTTAGGACAGTGGTAGGCAACCAGGGAGCTATGGGGATCTACTCTGATAAAATCAAATCAGTTTTCAGATGTCAGAGTAATTAGAATTGGAATAAGTCCAGTCTATATGTAACTTTTATCTTTTCCTGTGGTGAAACATGTTGAGAACCCAACATTGCACACTAAGTTTGGAGGCGTCACTTGAGTCTCAGAAGTAACTGGCTTTTACCTGGTTGCCTGTATGCAGGAGGACCTTACTATGGGCTCATGATGGGCAAGTGGAGCTGAGAAGTGTCTCTGTGTAGGACGTGACAATTCCTTGGGAGAGCCCAGAACCAGAACCACAGTATTTTAGCTCTGTACATTTGGAGAGCCTTCTTGGATGGCAAGGAATGCACAGTATGCACGTGCTTCTTCCTCCTAGCTTGGGACCAGATGTGATGATTATTTAAATGCCAGCCAAGCTGGAGAAAATGGAGCTCATGACTTCAACTGAACACGTTTCGGAATGGCAGAAAAGCCACAGGAAAAGCCTAGATCTACAGTGTAGATAATACTAAGGAGGTCTCAACTTGGTATTGGCTACAAAAGAGCGAGAAGCTCAGCAGTCCTAGTTAAACAACAACAAAAACAAATCTCTTCCTGATGATCTGCTTCATGCAATTCCATCGGATTGCCATCTAATGAACTATCACTGTGGCCTGGAATAAGTGAAAGAAGTGTGCCATCTAATGAACTATCACTGTGGCCTGGAATAAGTAAAAGAAGTGTGCCATCTAATGAACTATCACTGTGGCCTGGAATAAGTAAAAGAAGTGTGCCATCTAATGAACTATCACTGTGGCCTGGAATAAGTGAAAGAAGTGTGCCATCTAATGAACTATCACTGTGGCCTGGAATAAGTAAAAGAAGTGTGCCATCTAATGAACTATCACTGTGGCCTGGAATAAGTAAAAGAAGTGTGCCATCTAATGAACTATCACTGTGGCCTGGAATAAGTAAAAGAAGTGTGTCATCTAATGAACTATCACTGTGGCCTGGAATAAGTAAAAGAAGTGTGATGTGGCCTGGAATAAGTAAAAGAAGTGTGCCATCTAATGAACTATCACTGTGGCCTGGAATAAGTGATCACTGTGGCCTGGAATAAGTAAAAGAAGTGTGCCATCTAATGAACTATCACTGTGGCCTGGAATAAGTAAAAGAAGTGTGTCATCTAATGAACTATCACTGTGGCCTGGAATAAGTGAAAGAAGTGTGTCATCTAATGAACTATCACTGTGGCCTGGAATAAGTGAAAGAAGTGTGCCATCTAATGAACTATCACTGTGGCCTGGAATAAGTAAAAGAAGTGTGCCATCTAATGAACTATCACTGTGGCCTGGAATAAGTGAAAGAAGTGTGCCATCTAATGAACTATCACTGTGGCCTGGAATAAGTGAAAGAAGTGTGTCATCTAATGAACTATCACTGTGGCCTGGAATAAGTAAAAGAAGTGTGTCATCTAATGAACTATCACTGTGGCCTGGAATAAGTGGTGGCCTGGAATAAGTGAAAGAAGTGTGTCATCTAATGAACTATCACTGTGGCCTGGAATAAGTAAAAGAAGTGTGTCATCTAATGAACTATCACTGTGGCCTGGAATAAGTGAAAGAAGTGTGTCATCTAATGAACTATCACTGTGGCCTGGAATAAGTAAAAGAAGTGTGTCATCTAATGAACTATCACTGCGGCCTGGAATAAGTAAAAGAAGTGTGTCATCTAATGAACTATCACTGCGGCCTGGAATAAGTAAAAGAAGTGTGTCATCTAATGAACTATCACTGTGGCCTGGAATAAGTAAAAGAAGTGTGTCATCTAATGAACTATCACTGTGGCCTGGAATAAGTGAAAGAAGTGTGTCATCTAATGAACTATCACTGCGGCCTGGAATAAGTAAAAGAAGTGTGTCATCTAATGAACTATCACTGTGGCCTGGAATAAGTAAAAGAAGTGTGTCATCTAATGAACTATCACTGTGGCCTGGAATAAGTAAAAGAAGTGTGTCATCTAATGAACTATCACTGTGGCCTGGAATAAGTGAAAGAAGTGTGTCATCTAATGAACTATCACTGTGGCCTGGAATAAGTGAAAGAAGTGTGTCATCTAATGAACTATCACTGTGGCCTGGAAATAAGTAAAAGAAGTGTGCCATCTAATGAACTATCACTGTGGCCTGGAATAAGTAAAAGAAGTGTGCCATCTAATGAACTATCACTGTGGCCTGGAATAAGTGAAAGAAGTGTGTCATCTAATGAACTATCACTGTGGCCTGGAATAAGTAAAAGAAGTGTGTCATCTAATGAACTATCACTGTGGCCTGGAATAAGTAAAAGAAGTGTGCCATCTAATGAACTATCACTGTGGCCTGGAATAAGTAAAAGAAGTGTGTCATCTAATGAACTATCACTGCGGCCTGGAATAAGTAAAAGAAGTGTGCCATCTAATGAACTATCACTGTGGCCTGGAATAAGTAAAATAATGGTGCCATCTAATGAACTATCACTGTGGCCTGGAATAAGTAAAAGAAGTGTGACATCTAATGAACTATCACTGTGGCCTGGAATAAGTAAAAGAAGTGTGTCATCTAATGAACTATCACTGCGGCCTGGAATAAGTGAAAGAGGCCTGGAATAAGTAAAAGAAGTGTGCCATCTAATGAACTATCACTGTGGCCTGGAATAAGTAAAAGAAGTGTGCCATCTAATGAACTATCACTGTGGCCTGGAATAAGTAAAAGAAGTGTGCCATCTAATGAACTATCACTGTGGCCTGGAATAAGTAAAAGAAGTGTGCCATCTAATGAACTATCACTGTGGCCTGGAATAAGTAAAAGAAGTGTGCCATCTAATGAACTATCACTGTGGCCTGGAATAAGTAAAAGAAGTGTGCCATCTAATGAACTATCACTGTGGCCTGGAATAAGTAAAAGAAGTGTGCCATCTAATGAACTATCACTGTGGCCTGGAATAAGTAAAAGAAGTGTGAGTTATACATGTTTCAGCAACTGATGATATAAACCAAATATTGTACACAATAAAACAGGTAAAGGTACTCCTACAGCAACTGCTGTAGAGGAGTGAAGTGTGAGAGACTTCACCATACTAGGTCCAGCGTTTTATGATGGAGGGTGACCTGTTCCCTTCCTTGGTACCTTTGTCTTCCTTAACCCACAAGCAGAGTCAGGTACCCAAATACAGTTCGGTAGAATGGAATGTGATGCTACTAGGTTTCTGTCCCCAAACCTGGTACCTGTTCTGTGAAAGATAAGCGCTCTAAACGTTCAGCCAATCAGACTTGCAGAATATAGGCATTTAATTTGTCTTCCACTTTGAACACCCCGAGACAAAAACTTGAACATGCTTGGAGAAAGCAGTGGTCAACCTCAAGTTGTGACAATGCATTACAGCTTGCCCTGCACTGCTACGGGTAATGGCCACACGCACTTTCAGTTCCTGCAGCAGCTGTTAAGCTATCCTGTATCAGTGTCACAGGTACACTCATCTACAGTTCCTATCTTTAGCTTATTGACTAAGTAGAATCTCGCTCTACTGTTGACCATGTGGAATCAGAAGATTATTTGTTTTCTTCCTCTGAGCTATTGGTAGACATTGTAGTTTCTAGTCGCTTAGAAACCGCTGTCTTATACATGCTCTTGAAACTTCTCTAGCTGATCTCTTCATATGTTAGGCTTATATTCATGTGTCGTAGTTTCTCACTCTCCGATGCCAGTCAGTTGGGCATTCACATCTTTGTTTCTATAACTCCTCAGTGCTCTTAATACTGAACGTGCAGAAAAGAAAAAGCAATACTTGTCTCTCAGTGCTTTTTTCTGTCATTAGAACTTCTGTTTCTGGCTCTGAAGTCGACTGAAAATGTCCCTGTATGGTACTGACAGTTTTTCTTGTCTATTGTTGTGTCGTGGTAGTCCCTGTATGGTACTGACAGTTTGTCTTGTCTATTGTTGTGTGGCGGTAGTCCCTGTATGGTACTGACAGTTTGTCTTGTCTATTGTTGTGTGGTGGTAGTCCCTGTATGGTACTGACAGTTTGTCTTGTCTATTGTTATGTCGTGGTAGTCCCTGTATGGTACTGACAGTTTGTCTTGTCTATTGTTGTGTGGCGGTAGTCCCTGTATGGTACTGACAGTTTGTCTTGTCTATTGTTGTGTGGTGGTAGTCCCTGTATGGTACTGACAGTCTGTCTTGTCTATTGTTGTGTGGTGGTAGTCCCTGTATGGTACTGACAGTTTGTCTTGTCTATTGTTGTGTGGTGGTAGTCCCTGTATGGTACTGACAGTTTGTCTTGTCTATTGTTGTGTGGTGGTAGTCCCTGTATGGTACTGACAGTTTGTCTTGTCTATTGTTATGTCGTGGTAGTCCCTGTATGGTACTGACAGTTTGTCTTGTCTATTGTTGTGTCGTGGTAGTCCCTGTATGGTACTGACAGTTTGTCTTGTCTATTGTTGTGTCGTGGTAGTCCCTGTATGGTACTGACAGTCTGTCTTGTCTATTGTTGTGTGGTGGTAGTCCCTGTATGGTACTGACAGTTTGTCTTGTCTATTGTTGTGTCGTGGTAGTCCCTGTATGGTACTGACAGTTTGTCTTGTCTATTGTGTCGTGGTAGTCCCTGAATGGTACTGACAGTTTGTCTTGTCTATTGTTGTGTGGTGGTAGTCCCAATATGGTACTGACAGTTTGTCTTGTCTATTGTTGTGTGGTGGTAGTCCCTGTATGGTACTGACAGTTTGTCTTGTCTATTGTTGTGTCGTGGTAGTCCCTGTATGGTACTGACAGTCTGTCTTGTCTATTGTTGTGTGGTGGTAGTCCCTCTATGGTACTGACAGTTTGTCTTGTCTATTGTTGTGTCATGGTAGTCCCTGTATGGTACTGACAGTTTGTCTTGTCTATTGTTGTGTGGCGGTAGTCCCTGTATGGTACTGACAGTTTGTCTTGTCTATTGTTGTGTGGTGGTAGTCCCTGTATGGTACTGACAGTTTGTCTTGTCTATTGTTGTGTCGTGGTAGTCCCTGTATGGTGCTGACAGTCTGTCTTGTCTATTGTTGTGTGGTGGTAGTCCCTGTATGGTACTGACAGTCTGTCTTGTCTATTGTTGTCCACCTATATCTCCAGATGTATTAGTTAGATTCCCCCTCTTATATCTCCAGATGTATTAGTTAGATTCCTCCACCTATATCTCCAGATGTATTAGTTAGATTCCCCCACCTATATCTCCAGATGTATTAGTTAGATTCCCCCACCTATATCTCCAGATGTATTAGTTAGATTCCCCCACCTATATCTCCAGATGTATTAGTTAGATTCCCCCACCTATATCTCCAGACGTATTAGTTACATTCCCCCACCTATATCTCCAGATGTATTAGTTAGATTCCCCCACCTATATCTCCAGATGTATTAGTTAGATTCCTCCACCTATATCTCCAGATGTATTAGTTAGATTCCCCCACCTATATCTCCAGATGTATTAGTTAGATTCCCCCCACCTATATCTCCAGATGTATTAGTTAGATTCCCCCACCTATATCTCCAGATGTATTAGTTAGATTCCCCCACCTATATCTCCAGATGTATTAGTTAGATTCCCCCACCTATATCTCCAGATGTATTAGTTAGATTCCCCCACCTATATCTCCAGATGTATTAGTTAGATTCCCCCACCTATATCTCCAGATGTATTAGTTAGATTCCCCCACCTATATCTCCAGATGTATTAGTTAGATTCCTCCACCTATATCTCCAGATGTATTAGTTAGATTCCCCCACCTATATCTCCAGACGTATTAGTTAGATTGCCCCACCTATATCTCCAGATGTATTAGTTAGATTCCCCCACCTATATCTCCAGACGTATTAGTTAGATTCCCCCACCTATATCTCCAGATGTATTAGTTAGATTCCCCCACCTATATCTCCAGACGTATTAGTTAGATTGCCCCACCTATATCTCCAGATGTATTAGTTAGATTGCCCCACCTATATCTCCAGATGTATTAGTTAGATTCCCCCACCTATATCTCCAGATGTATTAGTTAGATTCCTCCACCTATATCTCCAGATGTATTAGTTAGATTCCCCCACCTATATCTCCAGATGTATTAGTTAGATTGCCCCACCTATATCTCCAGATGTATTAGTTAGATTGCCCCACCTATATCTCCAGATGTATTAGTTAGATTGCCCCACCTATATCTTCAGATGTATTAGTTAGATTCCCCCACCTATATCTCCAGATGTATTAGTTAGATTCCTCCACCTATATCTCCAGATGTATTAGTTAGATTCCCCCACCTATATCTCCAGATGTATTAGTTAGATTCCTCCACCTATATCTCCAGATGTATTAGTTAGATTCCCCCACCTATATCTCCAGATGTATTAGTTAGATTCCCCCACCTATATCTCCAGACGTATTAGTTAGATTGCCCCACCTATATCTCCAGATGTATTAGTTAGATTCCCCCACCTATATCTCCAGATGTATTAGTTAGATTCCCCCACCTATATCTCCAGATGTATTAGTTAGATTCCCCCACCTATATCTCCAGATGTATTAGTTAGATTCCCCCACCTATATCTCCAGATGTATTAGTTAGATTCCTCCACCTATATCTCCAGATGTATTAGTTAGATTCCCCCACCTATATCTCCAGATGTATTAGTTAGATTCCTCCACCTCTATCTCCAGATGTATTAGTTAGATTCCTCCACCTATATCTCCAGATGTATTAGTTAGATTCCCCCACCTATATCTCCAGATGTATTAGTTAGATTCCTCCACCTCTATCTCCAGATGTATTAGTTAGATTCCTCCACCTCTATCTCCAGATGTATTAGTTAGATTCCTCCACCTCTATCTCCAGATGTATTAGTTGTTGATACATCCACCTATATCTCCAGATGTATTAGTTGTTGATACATCAGTATATATGTGTGTCCAGCAACTGCCTGGATGCTTTTCCTCTTTGTATTTTTCAGGCTTGATTAAATAAAAGCTGGACCTTGTGTGGTGAATAGGGTATGAAGATGGTGAGTAGGTTAAGAAAAACCCAGGCTGCTGGGACAGACAGATCCTTTGTACAAAAACAAAATAAAGGTTGGAGAGAAGATACACACACACGTTTCATAAATAAAAACTCAAATGTCTGTGATTTGGAATGGAGGTGGACGTGCAAAATTCATTAGCAAAAAAGTGGAGTTAAAACTTCAGTATCCATCATATTACATAGTACTAATATGATCGCTCACAATAACGTATCAGTTTAAACCAGATCATCTGCAAATACATTAATATAATCATATCCAACCAGTCCTGTGTGTCATTGTTTGAAAAATAAAAACTAAAATATAATAACTGTTTCAATGCAACATCCCAGAAAAAACAAACATTTGTAATATAAACAGGAAATCAGAACCCGACTATAGACCAGTATGAAGACAAGTGTTATGTGCGAAATTCACCTGTCTATCATCAATGTTAAATAAGAGAATGAACTCAGAATTAATTTAAAGAAAGAAAATATAAAGGCATGTAAATGCTTGCCCCGAGTAGTTGTCGAAGGTCTCGGACCAGACAAAGAAATAAGATGACTACTGCTCCATCAGTCATGTCGTACTAGGTGACTAATATGAGGTTGTGCATGGGAACTGACAACCTCATCATGTGACACAATCAACCTCATCATGTGAAACAATGTGCTACATAAACCTCCGTAGCAAGAGCTTGTCAATGATTTGCTGCATGCTTCCTGCAAGGGGACCGGCCGCAGTGGTGGCTCCGTGCTGAGCACAAAATGTAAAACGATGATGACAATGTAAATATTTGGTGACATAATATTGGTTGAGCCGCGGTAGCGCAGTGGTTAGTGCACTGGATTTCTAGCTCGGTGGTCCATGGTTCGATTCCTAGTTGAAGTGGGATTTTTTAGACCGCAAACGGATCCGGGGTCGACCCAGCCTCATGAATTGGGTACCAGAACAACTCTGGGAAAGTTAAGGCAGCCGGCGTGATGCTGAACACATCACCCCTAATGTGCAGATGGTCAAGAAAATATGGGCCTAACACCATATTCCAAATATGCCTCAATAGGCGTTTATTGGGATCCTTTACCTATAATGTTGGTTACTGTTTCTAATTGTTTACCTCACGTACAGCGCAAGACTATGCGCATCCCTTCATTCTGAATGCGTTCTAGTCATTCACATTGTGTAACTGACAGCGTGAGTATTCCCAGTCCATACTCAATGACCGATATGACTAGCTGTTGATAAAGAAGAAATAGTAATCTCTGCTCTAGACGCAACGCAGCCATTATTTTCAGAGCCGCTAAACCTCTCCTGCATTTCTGTGTGATTTGCTCAACATGGTACTTATACGAAAGCCTGCGATCAATTGTAACTCCGAGGTATTTCAGCTTTTCTTGCCTTTCAATCCTCTGTCCATTGAGAGTAATATCTGGGAGGTCTGCTTTCACAATGTTCAAGGAGCACCACATCATGCAGGCCTTGTTGGGATTGACTTTGGAGCCAGTTTCCTCACACCATTTAGACACCTCCTGTAGTGTCCCATGTATGCTATTAACCATTTCTTGTCGGTCAGAGCTAGTTCTGTAAATTAGTATATCATCAGCAAATGTCAGTGTTCGTCCCAACCCAGTTGGTTGAATGGTGGCAACTTTTGCTGTATTGATATTAAACAGCATCGGTGATAGTGGAGAACCCTGGGGTAGTCCCGGGTAAATGAGCATTGGATCTGATGTCCATGTTCCCAAGCGAAATCCCACTGACCTTTCAATTAAAGCAGCTGCTATCCATCTTGTAAGCCAAGGGTTAACACCGCAAGCCATTACATAGTTTATAATGTTGCAAAGTTCACACTGTTATAAGCATCCTCTAGGTCAATTGCTACCGCAACCATTTCTCACTTATCCTGGAACCCCTCATATACATCATAAGCAAATGTTCCGGCGTTACCCCACGTTACTTTCATGGGCCTATAGCTGCCGAGAGTATCAGGTAGGATCTGTGCAGTTTCGAGTTGATTCATTATTTTTCGTGCTACTATCTTTTCTAATAGTTTACCACAGACATTCTGCATTGTAATAATTCAGTAGCTGCTGAGAAGCGAGATACCCCCATTGTGACAATGAGGTATATGCTTGGAGTGCTGTCGATTAAATCCAGATATGCGATGGCCCAAGCAAAAGCCTATATGCGAGTTACACAGACAAATGGCACCCTCTGCATGGTAACATAGCTGACATTAATGGAGAAAGAATAGAGAGGAATATCATAGATGGCACAGGCAGAGACAATGATCAAGCAGGTGGCCACAGTCGACAATATATTCAAGGGGGAAGAGTGGAGTATATCAGTTGAGAACTGGATTAACTACCAGCAGGTCATCATCAGCCTTGGCAGAGAGTGTAGAAATTGGGGGAATGGAAACGCAGAATTGGAAATTAATCAACTGATACATGATCATTCCGGCGATGATAATGCCACTGTGTATACAGATGGGTCTGTAATCCGTGGTGAGAAATCTGGTTAGGGCTTCTCTGCTTGGGTGCAAGGCAGAATCATTGCCGAACATAGCGGGGCTTACAAGATAACAACTTCCAGCATGAGAATGGAGGTCCAGGCTGTTACTGCAGCCTTAAGGTGGATAACTGAAACTTCATTAACAAAAGCTATCATTGTGTCAGACTCTCAGTCCATGCTTCGGAAGGTTCAAAGTGGTTGGTTGCGGCATGAATGGAAGACATTCACAGAAGCTTCCAGTCTACAAGAGCTGATGTGGATATACTGTCCTGGTCATGCTGGGGTATGTGGTAATTAAAGAGCTGAGAGACTAGCATCAAGAGCACCCATAGTGGGAACACTAGATATGGATAAGGGAGATATACTGAGAACAATTAATGATCGCCTGTTAGAGAATGACACCGTAATAGATGAATCATCAAGGTTAAGACTGTTGGAATTTGACATCAAACGTAAGGCTGGTAGAGATGGACGTATGAAAGGATGCATTCGTCGTGTTTACAACCAGCTAGCTACAGGAACAGTTAGCATTCACACTCTTCGACATATACTGATGGAGACTGAGCACCTATGGGTTTGCCCGGAGTGCAATGATGTCAATTCTGTATAACAATAACAATTGTTTACCTGTAAAGGTCGCCATTAAAATAAAAAATACTATAAAAGTTGTACTCCGTGAAACGTAAAAAAAAGAATTCATGCAGATATAACACTTTTAATTCAATTTTGGAATTTTTAAAGTTTATTTTGAAATTATAAACTGGCAAAATATTATAAATAATTTTCTATAAAGATAAATATATTTAAAAATATTGTGTAATCGAAACTCGTTTAGAATAGGGGTGGGTTGATTTAAAACCTGGATTAACGAAATCGGACGACTAAGCCGCGATCTCTGCACAAATGGTGTGATTGTTTCACGTTTATTGGACCACTGCTTTCAACAATGCTCCCAAAGGATGTATGTAAAATAAATTATATCTGATATGATTTGAGCACAGTTCTTCAATGCCGAGTCCTTCAAAATTATTAGGCCACACAGTAGCGCTCGCTGCTTCCTAACTTCTTGAGAACTTTTCTCGAATTCTTATTAGGCCTATCCGTTTTTTCATTTCTGTAGGGCTATTTTTATCTTTTTCCTGCTTGTGTACCATTTGCTAAATTTTGTTGTATTCTAGTTCTGGCAATGTCATGAACAATTGAGAAACGAAGTAGATAAAATGGCTGAAACACTTGCCAGAAAAATGGAACACCTTCTGATGCTTAGATTACTTTCTAATCAGGAGTAAAACCGTGAAGATAGATCCAGATCTGGAGTCTAAGGTATTCAAATGTTGATTCAACATTATAGCAACTTTTATTATGTCAGCTGGTATCAGCTACTGCCATTCCTTTGGACTTACCATCTTCGTGGAGAGGGGAAAATTGCTGCACAGGAAACAGCTTGATCTCCAAATAAGCTTGTGCCCTGGGGGAAAAAAAGAACTGAGGGTTTTATGTATATATGCCACCAAGAAGCGATGCTCCATATGGTGCCACCTCAGATTGGGATGATAAGAAGTTCTTACAACAAGCATAAGAGAAAAGAATATGCGAAAGAAACACCAGACAAAAAAAGCAACTGAGGACAATCACCTCAAGGGTAGGAGGGGTAGTCATCATGTGGGATGGAGATTGCCAGGCAGCATATGTAAAAAAGATATCTTGCAAAATGTTATATTAAATCCCTGAGATAGTAGCAGGGCACTCTTTTAGGAAATGCTGCATCACTAACACTTTAGATGGCACAAAGGATGGTCATGTGTGGGGGAAAATCGTGGACTGTATGTCAAACAGTGATTCAGAAAACCGAGACTCTGAATGTGAAGAAGTTTTAGGCTCTGCTACTACAAATATAGAAAAATATATGATAAAATGTCAGTAAATGTAATTCTGTCTAAATGAATTTTTGTCAGTTTATTTTTGCATGTCATTTTTTCCTAGTTAATGCAAGTGCAAATAATATGGCCTCTTAGACCCAATGAAGTACAGTGTATGTGAAGGATGTCAAGGTATTTAATCATGAAAGAACTGATGTCCTGCAATGGCCAAAGTTTTTAGTCTTAAGACTTGAAGTTTTGTGCCTTGTAATGTAGACCAAAGACTTCCTGATGTTGAGCAGTAGCATCTGCAGAAAATGGCTAAAAGCTTTTATTTGGGCCTCCATATCTAGTTTCATCCCCGACTAACAAGCTGTTTTAGCTCCAGTTGAAACAAATTGGAATTTAACTTTTATTCTTGTTTTTATTAATACTTTTTCTTTTCAGTCTCGGCAGGTACTTCAATACATGCTTCATACAATTGTGTTTGACACCAGTTTCTCGCCATGCGGCCGGTATTTAGCTGCAGCCAATAAATTTGGGGACATTGCTCTGTTTAGGTTTGTATGTTTTCTATCCACTTTCTAAGGCTACTACTGTAATTTTAACCAGGAATTACATGTTTAAAAGTCTCACTGAATCCCCCCCCCCCCATGATGTTTCCCAGCAACGATGGTTTCATAATTTAATTGTTTGCTGTGTATGAAGACACTGCTGCAGCATGTGCCGAGGCATTCATGAGAGAAAGAGAAGAGCTGACAAAAGGAGACTTAGGAATAAAGTTAACAGAGACTTAGGAATAAAGTTAACAGAGACTTAGGAATAAAGTTAACAAAGACTTAGGAATAAAGTTAACAGAGACTTAGGAATAAAGTTAACAGAGACTTAGAATAAAGTTAACAGAGACTTAGGAATAAAGTTAACAGAGACTTAGGAATAAAGTTAACAGAGACTTAGAATAAAGTTAACAGAGACTTAGGAATAAAGTTAACAGAGACTTAGGAATAAAGTTAACAGAGACTAGGAATAAAGTTAACAGAGACTTAGGAATAAAGTTAACAGAGACTTAGGAATAAAGTTAACAGAGACTAGGAATAAAGTTAACAGAGACTTAGGAATAAAGTTAACAGAGACTTAGGAATAAAGTTAACAGGCTATCGCTTAAATATATTTGTGAATGTTATTGGAACTGTCGGAGCACCGATCAGCGTGTGGCTATAATACAAAAAGTGGTGTACGATTTCGAAATTCTAATGCTCCAAAAAGCAAACTTAAAAGAGCTGGTCAGCACTGATTGCCCAGGCTACAAATGCTATGCAAAGCCAAGTGGGCCAGGTAGATGAGAGCAAGCTATATTTGTGAAGAACGAGTTCCCTGTTAAGTGTCATGACAATGAAGACATGGAATTGCAGGAAATCGAATTGAATTTCAATCATTACCCTTTAGCTCCCCAAGGAGTATAGGCCTTCAACAAACACATGCCAAGTCTTCTTGTCCTGTGCTATCCGCTCAAGTTCTTTCTATGTTTTCCTCATCGTTTTCACCTCTGTATCCAGTTCTCTTCTACGTGTGTTTTTTATTTAAAAAATGATTATGAGAATAAATGCAAGAAATGATAACAAGGTTGAACTTGAAGAAACACCACTAAAAGATGTAGAATCGTACACATATCTTGGCAGTACTATAGACAAAGTTCGAGGGACAGACAGTGATATAAAAAAAAGAATACAAAAAGCAAGAGGAGCTTTCATTGCATTGGGAAACCTATGGAGAACAAGAGAAATCAAGTCCAACACGAAAATAAGAATCTTCAACTCAAATGTCAAGTCAGTCCTATTGTATGGCTCTGAGACATGGAGAGCAACAAAAACAACAACCAAAAAGCTACCGACTTTTATAAACGGGTGCTTGTGTAGAATAGAAGGACTGAAATGGTATGACAAAGTCACAAATGTGGAATTGATGACAAGAACCAGACAAGTGCCAGTGGAACAAGAGTTGAGAAGAAGATGCTGGCGATGGATAGGACACACATTGAGGAAGCCTATTGATAGCATTACAAGGCAGTCCTTGTTCTGGAATCCACAGGGAAAGAGATGCAGAGGTAGACCAAAAAACACATGGAACTGAATATAGATGGTCAGAAATGGCAAATTATATGCCCACGTTGATTACCTTCCAGAAGATAGTAACTGGGCTTTTCTAGCAGAATTGTCAGAGGAACCTGTCAAAAGGTGTTTAATTGCTGATGATTAAAATGCTAGATGTAAGGAGTGGGGAAATGTAACTGACAATAGACAGGGTATGACTTTGAGCCGGGCCTTCCTCAATATGAACCTTACTATCTTAAATGATGGCCGCTTGACAAGACTGGCGACTAAACCAGGGGACACAAATGGTGTCATAGATCTGGCTTTTTTCTCTAGTGTTGCTGCCACCTTGGCAAATAGGGATGTTTTAGGGGCACAGGGCAGTGATTACCTACCCTGCGTTGTCCTCATTGCTAAAGGGAGGACCACAAGAAACCAAAACAGGCCTTCAAGATCATAACAACCCTATCAACCCTGTCAAAATACCAGAAAAAAGACAGAACACCTTTCGTCCAACCACCTTGGTGGAATGAGATGGTGGAGAGAACATGGTTTGAAAAGCAAAAGGCAATCAATGAAAAGCACAAAAGAGATATATGAGGAATGATACTGGTTAAAGAGAAGGAGTAAGTAAAAATCAAGCCATCAATAGATTTAAAAGCTTGGCGAAGGAAGCCAAGGATACAGTATGGATGCCTTCGTGACTCAGGTTCATTCATAACCCTCCACTCCCAAAGGAGCATAGGCCTTCAACAAACACATGCCAAGTCCTCCTGTCATGTGCCATGATCTCAAGTTCTTTCCACGTTCTTCGTGACTCAGGTGGGTACTTTCTTCTATGTAAGGACCAGAATTTCTCTAGAATTTTTTCTGTGCCCAACGTGACTCAGGTGGGCACAGAAAAAATTCTACAGAAATTCTGGTCCTTACATAGAAGAATGAATATGAAAAATACAAGCCAACCCATCACCAACATTCAAAGCTCGACAGGAATAAGCCTAAAGATGGATGAAGAGAAGGCACGAGCATTATTAGATTGATATTTGGCCCAAACAGGTAACAGTGACAAAGTTGCCCTTCTAAACAATAAGGACCATGTTTTGGAGCACGACAAGGCGTGAGTTATATTTCGACCTCATTTCTGAAGAAGACGTGCACACGTTACAAACCAGTATAAACACCGCCCCAGGCCCCGATTGTGTGCAGTATCAAGACATTAAACAGCTGGATGACACAGGAATTATGAATGTGGTAAGGGATTTCAACATCAGCGTGCAGAACACTAAGGTGTTGGAAGACTGGCCACATAGTTACCTGCGGCCACTTCCTAAACCTGGTAAAGAAACCACACTACTCAGCAGCCATCGAATTAGCACACTGCAGAATGTCTATGATAAATTACTTGAAAATATAGTTACGAGACAAGTAAGGAGCCACCTCAGAAATGCACACGTACTTCCTGATACCATGGGTAGCTATAGGTTCATGAAAGCAACATGGGGAAATGCTGGAACATTTGCGTATGGTGTGTACGAGGGATTCCAGGGTAAACGAGAAATGGTTGCTGTAGCAATTGACCTAGAGGATGCTTGTAACTGTATGAACTTTTAAATCTGAATAAACTGAGTAATAGCTTGCGGAGTTAACCCTTGGCTAACAATGTGGATAGCAGCTGCTTTAACTGAGAGATCAGTTACATTTCGCTTGGGAACATGGACATCAGAACAAATGCACATTTGACTGGGACTAGCCAAGAGTTCTCCACTATCACTTGTGCTGTTTAACATGTACACAGCAAAAGTAGCCACCATTCAGCCGTCTGGGCTGGGACAAACATTGACTTTTGCAGATGACATACTCATTTACAGGACTGGCTCTGGCCGACAGGAAATTGTCAGTAGCATACACAGGACACTACATAAGGTGGTCAAATGGTGCGAGGACACCGGTTCCAAAGGTCAATCCCAACAAAGCCTATGTGCTGTAGTGCTCCTTGAACAACTCCATATTGAAAGCAGATCTCCCAGGCATTACTTTCAGCAAGCAGAAAATTGAAAGGCAAGACAAGCTGAAATACCTTGGAATAACATTTGATCATGGGTTATCATACAAGTACCATGTTGGTCTAATCATACAGAAATGCAACAGAGGTCTGGCAACCCTAAAAACAATGACCACAGCACACCTGGAACAAAGACTACTGTTTCTCCTGTATCATCAGCTAGTCATGTCAGTCATCGAGTATGGTCTGGGAATACTCACGCTGTCAGTATCACAATGTGGATGATTGGAACACATTCAAAATGAAGGAATGCATGTAGTCTTGGACTGTACATGAGATACCCCCATCGTGACTATGCGACTGTCAATTAGATACAGATATGTGATGGCCCAGGCAAAAGCTTATATGCGAGTAACCGCAGACAAAAGGCACTCTCTGCATGGAAACATGGCTGACATTAAGGGAGCAAGGATAAAGCAGGGGATGGCACTGGCAGAGGCAACAATTGCATGTGTCCACAGTTGAAAATATATTCAAAGGGGAAGAGTGGAGTAAGTCAGATGAGAACTGGACATTCTACCAGCAAGTCATCATCAGCCTTGGGAGAGAGTGCAGAACTTAGGCCAATGGGAGGGCAGAGCGGAAAATTAATCAACTGATAAATGATCATGCTGGTGATGATGATGCCGTTGTGCTGAGCAATATATGGGAGGCTTCTCTGCTAGAGTAAAGTGCATAATTGTCGCTGAACATAGCATCGCTTACATGATAACAACCTCTAGCAAAAGAATGGAAGTAGAGGCAGCTACTGCAGCCTTAAGGTGGCTGTCTGAGACTTCATTAACAAGGGCAGTTATTGTATCAGACTCACAATTCATGCTCTGGAAGGTACAAAGTGCATGGCTCCGGCCTGAATGGGAAACCTCCATAGAGCTAGTGTGGATCTACTGTCCTGGTCATGCAGGGGTACGTGGCAATGAAAGAGCTGACAGACTAGCTTCAAGAGCACTCATAGAAGGTGCATTGGGTATGGATAAGGGTGAGATAACTGAGGGCATTTCTTTCTTCAACTGTTTCCGTTTCTGTGACAATTTGTTTTTTCTGGCAAGATTGTTAGCCCTGTACTCCAACCTCCTTTAACCTGGAGGAAAGGGTGTGCCCACCATTTAAAGGTGGGGCACTTGGGTCGGGAAAAAAAAAAAAAGAAATGAGAATAAATAATAGGTAGACGGACTCGCTGAAGATCAATGGTCAAGTCATTGAAGAAGTAGAAAGCTTTACATATCTGGGGAGTAACATTGACAAAGGAGGGGGAACAGCTGGTGACGTCTGCTCAAAGATAAATAAAGCCAGATGCGCTTTTAATGCCCTTTGACCAATATGGAACTCCTCAGCTATATCCAGAGAGAACAAAATTAGAATCTTTAACTCAGATGTGAAGTCAATCTTGCTGTATGGCTCAGAGACATGGCATGTCTCAAAGAGTATCACCTCCAAGCTACAGACACTTGTAAATAGATGTCTCCAACGGATTCTCCATATAAGATGGCCAGATGTAATAACAAATATAGAGCTAAGGAAAAGATGCGAACAACCGCTAATACAAACAGAAATTAAGGTAAGAAAGTGGGGATGGCTGGCATTTGCTGATGATGTTGCCCTGATTGCTAAATCAGAGGCACATCTCCAATCCAACCTGCAAGTCTGGAAGGAAGAGCTGGAGAAGAGAGGGATGGTCATAAGCAGCTCTAAAACAAAATCCATGGTGATATCATGAAAAGAAAGAAGACATCAGATTAAGCTGGGAGAACAGGTCCTGGAGCAGGTCGACCACTTTAAATATCTCGGAGCTATTATAGACTGAAAGGCATCAAAGAAGAGTTAGCCACTCGAAAAGCAGTAGCTGGGAGACTTTTTTCAGGCCATAAATCGAGGATTCCTCAGCAAGACAGAGGTTCGTAAGAAAACGAAGATGGCTGTATACTGCTCCACCTATGTCCCAGTCTTGACATATGGATGCGAGTCATGGGCAGTGACTACAACCCACAAAAGCCAGATCCAAACCTCAGAAATGAGGTATCTGAGGAAGGTGGTTGAAGTAACAAGAAGAGACATGGTCCACAACTAGACGATACGTCAAGGCCTAAAATCCCACCCCCTGCAGACCCAAGTAGAACAGTCCCAACTAAGATGGTTTGGCCATGTCTGCAGAATTGGAGAAGATCGGCTACCACGACAAGCATGGGAAACAAAGAGCCAGGGATCCAGACCCCCAGGATAACCCAGAGTCCGCTGGGAGGACAACATTAGACAATCTTTGAAGGACCGAGGACTAGAATGGACCCAGGCCAGGAGGAAGACTGCCGATAGGATAGTCTGGCGCTCTCTCTTCCAAACCTCTACACCTCACGGTAGAAGGGGAATGACTAAGTAAGTAAGTGGGGATGGATAGGACATACACTCAGAAGAGAAAAATCAAGCATAGCCAAAGTTGCCCTTGACTGGAACCCAATGGGGAAAAGAAGAGTGGGGAGGCCAAAGAGAACTTGGAGAAGAACTGTTGAAGAGGAGGCTAAGGAAATTTAAATGACTTGGGTACAGCTGAAAAAGACAGCCCAGAAAAGAAATCGATGGAGAGCAACTGTTTCTGCCCTATGTTTCACAGGGAACGAAAAGGAATGATGATGATGATGAACTGAGGGCATTTAGTGATCACCTATTAGAGAACGACACTGCAATCGATGAATCATCAAGGCAAAGACTGCTGGAATTTGGCATCAAATGTAAGACCAGCAGGGATGGACATATGAAAGGCTGCATCTGACGTGTATACAACCAGCGTGCAACAGAAACAATTAGCATTCATACCCTTCGACGTTTGCTGGGGGAGACTGAGCACCTATGGGGTTTGCCCAAAGTGCATTGAGGTTGAATCTGATCAACAATAACAATTCATGTGATTTTGCAGAACTAATTTCTTTGACATGATGAGGTTACCAGTCCCATGTTTGGTTTGGTTTTTAAGGACCATGTTCATTGCACATGGACAACGCCATCAGAGCTCCAGTCTCCTCCCTTAGATCACTCAAGGAGAATCTCAGCAGACGGCATGAACTCCATAGCACTGTCGAGGATCCCAGTTTGTGTATACAGGAATCACACATTCTATGAATATTTATGTGATGGATAGGTTTCATAATTTTTAAAATTTGCCAGGGATATTTTTTTTTTTGGCCCTAATCTGAGTAGGCTAGGCATCCGATCTCACTACCCAGGAGATCTGGGAGGAGTTTGACATCATTAGGAACTACTGATTCTGAAAAAAACTTCCATCAATTATGTTCCCTGTACTGGGAGCGAACCCGGTACCTTTAGAATAAGAGGTGGATGTCATACCTCTTAGTCACTCTGACCCCCCATCTTAGCCCCATGTACACTCACATTTGTTGCTTTTTATGACATGCCCGAGGGAGCAGCAGCCATGTTCTGTCCTTGTCTCATCAGAGACCTCCTGGGAATTTCAAGAGGCAACAGTGATTTAGAAAAGACATTTTAAGCTAACCTGTTGTTCAGTTTTAAGTTATTTTGTGTAGTCCCAGGTTCCCTGTATCAAGCAGTTTTTGGTACACGAGTCAGAGATGTGATTCATATCAACAGAAGTTTCCAGTGTTTGGACAGAATACCTGAATGAATGACTGACTGGTAAAAGGAAAATCTGCAATTAATGTTTTAAATTTTTTTAAATGGTGAAAATGGGGGTCAGTCGACGACAAGGAAAATAAGTTGCGAGCCAAGACTCTGGACCTGCTGGGACGGCACCGTGGATTAATTACTTTTCATCAGGTGTAAATAATAAATGAGAATGGGTATGTGGCTGGCACTCGTCAAGTCTTTATTGCATCAGGGTCAAGAAATAGGCATTATTGCCTTTTTACATTTCTGCCCTGCAGTAACAAAATTTTCCATGTTTTCAAATTAAAACATTCTTAACATCAGTTGTAAGTTTCAATATTGACATTCATTCACTGGTGTAACACAGAGAGAGACAGGGAAGAAACAATGAAACAGTGACATAAGAAAGGAGAATGCTAGAACTAGAATAGTAACAAAAGTGATAGATCACAGGGGAATTGAACCAGGGACCACCCATGAGTGACTTGTGAAAGCACAGCCAGCCAACTTATCATGGTTGTCATCTCTGAAAATATCTAGACTTGTCTGCTAAGCAACAAATTCTGTAGCTTTGTGTGGTCACTGCAGATTTAAGATCCATGTTCCTATGAAAATTGCAAAGAGTAGGCAATGAGGCTGATATCCTGGCAGAATGAATGAGGCTGTCCTGCTGTGAAAATATCCCACTTATTACCACTGAGGTCTGTGTTTTAATCTGGATGACTTACTTTTTACAGTATATTATTTTTTTACACTTTGGCTATTAATGCGCATAAAGATAAGTTTAATTTTTTTCATGTTTGAGATGTTTTCCATTGGCAAGCCTGATATTGTATTTCTTCTGGATTTCTTTAGCACTGTTTATCCATCTTCTTTGTTGGTATGAATATGCTCTTTATTAGATAACTCTGTTGTCTCCATGAAGGTGTTGGATGCTGGAGTAAATTTGTAAGTCACAATTCAGTTTGAGACAGAATTCAATGCAGTATGATCAGGTGCATCAGCTGACTGTGCTTGTTTTCTCCTTTCTGATAGTTTGACAGCTGCGCTGGCACCAGATGTTCGAGATGAAGCCAAGTATCCTGTATTTACTTTCAATGGTACGTTTTAACATTCACTGATTGACAGATTGAAAAATTAAAAAAACAACACTTTCACATGAAGTGTTTATTTTTCCTTCTAAACACTTTCACATGAATTGTTTATTTTGCCTTATACTCTTCTTTTTTTTTTTTCAAAAAAATCCAGCAAAAATAACACAACTAGCCTGTTTTATAAAATATTTTACTTTTGTTTTCTGTTTCATTTTCACTGTTTATGATTTTACTGCAAACTCCATAAACCAGACTTTGAACTGTTGAACTCGTAACAATCAAATCTTTATTATAGATTTACAGTACAGCACAATGCAATGAACAGCTTATTTAATTAACTAGTATCTTTTATACAATTCTCAGCCTATCATGGTCAGATCCCCAGTTGAAGTGGCATTTTCTTAGTCCGCAAACGGGTCCGGGGTTGACCCAGCCTCATGAATACCAGAGTAACTCTGGGAAGGTTAAAGGCAGCCAGCATGATGCTCACCACATCATCCTTTGTGGGCTGTATGGTCTAGAAAATATGGACCTAACACCGTATTCCCAATATGTCTCCATTTTTGTGTGTATTTTTGTACAGTGCACTGAACAGAATGTTTAATTAATTAGTGTCTCTTATATTCTCAGTGTACAAAAATGGTGGTGTTTACAGTCTTACAAGCACAGACACATTATTGATATGGTGAGCCAAATTAGCGTTTTTTATGTGTGCACTATTTCTGCCACAAGTTCAGTAACTTTACATTTTATCAACTGTTGCTTGTTAGTTAACAGAAAAAGGCTGCCTATAATTTGATTTGTGGCAGATTTGTTGCATTTAAATTTGATAGCCAATTGTCTGTTAGGGAACAAAGAAACTGCTTATAATGTGATGAAGTTTCTGGTAACCTGATGATTTTCTTTTACCTTCAACATCACTTTTGTTACTTTTATAAACTTAATTCTTTGGAGAGTTCTAAGATTGTTACTTTCATAGACTTAATTCTTTAGAAAGTTCTAAGATTGTTACTTTCATAGACTTAAATGCTTGGAGAGTTCTAAGATTGTTACTTTCATAGACTTAAATGCTTGGAGAGTTCTAAGATTGTTACTTTCATAGACTTAATTCTTTGGAGAGTTCTAAGATTGTCACTTTCATAGACTTTATTCCTTAGAGAGTTCTAAGATTGTTACTTAACCCTCCCCAAAACAATTTTAACAGACAATTTTATTTAACCAAAGAAAAATATTGATAAAAGTGGACATTAACACTTCATTTGAAATATAACTTTTTGTGAAAGATTTCATCATACTCAAAGTGTCATTTCACATGTCTTACTGATGACCTGGTTCAATCTCAAGACACACTACACAGTTCACAAGAAAACCACAATAGTTAATAGAATGTGTCACACACTCACTATGACCTTAGTTAATAGTTTGTGTCACACACTCACTATGACCTTAGTTAATAGCTTGTGTCACACACTCACCACGACCTTAGTTAATAGCTTGTGTCACACTCACTATGACCATAGTTAATAGCATGTGTCATGCACTCAACACGACCTTCAGCTGTACTGTTCACACTAAAACTACAACACAGAAGAAGTGTTAATAGCACGTGTCACTCACAGACACACATACCATAACCCTCAACTTTACAGTTCACAATAAAACTACAACACAGAAGGAATGTTAATAGCATGTGTCACACACACACCATAACCCTCAACTTTACAGTTCATAATAAAACTACAACACAGAAGGAATGTACTAGCATGTGTCACACGCACACCACAACCCTCAACTTTACAATTCATAATAAAACTACAACACACAAAGAATGTTAATAGCATGTGTTACATCCACCCACCCACCCACTACAACACGGAATGTTAATAGCATGTGTCTCTCACACACACACCATAACCCTCATCTTTACGGTTGACAAGAAAACTACAACATGGAATGTTAATAGCATGTGTCTCACACACATACACACACCACTACCCTCAAATTTACAGTTGACAATAAAACTAAAACACAGAAGGAATGTTAATAGCACTTGTCTCTCTCACACACACACACACACACACACACACACACACACACCATAACCCTCAACTTTACAGTTGACAAGAAAACTACAACGTAGAAGGAATGCTAATAGCATGTGTCACACACACACACCATAACCCTCAACTTTACAGTTCACAAGAAAACTACAAAATAATTCAAGTCAAATTCCATTTCTTTATGTCTGTGCAGCATGAAATATGCTGTGCGTAACATATGATGAACATATTGTCTTTGATCACTGATGTAGGAATTGTAAGTAAAGTACAGTGCATTTCGGATAATTAGAAGTCACTGGGACCATCTAAAATACTTCTAATTATCCACAATTCTAACTCTGGTTTCTCTTCACAACGATTAAATCCACAATTCTGCTTATGTAAATTTTGTTCAAAGACGGACATTTACTTCAGAATAAGAGGTAAAGCATGAAGCAGTCATTTTAACCATTCAAAAATGGGTATTTTGATTTTAAATGTTAATTTCTGCATCTGTTAAAGTTTTCAAAAGCAGTTTAGCAAAGCCTAAAATGTAGTTTCAAGTTAATTGCTAGTATCATAGTAGCAAGTTGAAAAACGTTCAAATCGTGTTATTGGCTTAGTATTTAGTGTGCTCTATTAGCCGTTCCTACATGAATTCCTACAGTGATAACTATTGCAGGACAAATAAGTCGATGTAACAGTTACTAACCCTGACCTAGTGACTTTCTGTTGACAAGAAAACTACAATCTTCTATGAGCATTATATATTATTATGAGCATTATTATTTTTCAGTGCTGGAGAAGTTTCCTGTGAACCGTTAATTTGTAAAACTGATTCAATACCGTTTTATTTGTTTATATATATGTGGCAGTCGCTGTTATCCACAGATGCCAAGACAACTATGCCTTTGTTACCAAACACTGCTGCTCGCCATGTTTGGGACCGATTGATCTATAGTACCGTGTAGCTTACTAAGTGTAAATTGGTATAGTAGTATATGTAAGATCTGGAATTCCAATAACTAACAAATTTTTATCAACGTCGAACAGTAACCAGATCAGTTCTCTCAACTCAGTAGGTTTTCTGGTGTTTTTATTATCACAAGGGTGGTACTTCTGTCATATTACTCTTGTGGGGTTATCAAAATGTTTTCTTTATCCCTTTATAACGACGTGACATGATGGCGAGATGAGTTTCAGTCATAATAGGATCAGTCACTTCGAACTGGTTTTTACACTAATTCGTAGAAATCACCTGGTTGAACTCTGGCCATCCAAAACAAAATCTCTGGTATCTACAGAAGTTATTTGCTTTACATTTCACATAAGAAATCAGCATGGGATTAATCTTGCCGTTGTTTAACAGTTTTTATCTTCTATAAGGCTGGCCCTAGTCTAGTCGTAAGCATGAAGTAACAATCCCAACCCTAACCATGACCATAAATAACGAGATCCCACACAAGGGTCTATAAGTGCATACTTTTGTACTTACTCTCTTCTTTACTGTTTCATACTTCTTGGAATCAATTACATAGTTGCTGGCGTAGATGCCTAATGGGCAGATCAATGGCATGGGATTTTAGGTCCTCATGACGGTTAGATGTTAGAATCGGGCGACCACAACATGTCGTTGGTACAGAGCTGGATCTATGATTTCCTCAGGTTGCTGAAACATTTTTCTCTGGCGACGTCTGATGTAAAGGTCCTTCCTTAGCGGCGTTTGGTGTGGAAGTGACCATAAGGACCCCAAAACGACTGGATCCCAGCCACGAAGCGTTGTGCTCTTACGTTTTCACCAATGCCGTCTGCGTTCGATAGCAACAGTGGTTGCTAATAGAAAAACCAAACCCCCTTTTCCGGCAAGTATATCGAGGCTAATACACAGGATTGTATATGACGTCATACGGAATGCCCCGCTATTTAAATATGCTATGACACATATATATATATATGGACTTTCTGTTGTCTAATTTTTTTCTTCTTTCTATCTTACGAGCACCTGTCAAATACTGGTTTGTGTTTATTATTTACTATTAACATGCCTCGGGTTTCACTGTTTGTTTATCTTCAGATCTCAAATGCGTAGTCCCATTGCTGTTACAGTTTAACGCTAGTCCTTTTCTCGCAAACTAAGTTGAGCCAGTTTTCGCTCAGTCGGACCGACGATTGCGTGCTTGCTGGTTTAATTAATTATAGTGTTTTAATCTACTGACAGAAGCTTGGGCGTTTATTAATATGTTATCGCCATATCACCAAAAAAGTATATACAGCCACGTAATACTGTATTTTATGCAATGAACGCAGAACTTCTACTCATGCAAGTCAAAATTTGAGTTGGGGCAGAAAATTCTAGTTGTCAGAATTCAACGTTATCAGAGTTTTTTTTTTAACAAAGCCAAAGAAGACATTTGCCTAGGACCTTCAGAAATGTTCTACTTAAGCGAAATTTGATTTAAGTGAGTTCCACTTAAGTGGACTACACTGTATATTAAAAACTAACCACAGCTACAAGAGGATGTGAAAGCTTGGTGGAGGCAAAGGGGCTAGCTGCCGTGATGGCTGCATGCTCATTAAGGAGTGCAGAGGAAAATGATGATGATGATAATATTGAGAATTGGAATGAGAATCCTTGCTTTTGTTTGTTTTCAGTGCTGGAGAAGGTGATGTCCAAGCTTACCAGTGGTCAGACGTCATTTCTAAAGTGAGTAAGACAAATAAGGCGTTTGTATGGTGTTCTATGAGTGGAAGACTGAATAGGAAAAAAATTGTACTGACGTGGATGAGATTTTTCTGAATGTTCCACTTCTGAAAGCTTGACTAGCTGTCATCTTCATCCTCAGTATCCTTTAGCTCCCAAGAAGCATAGACCTTCACACACCAAGCCATCCTATTGGTTCCCTTCAACTAAAGATCTATGTTATCATCATGTTCATTTTTCTCCAGTTCTCTTTTCCATGTGTTTTTCTGTCCATGCCTCTTCTTCTCTTACCCTGGGGATTCCAGAACAAGGACTGTCTGGTAATGCTATAAATAGGTTTCCTCGGTGTGTGTCCTGTCCATGATGGGGTCTTCTTCTTTGGTTCATATCATCTATCCCATGAGATATTGTCTGAAGCATGTACTTATTCATAATGCTCATAGAAGATCTGTTCTCCATTGAAGGTAGTTCCATAGCTGAAACTGCTATGGGGGAGTGAAATGTTAGAGACTTCACTATACTATGTCCAGCTTTATGAGGTGGATGGGGGTGACCATTTCGCTTCCCAGTTGTGTTTCCTTTCTGTAACTCAAGAGCAGAGTCAGGTACCCATTTACAGTTGGGTAGTCTGGAGCAGTGATCTAATCTTCTAAGTAACATTGATAAAGAGCTAAGATAGTTCAACAGTAAACTAATTTTCAAAATAATTGGGTAAGAGCTAAGATGGTTCAACAGTAATCTATCTTCTTTGTAAAACTGATAAGAGCTAAGTCACTATTTACATGGTTTTGACAGTTACATCCCCTTATAAATATAAAGGGCAGGTAAAAAAAAAAAAACATGTTTTGATCATTTCCGAATCCCTATTTCACAAGATAGACTCAGCCAGAAATCATATGTAGAAATAAATAAGTTGTCTCAGATGTTTTATTTTTAAAAATATGTCTTCTACAGTTATGAATAAAGTATGGCATTAAATGGAATTTCTTATACCCTATTTGTGTGCACGTACGTGTTCATGTTTAAAAATATTTTTTTCTAATTTATGTAATTTATTTTTAAACTTATACAGTAAATATGATTATTTTGGGTTTCGAAGAAACTAAAAACATTCAAAGTTACAATTGTTAACTAATAAACAATGCACAGTAGTGAATGGATGATTAGGAGGATCTTGCAAGTAAGCATTTGAAAATATTATATACAGAGTGGTGCAAAAGTTGGTATACAGTTTCTATATATCTATTTATTCTTTGTTACAAAGTAATTAATACAGTTTCTATATATCTATTTATTCTTTGTTACAAAGTAATTAATACAGTTTGTATATCTATTTATTCTTTGTTACAAAGTAATTAATACAGTAAAGCATAAGTATATATACAGAACAGGTACATTACATTATTTAAAAGAAACAGATTAATGTTAAACCCATAAGTGCTCAAACTGGCCACCATCGTTGCTCACACATTCTTGAAATATACTTGCCATGCTGGGACACAGTGCTCTGTTACAAAATTCGGAGATTTAATCAATTTCATTTAATGCATCAGTGAACAAAACATGGTAATAAAAACTGCAAGTAAGAAAAAATAAAATAGATATTAATAAAGTATATATCTGCATGCTAATAAAATAATCAATAAAATAAAATAAATGATAAGAAATTTTTAAAAATGTTATTACAGTGTGTACCTACTTTTGTACCGCCATGTGCAGTAGTAAACTCAGTGTATTCTAGTTATATCCCATCAGACGTTGAGGGGGGCTGTTTTTTATGCACTAATTACAAAAGATGCATAGTTCTCAGGGGGTCTTTGAAGAGACAATGAAAAAATAGGACTAATTCTCCTTCAGGCCGTCATAAAATGTGACTAAAATAAGGTTGACATGGAGTTAGCTACCTCATCATGTAAAACGAATAGGTACAGAAATTGCCACTGCAAAACAGAGATGATGATAGTGAGTTAGACAAGAAGATTATGGTAAATAGCTGTTGTCTTGTGCATAGAGCGGTGTTTTATGTGGGAACTATGATACATGGCCTGTCTTTTTATCATCTGTTTTCAGAATCCAAAAATAGCTTGGTCCCTAACAATACCCAAAAAGTAAGTAGCTTTTTTTTTTTGGAATGATTTGGTTGTATTTAGTTTCTGTGATGTCTTTTTACTCCTATAGAAGAAGTTTCAATGTATCATGTTATGGGGAAATGATAACCACCTTCAAGGGCTTTCCTTGCTGGTGGAGGTTTTGTGCAGGCTTCCTGAGCATGGAGGCCTGCATTGGTTGTCCCTCACTCCATAAAGAGTGAAAAAGAGAGGGAAGGAACACTTAGGGGAGCTAATGGAGAGAAGCAGACAAATACCAGTGGAACAAGAAGCAAGGAAATGATGTTCAATGTGTATATGACCACACAGAAGAAGTCATTGGTTGGTATCAGACGGCAGTCCTTGCACAGCTTCCTAGATGTCAGATAAAAGGATATAGACCTTTATCTAATTATAATCAAGAAGCACAAGATACTGACAAGTACAAAGATGCTCAACAAAACTAACACACAATAGTATATAGGTACTTGGGAAAATAGAGGGGGGGCATGTGATCAGCACTTATAAATAACAAAGTAGACATGGATGGAGATGTGCAGGGTGTCCAATACAGTAAGCTTTGAAAAGATCTATTTCAAGGCCCATAGTCCACTTGGAGCTGGAGGGTCAGGAAGAGCCCATGATTGGTATAAGGTGAAGAATACACCAAAGAGTAATATAAATGGACCTGTAAAAAGTCATGTGTGGAAGTTATATTTTAGTTGATGAGATAGTGTCACTTATTCTCATTACAGAGGTGTTTTCTCCCATCCAGAGATCAACTCCTGTGTCATCCATGAAGACAGCGTAAGTATTTTGATATTCAATGATTGAGTTTCAGTAAATGAAGAACCTGTAGCGCATAGCTGCGGTAAAGTAGAACTGGTCAGTAAAATATGATACCTGTCTTACCTGGAGACTCCAGAACAAGGACTGCCTTGTAGGGCTATCAACAGGTCACCTCAGTGTGCAACCCATTCATTGCTAGTGTCTTCTTCTCATCTCTTGTTGCACTGGCACTTGTTGCACTGGCACTTGTTGCACTGGCACTCGTCTGGTTCTTGTCATCTGTTCAACATTAGTGATCTTTTCATACAATTTCAGTCCACACGTAACACCCAGAATGGAGAATAGCTTGGGCCCAGAGTACAGAAGGAAGACATGCATATCAACTTTTAAAGAAACCAAATATAAGAAATGTCAAATAAAAGACAAACTAAAAATACCAGCAAATAAAAAAATTACTCCGGCTTAGATTAGGAACCGGCTACTTTAGAATTGAGGAACCCATCTGTGAAGAATGTTATGAAACTAATACCATTAAACACTTCTTGCTAGAATACAAGAGATACGACCAACACAGACATAATATAAAGGATTACTGTACAAAGTGCAAAATAGAACTAAATATAGAAAATGTAATGGGTACCAAGTTCCCACAAGAAGTACAAAAGCTAGTTAAACAATATATAACAAAAGCAACAATCTAAAAGATAACATAATATATACATACTCTGAGAGCAAACTCATAAGTGTCTGACAACACTAATAGTAGTAACAAAGCTATGTCACCAGAAAGGAATAACACAACCCAGTAGAAAAATACATAGAGAGACCCCAAATCAATATTAAAATCATGCTAGTGTAGATAAAAGTATGCTTCTGAACAACACAAAAAACTAAACTCTTAACCAAAAAATAAAAACCCCATAGTGAGGCATAATACAGTACAGACGTACAATAAAAAAAAAAAAAAAAACACTAAATGAAAAAAAAAACGTCCTGATATAACCAACAGGTCCATGCATATGGTAAATGGTTGAAAGGGGCATGCTACACAAAGGGAAGTAGCAACATTTAAGAAAGAAAAAAAACACCCATATGCTACTGCGTCCCCAAAAAAATGAACAAATAATAGCACAACTGTAGCGTACGAAGCATGTTATAAAAGTGACTAAAGAGGGTTGGGCATGGGGTCAGCTACCCTATCCTGTAGAAACTTTAAGCCATAAAAAACAAGAAGATAAAAATTTTATAAAATATCAAAGTACACGTCTGTCTACTTTCTGAAATCTTTGGGGACAGCTTTGTTCTGGAAAGCAGATTTTTTTCAGTTTTGATATGTCGCCCAACGTGTGTTCGAAAAGTAGCCACAATTGTTCAGAATGCCCAAATTATGATAAAATAATCACTCAAAATAGTTAGGAATCTCCCATATTGTGAATGAACGAACATACTTTATTTTCAAAGGGTTAAGAATTGGGCACGCAGGCCCGTCTGACATTCTGCCCTTCCTCTCTCTCTCTCTCTCATCATGTGATAGAAAAGTAGCCTAAACAAACTTTCAATTTTCAGAAGATTTCAGTTTTCTTGTGTTCAGATAAAAGGACATAGACCTGTAGTTATTTTACTATGTCGTAATGACTAATTTATTTCAAGTGTAAAGTCAAAGCAATGTGTCTTTTTCTTGTTAAACTAGTCTGAAGTGTTTTATCATGAGATTTGGCATGAAAACCAAACATATTCAAAGGTTATCTGAATTGTGCTATTATTGTTTGTTGTTGATCAGAATTGATGTCATTGCACTCCAGGCAAGCCCATAAGTGCTCAATCTCCCTCAGCAAATGTCAAAGTGTATGAATGCTCATTGTCCACGTTGCATGCTGGTTATATACGGTATACGCCGGATGTATCCTCTCATAGGTCTATCTCTGCCGGTCTTACATTTGATGCCAAATACTTCCATTCCCGTGCTGGAGGTTGTGTTTGAATTGTGTATGACAGTGGAGGAAGAACAACAAATTTGGACATATCTATCGAACCAGAAAGAAAAAGAAGGTTAACAATGTATAGGGATAGACTGACATGACGAAGAGGTATATTTAGAAATATTAGGCACTGGAATAATTTTCAGCAGCTCTGACAGTTGTTGCATGACACCATCAGAACTTGCGTATTTCATTATCAGTATAAGAATTCATATGTTGGAGATGAGCAAATCTGATATGGAGTTTTTTATAAGTCAAGCCACGTGCAGTTCTTCAGGGTCTCTTAGGGCAGTGCTCCGTATCTGGTGTGCTGTGGGTGTCTGCCCTGTGTGCCATGACACCAGGCACAATACACCATTTACCCGGTATACAAATTATGTTATTGTAAAATATTATGAACCAATCTCACACATACAATTTTACTGATAATCAGTGGAATTATCATCATCCACCGATCCATAACAAAAATTAAGGAACATTGTCTTATGACAACTGCACATTTTTAAATATTTACAATACCCACCTCCTTAAATATTATATTGTGCCCAGTGGTGCAGCCAGGCTTTAACATCACGAAGAGTGAACATATAAAAAAGCACCACTCAGAATATCACATTACTAATTAAATACTTTTAAATTCATTATACACATGTACTTTGTACTTAAAATAAAAACACAAGAAAGAATTCATTTCACGGTATGTTTAATATGCACATCAGAATCAAATTAAAATTAGGTGCACAGAAGTGCATAAAGAGTGCATCAGGGGCGATTTCCCATATCCTAGTTTCAATCAGTGAGTACCATTGAGCTCCCCATAAAGCATGGGCCTTTCAACAAACACATGCCAAGTCCTGTTTTCGACAAAACAGATCATGTGCAGACCAGATAGCCACTTTGAGAATAATAGTTGAACAAAGTCAGGAATGGAATTCACCACTATACATCGGATTTGTGGACTATGAAAAGGCATTTGACAGTGTAGACAGAGAATCACTTTGGAAATTGATGAGGCATTATGGAGTTCCCCTGAAGATCATTAATTTAATAAAGAAAACATATGAAGACATGACATGCAGAGTTCTTCATGAAGGACAGCTTACAGAACCATTTGGGATAAGAACAGGAGTGCGACAGGGATGCCTCTTGTCTCCATTTCTTTTCTTGCTGGCAATAGATTGGGTTATGAGATCATCGACAACACACAACAGAAATGGAATCCAGTGGACTCTGACTAAGCAGTTGGATGATCTGGATTTTGCTGATGACTTGGCTCTTCTGTCCCATAACCGTAATCAGATGCAGGACAAATTGAAAACACTCGATGAGAGGTCACAGCAATTGGGTCTGAAAATACACAGGGAAAAGACAAAAATAATGCGAATAAATGCAGGTAATGATAATAGGGTTGAACTTGAAGAAACACCAATACAAGATGTAGAATCATATACGTATTTTGGCAGTAATATAGACAAAGTTGGAGGGACAGACAGCGATATCAAAATAAGAATACAAAAGGCAAGAGGAGCTTTCATTGCATTGGGAAATATATGGAGATCAAGAGAAATAGGATCCAACACGAAAATAAGAATCTTCAACTCAAATGTGAAGTCAGTCCTATTGTATGGCTCTGAGACATGGAGAACAACAAAGACAACAACCAAAAAGCTACAGACTTTCATAAATGGGTGCTTGCGTAGAATAGAGGGATTAAAATGGTATGACAAGGTTACCAACGTAGAACTGATGACAAGAACTAGACAAGTGCCAGTGGAACAAGAGATGAGAAGAAGACGATGGCGATGGATAGGACACACACTGAGGAAACCTGTTGATAGCATTACAAGGCAGTCCTTGTTCTGGAACCCGCAGGGCAAGAGAGGCAGAGGAAGACCAAGAAGTACATGGAGAAGAGAGTTGGAAACAGAGGTGAAAATGATGAGGAGAACATGGAAAGAACTTGAGATGATGGCACTTGATAGGAGGACTTGGCATGTGTTTGTTGAAGGCCTGTGCTCCTTTGGGAGTGGAGGGTTATGAATGAATGAATGCCAAGTCCTAGTGTTACATGCCAAGTCCTAGTGTTACATGCCAAGTCCTAGTGTTACATGCCAAGTCCCAGTGTTACATGCCAAGTCCTAGTGTTACATGCCAAGTCCCAGTGTTACATGCCCAGTCCCAGTGTTACATGCCCAGTCCTAGTGTTACATGCCCAGTCCTAGTGTTACATGCCAAGTCCCAGCATTACATGCCAAGTCCTAGTGTTACATGCCAAGTCCTAGTGTTACATGCCAAGTCCTAGTGTTACATGCCCAGTCCTAGTGTTACATGCCCAGTCCTAGTGTTACATGCCCAGTCCTAGTGTTACATGCCCAGTCCTAGTGTTACATGCCCAGTCCCAGTGTTACGTGCCCAGTCCCAGTGTTACATGCCAAGTCCTAGTGTTACATGCCCAGTCCTAGTGTTACATGCCCAGTCCTAGTGTTACATGCCCAGTCCTAGTGTTACATGCCCAGTCCTAGTGTTACCATTAGATCAATTTCTTCCTCATCACTTTTATTTCTGTCTCTAGTTCTTTTTTCCGTGGGTTTTTTTTCCTCCACCTCTGCCTCTCTTAGCCTGGGGATTCTTAAACAAGAACTGTCTTTTAATGCTATTACCAGGTTACCTCATTGTGTGTCCTGTCCATCGCCAACATCATCTCATCTTTTGTTCCAATGGCACATGTCTGTGTTCTTGTCATTAGTTCAATATTGATGACCTTGTCACACTACTTCAATCCTATTTCACACAAGCACCTATTTATAAAAGTCTAGCTATTTGAATGTTATGTTTGTTGTTATTCATGTTTCAGAGCCATACAATAGGACTGACTTGATATTTGAGTTGAAGATTCTTAATTAAGTATTGGACTTGATTTCTCTTATCTGCATATAGTTCCAAATGCAATGAAAGCTCCTTTTGCCTTTTGTATTCTTATTTGAAATCACTGTCCGTCCCTCCTACTTTTTTCATAATGCTGCCTGTTATGAGTAAATTCATAACAGTTTTCGGTCACTCTCAAACTTGGTTTGTGGGCTGACTTCCTTGTTTACAAAGCGTTACTAAGACGACCCCGGAAGTACGTCACATAGCCTGCTGATTTTTGAGCAGACGTCGTTTGCCGGGCTATGATCGAAGATTCGGTCTAGTTATCAATCTCTTTGGCATTGTGTCTCTGAAGGAGAAGGTTGTGTTCTTATGTGCTCCTGGATGTGTACTTTGAGTACAGATAATTCATATATTTAATTCAGCTAGGTCGTCTACCAGTTAGAGCCTTCTTCTTCCTTCCTCGTTCATCCTGAAAAGGACATTGGTTGCGTTGTGTCTGTTTATGCTGGAGCTGTGATATCTGCACCTTTCGGTCGACACATCCGACTTCAGCACAGCATTTTTTGGGATCGGGTTTGAATTCCCTCTGCGATCCCTACTCTCTCTGCCAGACTGCAGTGATGCAGCCTGTTTCCAGGACCACCACGTGGAGGTGGAGTAGGGTCTTGGTCAGCTCTGGTTCACTGACCCTGATGCAAGCAGTCAAGCTATGGGTCGCTGACTGCATTCTCTATTGCTGCATCTTTGGGTCCCAGTTAGAGCCTAAGTCTGATTATATTTCTAAGGATGTGTCAGCGCTGAATGGAGTTGGAAAGGATGAGTAATTTGATATTAAATAAATTCAGCATGATGACTCTGACAGTGTTCTTATAGTCTACAAGACATTAGACTTACTTATGGACTGGCTAATGATTGCCAATGTCATGTATATGATGCAAGTATTGAGGAGCTTCGTTCTTGTGATTAAATCTACATATTTGTGAAATGTCAAACTGGCTATTCAAGTTTTTATACTGCTAAAACTAGCCTCACGTTTCTATTGAACTGTGCTTGTCGGACTGTACTACATTAAACCCTAGACCCATCTGGACACCAGAGTCCAGCATCTCAATATACTCCAAAAGGACCCGTAACACTGCCAAGATCAGTGAATGATTCTACATCTTGTAGGAATGTTTCTTCAATTTTGTTATCATTTCTTGCATTTATTCTCAAAATCTTTGTCTTTTCCTTGTGTATTTTCAGACACATGTGCTGTGACTTCTCATTGAGTATTTTCAGTCTTGCATCTGATTACAATTATGAAACAGAAGAGCAGAGTCATCTGAAAATTCTAGATCATCAGACTGTTTAGTCAGAGTCCTACTGGATTAAGTTTCCTTTGTCAGAAGTCTATGTTTTCATACCCCAAGCTAAAGCTAGTAAAAAAAATGGAGACCTGCTATGTCAACAGACATTATGCTTGCCCCTGTCATAAGACTGAGCATAAGAAAAAAATTATACAGTCCCTTTGTTTTGATTGCTGAAAGAAGAATTTAAAAAAAAAATTCTTAATCACTTTCTCCAGATATTCACTGAATTCTATGTATTGTAAAACTAAATCACCATTTACTGCTTCTTATCATAGTCTAAATTGACCAGTTCTCATGATATTAATAGTAGAGTCAACAGTTACGGCAAAGTATTTAGCAACTTGATATCAGCTACTATATTTGACAGAATCTCTGCTATTAAGAACTGTACCAGATCATTTCGTTGTCAAAACTGAGATATGTTGCCTTTAGGTAGCCCTGCAATAATCATTGTTCCAGTAATGTACCTGTTTTAGCCAACAGCTTAGTGAGTTCCAAACAATTGCCATTATTTGTACTTTAAGGAATCTAAACCTCGATTCTCGAGATGAATGCCTAATGCGAATCCCTGCATTCTGAAAATAGAGAAATATATGTACTACGTCATAAAATTATCCTAGCATTTTCTTTCTCTTTCTATTCTGCGGTTTCGAGACTGTTATGTCATGAAATAAATGGAAAAAGTTCTTTCTCAGCAATTCTTTACGACTTTAACTCTTTTCATGCTTTTCAATTTGTGCATACCTTTAGCAAAATTCTTGCAACCAGTTTTGGATCACTCCAAGCGTCCAATCGATTTGCTTACAAAGCTAACAGGATAAAAATCAGTGTTTGCTTTTGGTGAGTAAACCAGCCAGTGCTGGTCGATAGGACTTTGCACTTGTTTTGTTTTTTCCGAGTTACATGGAAATGACATCCACATTCAATTTTAGGAAAACTCAAAATTATCTTTAAGCACTGGCTGACAAGGCCCTACTTTAAGTAGAGCACTCACTAGGTCAGGTGTGTCACAAAACAAATGTTGATCTTTTGGTTACTTCCTATGTGTGTCAGCGATATCACTGAGTCTTACTGTGTTATTCCTGTCATCTACATGATGGCCAGCTAAAATAATCAAATCTTCTATGACTCCATGTCCTCTGCTGGAACCAGTTCCTATGTTGAAGGTATGTACCAAGTCTTCAGGGACTTCTACCTCTTGTGGAACCGTGGCAGCCGTGGCACTGTCTGCTGCTGCTGGGCTGAATGTACATAACAAGTAATCAGAATGTTCCACTTCTGGCGCGAAGGTCATCGTGGGTGTGTTGAATACAATGTCGGCATCCAGCATCACATATTTTGACTATTCCTATACTAGACATACATCTTTCTGTACCTTCTTTCAGTCTCATCCAGATAGTTTCTTCTTAGCATGCTTGTCCACCCCTTATCAGAACAAAATAAAATAAAGATGGGAGCTGCGCTGGTGTAATGGTTGCCACACTGCGCTGGCGATCGAGTGATCCGGGTTCGAGCCCAGGCGAGATCATTTGAAGAGGTGTCATCGACCGGGACTTGGGACTGGAATAATTCGAGCCCTGGCAAGTACATTTGAGGAAGTGTCATCGACCAGGGACTGGAATAACCTGAACGGCTCCTGAGCCGACCCAGCTCTAATGGGTACCTCCAAAACCGGCGAGTATCTGCCTGAATGGTGAGAGGACACCTGTCATTGTACAGGGAAATAAGGGATACTCACGTAAAATCAGTCTCAGTTTAGACATATTAACCAGAGGTTTCGCCTTGAGTAATAGCAGGCGTATGATAAAAAAAATGAATTAATTAAAACAAAAAAATTTATTTAAAAATTTGAATAATATATGATTGTGTGTGTGTTCTTGTAATTTCACTGCTGACAAAGCTATTCGGTTCACTCCACAATTACATAAATTTTTAAAGGCTAAAAATTACACTTGGTGGGATTTTGTATAAAAGGTGGCACCTTATTCAAACCCGCAGGTGAAGCGGAATCATTCTGTTCAATAAGTAATAATGAAAAAAGATGGAACTATTGTAAATTATCTACAGCAGTCAGCTTTTGTTAACAACAGGAAACATTTCTTATGAGTACGCTGGCTTGTGTGGGTGCCTGGGTAGGTGAATATCTTTTTAAGAAATGAAAAAGATGCCACTTGTGGAGAACATGGTCATAAGGAGTGGCCGCTCCCCCTTGCTGTGCTACTGAGTGTGCCATGGAATTTTAAAGGGCACTTAAGTGTGCCACAGAGCTTAAAAGGTTGTGGAGCACTGTCTTAGGGGACACGGAAAGAATAGACCTACTACTGCATCAGATATGTGAAGAGAGATGACTGTTATGAGATTGTGCATAGGCTGGAAAGTTCATCGTGTCAAATAGATTGCTTCAGAAAGCACCATTGTAGGAGCTTATAATGCTTACTGCAAGGGAACCTGCGGCAGTGGAATGGGAATGGGAATGATGATGATAAGAATTGATATGTGCTGGAGATGATCAAAGTTGGGATCTGATAGGCAGCAGTAGTTCATGAATCAAGGCATGTATTTTTGCAGAGACATTATTAGCCAATTATTATACTGAATTCATTCTTCTTTCTCTGCCTTTAGCTTCCTGTGGAACACAGGTTTTCAATTGCTTCATCCCACAAACTCCTGTCTTACACCATCTGGTCAAGTTTTTGTGTTTTATGTTCTTTTCACATTACCCTGGGAGTTCTAGAACAGTTCCCACCTAGTGGTGCTATAAGCTTCTAATCTGCTGTGTCTTATATGGTCACCAGCATCTCTTGTTCCACTAGTTCTTGTCTTGTTTCCTCCAACAGCTCCACATTGGTTATCCAGCCACATCATTTGTATCCTTCTTTTCTATTATGTTATATATACATACAAAAATTGTTACTTTTGTGGCTGGCAGTGGCTTTGGAAGTTTCTGGAAAAAAAAACAGGAGGTTGACATTTGGGAGTCATGTCCCAAGGGAGTCTGCTGCCTAGTCTGAAGGGAGGGGCCATCCTCTGATGATCAGATTGCATCCTGTTTTAACAAACTGTATTGGGTTTCCTATCATCACTTTAAACCACTGTTATATTGAATTATTACTATATTAATATTTACAGGGCAGATGTACACTCTATGCAGGGGCTGGAGACAATCTTATCCATATGTGGGATATTGAAAGTGGTACATACCTGGTAAGCAGACAAAACTAAATGACATCATCATCATCATTAATGATAGCATTATCGTTCTAATTGAAAATACACAGTCGGAAGGGTTTTAGTTTGGCCTGACTTGTTATTGAAATCTGAACACATGGTTTTAACGTTTGACTGTACAGAAGATTAATTTTGTGTTGGTTATTCTGTGTCAAGGACTAATTTTATTATTATAATTTTTTTCTTTTTTTGCAGATTGTTAACTTTATGATTGTTATTATTTTATAGATTATTAATTCTTTGATTACTTTTACAGAGGATTAATTTTATTGTTGTTTTTATTTTATAGATTATAATTCTGTGACTACTTTTACAGAGGATTAATTTTATTGTTGTTTTTATTTTATAGATTATAATTCTGTGATTGTTATTCTTTTATAGATTATTAATTCTGTGATTGTTATTCTTTTATAGATTATTAATTCTGTGATTACTTTTACAGATGATTAATTTTATGATTGTTTTTAGTTTATAGATTATAATTCTGTGATTGTTATTCTTTTATAAATAATTAATTCTGTGATTACTTTTACAGATGATTAATTTTATGATTGTTTTTAGTTTATAGATTATAATTCTGTGATTGTTATTCTTTTATAGATAATTAATTCTGTGATTACTTTTACAGATGATTAATTTTATGATTGTTTTTAGTTTATAGATTACAATTCTGCAATTGTTATTCTTTTATAGATTATTAATTTTATGATTATTATTCTTTTATACATTATTATTTATATGATTTTTATTCTTTTACAAGCCCTACTTATAAAGCAATCTTTATTCAGGAATCCTCAAAATAAAAAACACACGGAGAAAGGAACTGCAGACAGACATGAAAGGAATAAATTAGACATGAAAAGACCTTAACACATTAACTACCGCAAGCCGCTGTCAGCGGCTCACAAAATAATCACATTTGGACCGCAAGCCGCTCAGAGCGCCAATCTAATTTTAGTAATAAAACAAATGAAAAATGTACTGAAGCACTCTCTGATCTGGTTTGAGATTTTAAGTTGCCACCGGAAAACAAATTCCCAAAAGCATGGTTGTTGTAGAACACTGGAAAATTGATATTATGTTCATATTTTTCAGCGTTTTGGGTTAGTTATCAAATCGTGTAAATCTGTTTACCGTGGCAACTAGTAATAGGACTACAAAAAATGCGTGTACATCTCGTCTAACGGCTGAATAGGATAGAGACGTGTCTCAACAATTGACTGATAGATCTAGTGACGAGGACAAGAGTGAAAATGGTGTGCACATTGACTGAAATTGTGATTTTGATAGAGATGGGGCGCAAGCAGTTATAATTGTGAAAATATTGCAAGTCCTCGGCCATCGGTGGGCCGTTAAATAGCAACAACCTTTATTAGAGTTACAACCGGTGTTTATTGTAATAGTACATTCATATATCTTTAAAATGACGTGTAATTCATAAAAATCTGTAAACAATTACGAAAACTACAGCTTACTTTGTGCAAACACCTACAGGATGAAAATGGGAAAAAAATTTAATTCGGCCACAGTGTGTTTTTTAATTCAGTAGTTAATGTGTTAAGCAGATGGTACAGGACAGGAAGGTTTAGCTTAAATTTGTTGGAAGCCTATGCTTGTTTGGGAGCGGAAGGGTATTGAATGATTATTGTCAGAATTTTTTTAGCAGACATGCAGTTCTATGGCCAGTTTTTTCAGAGATGATTAAAACTGGCTATCGTTTTACAGTTTAATTAATGCTCTGGTTATCATTTGTGTTATTTCTCTATTTTATTTCGTCACTACCTCCAGTGGAGTGTCCGATTGGCTAAGTGGTTAGAGCCCTTGTTTTTTTTGTTTTTTTTTGGCGGCGTTGTTACAAGGTTCCGGGATCGAAATCTGGTAGCGTCACACTGAAGAGTACCCAGCTGTAAGTGGGGTTACCTGACTCTGTTTGTGAGTTTTGAAAGGTAATGAGGAGGAGAGCTTGTAACCCCATCTCATAAAGCTGGGTTAGTGTAGTAAAGTCTTGAACACTTTACTCCTGTGGCAGCATCAGCTATGAGGCTACCTTTATCTTTACCCTTTTTTTTTAACCTTTAATTATTCTGTTACACTTTGCTTATACAGAATTCTCTAGCTGGACACACAGACTACATCCATTCTGTTGGTTCGAAGGATGAGGGTAGGGGACTCATTTCAGCTGCTGAAGATGGTACAGCCAGGATTTGGGGTAAATAGCTCTGTTACCTTCATGTGTGGCATCTCATTTCTTGAGGATTAACAAGAATCTTAAAATCTCTCAGTTTTGAGCCCATTGTTCAAATGAATAAGATGCTCTTGTTGTTGGATGATCTTAACAATAAACTCCCAAATTAAAACTGGAAATCCTCAGATGTTATATATATTCTTCATTATTGTATGGTGTAGAAACATGGATAATGAACAAGCAATTGGAAGAAAGAATTGAGGCTCTTGAGTTGTGGGATTTAAAACATTGGGGCACATTTCATAGAAAGAGAAGAAAACAAATAAAGAGGTCCTAGAAAATGTAGAAATGAAAAGAGAATTAATGAAGGAGATCAAAATTAGACAACTAAAATAGTTTGGCCGTATAAAAAGGCAAAACACCGGACACTGAAGACCATAACAGAAGGGATAGTTGAAGGCAAACGTGCAAGAGGAAGACAGCGCTATAAGTGGGGAGATAACATCAAGAGATGGACAGGAAAGAGTCTATCAGAGGGCAACATCAAGACAAGAAATAGAAGACGTTGGGGATCCATTACAGGCGACCTTCAATGTGGAGATGGCAGCTGATGATGTTGGTTGTTCATGAGTTGTTGAATGATCATGTTCATATGAATAAGATGTTCTTGATGTTGATTGTTCATGAGTTGTTGAATCATCATGTTTGCTTTAGATTTTCAAGAGTGGGAACTTGATTATTTTAATGTTCATATTTAAGTTAATATGCCTGTTAAGCATGGGAAATTCATTGCCTACCTGCTGCCTATGGAGTATTGGTCTTCAACAAGTGTACTCCAGTCCTTCCAGTCGTGTGCCATCAGTTCAAGATCTTTCCATGTTCTCTTTATCCTGTTCATGTCTGTCTTCAGTTTTCTTCTCATATTTGTTTGGTTTCCCTAAACTCCTGCTTTTAATTCTGGCATGGATGTTAGTGTTTGTTATTTTAGCATTTACACTAATGTACTTTTTAAGAGTGAGTGTTCATAATTTTAATTTGTGTATCAATATAATTTTTGTAACTGGAATTGTACTACTTATTTACTTAGTCGTCGTTCCTCTTCTACCTGAGGTGCAGAGGTTAGTCAGAGAGAAGAGAGCACCATGCTACTCTGTCAGCTGTCTTCCTTTTGGCCTGGTTCCAGTCCAATTCTCAATCCTTCAGAAATTATCTGATGTTGTCCTTCCAGCAGACTTTGGGTCATCCTATAGGTCTGGATCCCTGGCTGTTGGTTTGTCATGGTAGCTGGTCTTCTCCCATTCTGCATACATGGCCACACCATTGCAACTGGGACTGTTCCATTCTGGTCTGCAAGAGCTGGGTTTCGAGGCCATGACATATCGTTTGGTTTTGGACCCTGTCCATTTGTGCCACGTGGACCACCTTCAAAGCTACCTTCTTTCTGAGGCTTGGAGCTGAATATTGTGTTTTAGTCATTACCCATGACTCACCATCTGTAGATTAAGTCTGAGGCTTGGAGCTGAATATTGTGTTTTAGT
Organism: Oreohelix idahoensis; assembly: GCA_024509875.1. Taxonomy (NCBI): domain Eukaryota; kingdom Metazoa; phylum Mollusca; class Gastropoda; order Stylommatophora; family Oreohelicidae; genus Oreohelix; species Oreohelix idahoensis. The sequence continues at coordinate 112,379 of JAMPIV010008507.1, forward strand.
CATTACCCACGACTCACCATCTGTAGATTAAGTCTGAGGCCTGGAGCTGAATATTGTGTTTTAGTCATTACCCACGACTCACCATCTGTAGATTAAGTCTGAGGCTTGGAGCTGAATATTGTGTTTTAGTCATTACCCACGACTCACCATCTGTAGATTAAGTCTGAGGCTTGGAGCTGAATATTGTGTTTTAGTCATTACCCACGACTCACCATCTGTAGATTAAGACTAAGGCTTGGAGCTGAATATTGTGTTTTAGTCATTACCCACGACTCACCATCTGTAGATTAAGACTGAGGCTTGGAGCTGAATATTGTGTTTTAGTCATTACCCACGACTCACCATCTGTAGATTAAGACTGAGGCTTGGAGCTGAATATTGTGTTTTAGTCATTACCCACGACTCACCATCTGTAGATTAAGACTGAGGCTTGGAGCTGAATATTGTGTTTTAGTCATTAACCACGACTCACCATCTGTAGATTAAAACTGAGGTTTGGAGCTGAATATTGTGTTTTAGTCATTACCCATGACTCACCATCTGTAGATTAAAACTGAGGTTTGGAGCTGAATATTGTGTTTTAGTCATTACCCACGACTCACCATCTGTAGATTAAAACTGAGGTTTGGAGCTGAATATTGTGTTTTAGTCATTACCCATGACTCACCATCTGTAGATTAAAACTGAGGTTTGGAGCTGAATATTGTGTTTTAGTCATTACCCATGACTCACCATCTGTAGATTAAGTCTGAGGCTTGGAGCTGAATATTGTGTTTTAGTCATTACCCACGACTCACCATCTGTAGATTAAAACTGAGGTGTGGAGCTGAATATTGTGTTTTAGCCATTACCCATGACTCACCATCTGTGTATTAAAACTGAGGTTTGGAGCTGAATATTGTGTTTTAGTCATTACCCATGACTCACCATCTGTAGATTAAGTCTGAGGTTTGGAGCTGAATATTGTGTTTTAGTCATTACCCATGACTCACCATCTGTAGATTAAAACTGAGGTTTGGAGCTGAATATTGTGTTTTAGTCATTACCCACGACTCACCATCTGTAGATTAAGACTGAGGCTTGGAGCTGAATATTGTGTTTTAGTCATTACCCACGACTCACCATCTGTAGATTAAGACTGAGGCTTGGAGCTGAATATTGTGTTTTAGTCATTACCCACGACTCACCATCTGTAGATTAAGACTGGTTTGGAGCTGAATATTGTGTTTTAGTCATTACCCACGACTCACCATCTGTAGATTAAGACTGAGGTTTGGAGCTGAATATTGTGTTTTAGTCATTACCCACGACTCACCATCTGTAGATTAAAACAGATTTGGAGCTGAATATTGTGTTTTAGTCATTACCCATCACTCACCATCTGTAGATTAAGACTGAGGACTGTCGCATGAAAATGTAATAACCAGTAGGTAAAGCTTGACAGCTGTATAGGGTGAGGAACAATAGTGCACACGGACATGTGATAGTGATATGCAAGAGAGATATACAGAAGGCACAGGCTGAGTCAGTGAGTTCTTCACTAAGAAAACCACACACACAGCTCTTCTTGTTTTCTCTGGCGACAATATTTCTCTTTTGCACACACTGTGTCACTCACAAATAGTAGGGTAAAGAAGTAAAGTTAGATTGAGGATTTGGTAGTCTGAACTGAACGAACAATCCTATCGAGGTTAACTCAATTTATTTCACTTTAGAAATGTAAATAAATCAATAAAGATTTTACAGCTTAAAAAAATTAAGATTATCACGAGAAAACAAACTCACAACAATTTGATGATTTTAAAGAAGAAAAAAATATTACACAAACAGTGAACAAAAGGATTATGAATGAATTGTGTTGGTAAAGTTCCCGGCAGGCCTGATAAGCTTTTGCTGGAAAATATGTGAAATACTGTTTGTGTGAAAATGAATGTTTGTTCCTTTGGTGTGAATGTTGGAAACAACTTATATCCTGGTGTTCTCTTGGAAAAATATCACGTAATCCAATACTTTGAAATTAACTTCACTGTTCGAATAAGGTATCCACAAAGGGCACAGAATCTGAACACGATTTTATAAATCCAAGATTGGTGTAACGTATCCACAGTTGGTGAGATATCCACAGATAACGAATTTGCTTCCAAAGGTGGGATGGAGGGTTATAATGGGTGGAGTATGGTACGGGGGATGGTTGTTAAGGGTGATGTCTGGTGTTGAGAATCTTTGAAATAATTGCAGTAATTGAATAATTGAAGGGAATTATTGTGACTGGTGGACGAGGACTATATGGCCACTGGCCCAAGGTAACCTCTTTTCAGCAATAAGAGACAAGACTTGCACTGCATAAATCTGTTAGACAAAACAAAAATACATGTGTAACTACTCTTCTGCTGCAACACGCAGATTACTGCAGAAACAATTTAAGCAGTGTCCAGCGTAGGCATGTTGGTATCCATGCATGCGTCTCGTTCCTAAATTAGGTCAGTCCATTTTTAAACATTCCTGTCTGCTGTGAATGAATTAGCTGGCCAGTTCAGGTACATACAAACACAATAACAAGGGTCACATGAGGGGCGCGAGAGAATCTTTCTTTGCTTTCCACCGTTCACTCCTTCCAGCATTCATAATAATATGCTCATACATTAATGTTACAAACATTGAAAAGTAAAATGATCATTGAAATTATGAATGATACAAACATTGTAACATAACATCGCTTTAAAATACAAGCAGTGAAAATAAATGAATTTTCGTAAGCATTTATGATACATACATGGTAAAGGAAACCCATTTATATAATATACTTACCCCATGATAGTAATATATTTCATATTTATATATTTGAGCTAATTGTCTTTATACTGGAAAAGCAAATACATACCCGCACCAGAATTTATAGTCTGTAAGTTAAACTAGAGGGCACTTTGTTTGTTTAACGCAAGTCTCCCTATGCACAGTTTTACTTTACAAGACTAAGAAGTGCGTCTTTCTCTTTTAGTATGCTTATCACCAAGTGAAGTCTAAAACTAGTTTCTTAAAGAAAGAAAGAATTATTTTCGATTTATCCGCTACATTTTAAAAGCCACAAATTAGTTTGCATCGTGCTGGTGGTTCCGAGCTCAAACGTATTAACAATGAGAAAGAAGACAGGCCATAAATCTCTAGACAGCCGAGTCTGGAAAATCCTATCAGACATGAACGCTGGTTGACCAAAGCTTCACCTGAGTTAAGGTGCGTGAGAAACATTTTTTTCAGAAACTTAGGAAAGACAGAAAATAAAGCAATATACAGAATGGACAGAAAATTACAAATAGCAGGGTTCGTAGCGACCTGGAAAAACCTTGAAAAACCTGGAAAATGAAAAAAAAAATTCCAGGCCTTGAAAAGCCTGGAAAAATGGCTAAAAGCCTTGAATTTTCCGCATCGGACCTTGAAAAATAATACGAAATCGAAAGTTCGTTAATTTGTGTCCATTTTTTGGTTATTGATGGTATTTTTCGCAACAACAGACGCGACGAGTCTAAAAATAAATCTGCGCTTACGCCATTAATGCAAAGCGCCGAAAACGAAACCGCCGAAAACTTCTGGAAAAGAAAGTTGGAAAAGGGAAGTAAAAATTGTAAAGTTACCGTACAATTTTTACTTCCCTTTGCGCAAAGTTACCGTACAATTTTTGCTTCCCTTTGCGCATTAAATCATTTCCAGAAGTTTTCGGCGCTTTGCGATAACGACGTTTAAACGCAGATTTATTTTTAGCACTCGTCGTAAGTAATAAATTCATTTATCTCATTTAAAAAAATCTATTTAAATAAGTCCAGTTTATAGTTAGACCTACTGTACTTGCGTCTGTATTTACAATGTAGGCCTTTTTACAGTTTAATTTTTAACCATGGCCAAAAATTTTTAGCCTATAAACAAGCGTTTTGAAAACGAAATTTCTTGGTTTACCTCTGCATACGGGAATATATTTGACACAGTTGATGGCCGATTCACATAATCCTATAAGCCTACCCTGTTATCACATATCAGGAATAGAAATTGATGGCTATTCCATTATCCTATAGCCTACCCTGTTATCAGACCCATGTCCCACTGTTTATTTCACCACATTTTTTGGAAATAAATATATTTTGAATGCTTTTTTATTATATTTATGATGAAAAGACTTATCCCGTTCTACCTCTGAAGGGTTATAGGCTAATTAGGATAGGCCTAGGCCTACTTGTTTTCAATTTCAGATAACATGAATAACCCCCGATACACGAAAGTGGCATCACATCTGTCAAATGACTGTAATTAGGATAAATGAAAATCAGCAATTTTGTGGATAGGCCTATGTTATTTAAAATTTTTAAAAAAATTAAATTAAATTTTTTTAAAAAAATCGAAACAAACAAACGAAACAAAACCCAACAAAAATAGTAAAGATGTGGGGGGGTGTAAAGGTCTCCAGTTATCATAAGTATTACCCTCCCAATTACTATATATATTACCTTTTGTTCTAGTTAAATATTGTTTGACTGTATTATGTATGCGTTTAGAATTTTGAATTGGTAAATATACATAGCTTAGGCCTACTCATAAGTTATCTGTGTTCCCTTTTTTTTTTTTTTTAATTAAAACTAACACTACTAGGAGACCCACAGATGTGACATCATTTGTGACCAAGGAAAAAACTCTTGAGAGCTGAGATTATTTGGACTTTTTTTTTTCAGTGAAAAAAATAGCTTTAATTCAAATTTCATACGCAACAAGGGACATATTCTCTTCTGTGGTAGTTTTGATTCAGCCTTCAGCTTTATTTCAAGACCTGAAATTCAGATTGGCGCATTTGGAACAGTAGCGGAAAATAGGAAGCATTTTCCTGTAGCACCGAAGAAAAAACAACTCAAATTGAAAAAGACAAATCATCCTGTGTTTTGAGCGGCAGAAGATAAGGCATGCCGACAGTCACCTGGCATGATACGAAAAGATTTAACCTTATATCCACTGTTCATTCCAATGATAATATAAACAAGACAGTTAGAAAGACAAATTCTTTAGGGCAGAACAATTCAGAAGCCAGTGCTTGCAGAAAAATACAGCAAAAGTATGTGAGGTGTGGAAACTTCAGCCAACTAGGTGCAAGCTACCCCTACCCACACAGATCCTATTTTTATATTATTTCTTAGTTGAAACTGCCCTGGTCAATGGGCACATAACCTATAACACTGCCAACTCTACAAAAAAAAGATCAAAGCGAAGATCAGGATGTCAGTATGACTCTTATTGAACCTGCTATTCTTCGACGCAATGTGACACCTTGAAAACCACAGGTCACAACAACACGACTTACTGAGCACCACTTCATTGATAAATATGAAAGGGCAAGGTACAAACCAGACTGTAAAGTGTGTAAGGCTGCAGGGAACAGAAGCCAGACTTGCATGTACTGCCCAGATTGCAATGTACCTCTATGCCTGATACCCTGCTTCAAGTTATATTACACAGTCAAGGATTATCAACGTGGATCGTTGACAAAGACTCTTGCAGAAGCCTACAGCTACAACTTCAACCCCAGTTAATGAAAAAAAGCAGCTCAGACTCCAACTAGAGGTACTTAACTACTCAAACATTTACAAACGCTCATTGTCAGATGCCACAGACGCAGAATACATTCAAAAAAGACAAACACGAAAAATAGTTTTTTTTAAACATTTTATTCCAATTTTATTAGCCTTTTATGTTGATATACGTGGTTAATCGTTAAATCAATACGTCAATCAAGCTTATTTTATTCATTACCATCCATGTCATTCATTCATTCATAACCCTCCACTCCCAAAGGAGCATAGGCCTTCAACAAACACATGCCAAGTCCTCCTGTCCCGTGCCATCATCTCAAGTTCTTTCCATGTTCTCCTCATCATTTTCACCTCTGTTTCCAACTCTCTTCTCCATGTACTTCTTGGTCTTCCTCTGCCTCTCTTGCCCTGGGGGTTCCAGAACAAGGACTGCCTTGTAATGCTATCAACAGGTTTCCTCAGTGTGTGTCCTATCCATCGCCATCGTCTTCTTCTCATCTCTTGTTCCACTGGCACTTGTCTAGTTCTTGTCATCAGTTCCACGTTGGTAACCTTGTCATACCATTTTAATCCCTCTATTCTACGCAAGCACCCATTTATGAAAGTCTGTAGCTTTTTGGTTGTTGTCTTTGTTGTTCTCCATGTCTCCGAGCCATACAATAGGACTGACTTCACATTTGAGTTGAAGATTGTTATTTTCGTGTTGGATCCGATTTCTCTTGATCTCCATATATTTCCCAATGCAATGAAAGCTCCTCTTGCCTTGTGTATTCTTATTTTGATATCGCTGTCTGTCCCTCCAACTTTGTCTATATTACTGCCAAGATATGTGTATGATTCTACATCTTGAATTGGTGTTTTTTCAAGTTCAACCCTGTTATCATTACCTGCATTTATTCTCATTATTTTTGTCTTTTCCCTGTGTATTTTCAGACCCAATTGCTGTGACCTCTCATCGACTGTTTTCAATTTGTCCTGCATCTGATTACGGCTATGGGACAGAAGAGCCAAGTCATCAGCAAAATCCAGATCATCCAACTGCTTAGTCAGAGTCCACTGGATTCCATTTCTGTTGGTGTTGTCGATGATCTCATAACCCAATCTATTGCCAGCAAGAAAAGAAATGGAGACAAGAGGCATCCCTGTCGCACTCCTGTTCTTATCCCAAACGGTTCTGTAAGCTGTCCTTCGTGAAGAACTCTGCATGTCATGTCTTCATATGTTTTCTTTATTAAATTAATGATCTTCAGGGGAACTCCATAATGCCTCATCAATTTCCAAAGTGATTCTCTGTCTACACTGTCAAATGCTTTTTCGTAGTCCACAAATCCGATGTATAGTGGTGAATTCCATTCCAGACTTTGTTCAACTATTATTCTCAAAGTGGCTATCTGGTCTGTACATGATCTGTTTTGTCGAAAACCTGCTTGTTCATCTCTCAGTTTCTTGTCTATGGACTCTTTTAATCTCTCAAGGATAATCCTGTTTAATACTTTTCCTGGCACTGATAGTAACATTATTCCTCTATAATTTGTGCATTCTTGTAAATTTCCCTTCTTAGGCAACTTAACCAGATATCCTTCCTTCCATTCTGCTGGTATCTCTTCCTTTTCCCAGACTTTACCAAGTAATTTATATAACATCTCTGTAGCCGTGTCGATATCTGCTTTGATGGCCTCTGCTGGAATGCCATCAGGTCCAGACGCTTTCCCTCTCTTAGAAGCTTTATGGCTTTCTTTATTTCTTCCTTCGTTGGTCTTTCACCGTTAATTTGTAGCTCTTCTTCTGCTGGCTGGATGTCCGGCAAGTTTTGTGGAGCTGGTCTATTGAGAAGGTCCCCAAAATATTCTGTCCACCTCTTCATTTGCTCTTGTATATTGCTGAGCAGTTTCCCATTCTTGTCTTTTATGAGGCAACTTGTTTGCTTGTATTTCCCTGTTAGCTTCTTTGTGCTGCTATACAGTTCTCTCATATTTCCTTTGGCTGCAGCATCTTCTGCCTCTCTTGCCAACTCCTCAATATACTTCCTCTTGTCTCTTTTGATACTTCTTTTTACTTCTTTGTTTGCTTCTGTGTACACTTCTTGAGCCTTGGCTTTGGAGCTTCTAGTTTTGCTTGTGTTTAACTCTGCTTTCTTGTTTTTTCTGTCTTTTATCTTATTGATGGTTTCTGTTGTTATCCATGCTTTTTGTTGTCTTTCCCTTTTCCCCAGTATTTCTTCACATGTCTCCTTCCATACTGTTTTTGACCTGCTGCCAATAGTCTTCTGTATTCTCTACATCTTCCAGCTGTTGGAGCACTTGGAATTTGTTGGATACTGTGACCGCAAATTTGTCTCTTGTTTCTTGATTTCTTAGCTGTCCTACATTAAACTGTTGTCTATAATTTTGCATTGTTGCATATCTCTTGAGTTTCATTTTTACTTTGGCTATCAGAAGATGGTGATCTGATGCCACATCTGCTCCTCTATATACCTTTACATCCTGCAATGATGATCTAAACTTCTTGTTTATGCATATATGATCAATCTGATTTTCTGTTCTATGGTCTGGTGATATCCATGTTGCCTTGTGTATTCTCTTATGTGGAAACATGCTTCCTCCTATAGCCAGTTGATATGAAGCACAGAAGTTTGCGAATAGCTCTCCATTTTCATTCATTACTCCTAGCCCATGTTTTCCCATGACTTCTTCAAATCCAGTGTTGACTGTACCTATCTTTGCATTCATGTCACCCATCAAAATTGTGATGTCTCTTCTTTTTACTTTATCCATAATTTCCTGTAGTTTAGTATAAAATGCTTCTTTCACAGACTCTTCTTTGTCATTAGTTGGTGCATAACATTGGATGACATTTACATGAATTTTCTTTTTAGCTGTTTTGAAAGAAGCTGTTATTATTCTGGGTCCAACAGCTTCCCATTCAATTAGTGCTTTCTGTGCTTCTTTAGATAACATAAGAGCTACCCCTTCACTGTGGTGTGAACTTTCGTCTTCATGTCCTGAGGACAGCACCAATTCACCTGTGATGAGTTTCTTCCTGTCTACCCCCTTCCACTTTGTTTCACACATTCCCAGAACCTCGATTTTGTATTCCCTCATTTCTGCTGCTACTTGCGCCACTTTCCCTTGTTCGTTTAATGTCCGAACGATCCAGGTGCCAAATCTGGAAGTTCTCCTAGAAGAAAGAAGGTTAGTCAGCAACACAGACTCCTTTCGGCTTTCTCTGTGTTGCATCATACACCTCCCCGCAAGAGGACCTTCCCCTGTCTTGGATGGCTGTGTTTTATTTTCTTTATTTGACTTGTCCATATTTGTTGAAGTTTTTTGTAGTTTAAAATTTTTTTACAGGATGGTGTAACCGGCCCCATGCCCAACCCTCCTTAGTCGCTTTTTACGACATGCTTGGTAGGGAACAGTGTTACTATTCTTTGCTCCCCTTTCGGGCCCCGGTAACACACGGGTGACCATCCATGTCACTAACATTTTATTGCGCTGATGTTGAACAAATTCACTAAAAACTTGGAAAAGATGTCTGTTTTTCAATCTTTTATGAATTTAAAAAAAAAAAAGTTCTTTTTAAAGAAATCTGCAAACACCCTTGGTAATGGGAGACGGTAATGCTCCGGATTGCTGATCAGCAAAGTGATAATTATATCTGAGAAAATTAGATGAGGAAAATATTAGAGTTTCCCATCCTTGAAAATCACGTGCTGGACCTGGAAAAACCTGGAAAAAGCCTGGAAAATGCTTGAAGAAATTTGCTATGAACCCTGAAATAGGCAAATTATCTTTTAGAGTGTGATATTTTAGAATGTGGTGTTCTGTGTTTAGTATTCTTTTATATAAGATTTTTGAAAGTTATGTTCCTTTTTTTGGTAATATTAATGAATTAAAGTTTTACAGTGTCATGTTCATATATAAAATTTTAGAATGTTATGTTTTGTATTTCAGTATTCATGTATCTATGATTGTTTTAGCTTGTGATATTCCTTATTTCAGCATACACACCTGTAAGATTTTAACTTGTGATATTCGTGATTTCAGCTTTCAACCCTTAAGATTTTAGCATATGATATTCCTGATTTCAGCTTTCATGCCTATAAGATTTTAGCTTATGATATTCCTTATTGCGATCTTATGACTGGAACAGAAACAGAACTTCAAGACCTCTCTAGACTGGAGAAAGTAACAAGAACATATGTGATGGAAATTAATATAGAAAAAAAAGCTAGAAATTGGTGAATAGCCATAAGAAACCTGTTTCGACCAACATTACGTTAAATGGGCAAAAGTTAGAAGAAATGAATACCTTTAAATATCTGGGGTCCACTATATGTAGTGATGGAAGATCAAGTAAAGAAATCAAGACAAGACTTGAGATGGCCTCAGCTGCCATGACAAGGCTGAATGTGATCTGGAAAAGTAACCAGTTTTCCTGTGAAGATCAAATTATATATAAATCACTTGTCTTATCTATTCTCTTGTATAGGTGTGAGGGCTGGACACTCACTGCAGATACGGAGCGAAGGATTCAGGCTTTCGAGTATAAATGTTATAGAAGAATTTTGCGCATTTGCTATAAAGAGCACAAAACAAATGTCTTTGTTAGAGAGAAAATAAACACGTATGCAGACCACAAAGAACCACTTTTGTCAGTAGTGAAACGTTGACAGCTTGCCTGGGCAAGTAACTCATCACGACTCCCTTTCGGAAACGATCCTCCAGGGAACAGTCGAAGGTAAACGGAGAAGAGGAAGGCAAAGAAAATCCTGGGCTGATAACATCAAAGAATGGACAGGGCATGGTTTTTCCACACTTGTATGCATTGCTGAGGATAGAGTTAGTTGCTTATCCTTTACAGGACGTGGCAATCAACCCCAGCTTTTATTGGCTGTTTGTGATTTTTCTAGGCAATTTTTTCATTCAGTAGTTTGCCATTGCTTTCTGAACGGTACGGCGCTTATACCATTGTTAAAAATCCACACAAAGCGATCTGCTACCAAACCGCCTACAGCAGGTTTCGAACCTGGTATATCTGGATTATGAAACTGCGTTCATATCCATTAGGCCACAGACGCTGACATAAAGGATAGAGAGCAGTGGAAAACCCTGTCTGCTGATGCTTCCACCATGGCACCCCTACGACCCATGACGGGTTACGGGTTGAGATGAGATGATGATACCTTATTTCAGCTTTTTGCCTATAAGATTTTAGCATGTGATATTCCTTATTTTAACATATATGTTATTTTCACAAGTTCTAAACATTTTCTAATGATGATTTATAAGAACTTGAAGAAGAAGGATGATATTTACATTTTTCCAGATCTCAGAGCCAAAGAAGTTGTGCACATAGTAAAGCCTTTTGAACATGAGGTATGTTGAAATGCTAAGAATAATGAAAAAGCACTCTTAATAAAGAAAGAAAGATAAAATGAAAAAGTGTATGAGGTTACTAGACAACCGAAAGTAGAAGTATTAAGTGGTACTGACATTTGAGCTACATCCATGCTGTCACCTTGCTGCGAGAGTGAACATGTTATGACTGGGGACCATCTAACACTTTAAAAAAAGACAAGTAATGTCATGGGGCATGTTGTGTGAAAAGAGGACAATTTCAACATTTCTTTCTCTGTAACTCTCCAGCTGTCCGCACCATAGAGAAGCACAGAAAGCACACAGCTTTCACACAACATGCCTAAGAAAAATTCACCGAATCTTTTGGCCGAATACCATCACCAACCAAGATCTGCTTACTCGGAGCAAGCAAGAGGACATGCACACCATCATAGCTGGCAGATGCTGGAGCTGGGTTGGCCATGTCCTCAGAAGAGATCCCGATGCCATCACAAGAACAGCTATGCTTTTGGACCCCTGAAGGAAAACGAAAGAGAGGCCGACCAAAAACAACTTGGCGGAGGACTGTGGAGGCTGAGATGCAAAGAATGAACCAGAGTTGGGGCACTGTACGAAGGATGGCCACAGACCGAGCAAATTGGAATAAATTTGTTGTTGCCCTACAAGACGCCACTAGGCGTGATGGCCACTGACTGCTTTGACGGTTGGCGGCTAAGGATCAAAGAAGAAGAAGAAGAATGTTATGGGGGATAGACATTTTCATGACAGCTCATTTTCTTGTTCACTCCTTAGGTCACCTGTATCTGGTCCCTGTTCAAGAAGCCTTCATTAAGCATTCACATGCTCTCGCTGCATTGTTATTTTTATACAGAATTGACATTATTGCACTCTGGGCAAACCAATAGGTGCTCAGTCTCCATCAGTATATGTTGAATAGTGTGAATGCTAACTTCCTGTAGCTTGCTGGTTGTAAACATGACAGATGCATCCTCTCATACGTCCATCTCTTCTAGCGTTATATTTGATGCCGAATTCCAACAGTCTTAACCTTGATGATTCATCTATTGCAGTGTCATTGTCTAACAGGCGATCATTAATTGTTCTCAGTATATCTCCCTTATCCAAATCTAGTGTCACGCTGCGTAGTGGTTAGTTTTACATGGTGAGGTTTGGAGCCTGACGCACAACTTACTTTAGTCACCTGATGCACAACTTGCTTTAGTCACCTGACGCACAACTTGCTTTAGTCACCTGACGCACAACTTGCTTTAGTCACCTGACGCACAACTTGCTTTAGTCACCTGACGCACAACTTGCTTTAGTCACCTGACGCACAACTTGCTTTAGTCACCTGATGCACAACTTACTTTAGTCACCTGACGCACAACTTGCTTTAGTCACCTGACGCACAACTTGCTTTAGTCACCTGACCCACAACTTGCTTTAGTCACCTGACCCACAACTTGCTTTAGTCACCTGACGCACAACTTGCTTTAGTCACCTGACGCACAACTTACTTTAGTCACCTGACGCACAACTTGCTTTAGTCACCTGACGCACAACTTGCTTTAGTCACCTGACCCACAACTTGCTTTAGTCACCTGACCCACAACTTGCTTTAGTCACCTGACGCACAACTTGCTTTAGTCACCTGACGCACAACTTGCTTTGTCACTTGAGCACAACTTACTGTCACCTGATGCACAACTTGCTTTAGTCACCTGACCCACAACTTACTTTAGTCACCTGACGCACAACTTACTTTAGTCAACTTGCTTGCTTTAGTCACCTGACGCACAACTTGCTTTAGTCACCTGACCCACAACTTGCTTTAGTCACCTGACGCACAACTTGCTTTAGTCACCTGACGCACAACTTGCTTTAGTCACCTGACGCACAACTTGCTTTAGTCACCTGACCCACAACTTGCTTTAGTCACCTGACGCACAACTTGCTTTAGTCACCTGACCCACAACTTGCTTTAGTCACCTGACCCACAACTTGCTTTAGTCACCTGACGCACAACTTGCTTTAGTCACCTGACGCACAACTTGCTTTAGCCACCTGACGCACAACTTGCTTTAGTCACCTGACCCACAACTTGCTTTAGTCACCTGACCCACAACTTGCTTTAGTCACCTGACCCACAACTTGCTTTAGTCGCCTACAGTGACGTGCCTGAGGAAGCAGTAGTCATATTCTTTTGTTAGTCACATCAGAGCCCCCCCCCCCCCCCAGAATTACATAGGTGGGCGTAGTTTTGATTCTACTTAAAAAAAAGCTTTCTCCTTTCTTTGTTTCTCTCTCATTGTGACTGTGTGTGTGGGTGAGAGATAGCATGAGTGGTTATGTGTTGAAATAAAAGGGAAATAATTTTAAAAAATAATACAGAAAGTCGCATCTCATGAAAAAGGAGAAGACGTTCAAGATTGCTTTATTTATTCGCGTCGTCATCAGCTGCCATCTCCACAATGAAGGTCGTCTGATTGGAACTCCAGCGTCTTCTGTCTCTTGTCTTGATGGTTCACTCTGATAGACTCATTCCTGTCTATGTCTTGATGTTATCTTCTCACTTAAAGCGCTGTCCTCCTCTTGCACGTTTGCCTTCAACTCTTCCTTCTATTATGTTCTTCTGCATGACCTTTTATTATGGTCTTCTGCATGACCTTCTATTATGGTCTTCTGTAAGGTGTTATGTCTTTTTAAATGGCCAAAATGATTGTATCTAACTTTTGACCTTCGTTAATTCTCTTTTCATTCCTAGCTTTATTTGTTTTCTTCTCTTTCTGTGAGATGCACTCTGTATTCTTATATCTACGAGGGGCGTTCAGAAAGTAATGCACCACATCGTTTTTCTCAGCTAATAATGAAGATAGAAGCATGAAATTTTGCACACTTCAAATATGGCATGTGCCAGTTGTGTGCACCAAATTGCACCGCAACCGGCCAAATAATACGACTGCCCTAAACCGTTGAAATGGAGCGTGTTAGCAACTTGCGTTATAAACAGCGAATTGTGATATAGTCCGTTCGGAAATTCGTGCAAACAGAAAGCGTCAATTTTCTCCAAAACTGTTTGTTGTATGGACATGAATTTTTGCATGCAGTCTTAGATTTTCCATGCAGTTATTAATATATTTTTTGCCCTTACAAAACTCATGTCATGTTCGAATTTTCTTCTTTACGTTATATAAAAAAACTCTTACTGTTGTCTGGGTTAATTTTTAGTAGTTTTACAGGAAAGTTACAAGATCCGTTCAAAAATATTTTTTTTTTGGTTTGAATTAGTTACTCGCGACTGTGTACAATAGGTGCGCACTCGTGCGGACATGTAGTCACTACACTAATTCAAACAACAAAAAATATTTTTGAACGGATCTTGTAACTTTCCTGTAAAACTACTAAAAATTAACCCAGACAACGGTAAGAGTTTTTTTATATAACGTAAAGAAGAAAATTCGAACATGACATGAGTTTTGTAAGGGCAAAAAATATATTAATAACTGCATGGAAAATCTAAGACTGCATGCAAAAATTCATGTCCATACAACAAACAGTTTTGGAGAAAATTGACACTTTCTGTGGGCATGAATTTCCGAACGGACTATAGAATTTCTCGTTGCAGAGAAGGAAACTTGTGAACATTCACAAGCGTCTATGTGATGTGTATGGAAGTTTTGCAGTCGACAGGAGTACAGTCAGTCGCTGGGTTCAGAGAATCAAAGAATCAGGAAGTGGAGATACGGAGCTGCTTGATCGGCCGCGCTGTGGACATCCTGCCACAGACACCAACGCAGAAATGTTTAAATGCGCTGAGGGCATTATTCTTACTGATAGGCGAATCACTACTCAACAATTGGCCTTACAGCTGTCATTCAGCATTGGTAGTGCAAATGCAGTTATAAAAACTCTCGGATTTTCTAAGGTTTGCGCAAGATGGGTTCCTCGAAGTCTCACAAATGACCACCGATTGCAAAGGAAAGCAATTTCTTCTGAATTGTTGGAGCGTTTCAATGCTGATGGAGAGAACTTTTTGGCTAAGATCGTTACAGGTGACGAAACCTGGGCACATCATTTTGAACCTGAGACAAAAAGACAGTCAATGGTGTGGCATCCTCCGCAATCACCAAGAAGAAAGAAATTCAAGACAATTCCTTCAGCTGGAAAGGTCATGATCACTGTCTTTTGGGACATTGAAGGTGTGATTCTTGTGGACGTTATGCCAAGAGGAGAGACAATCAATTCGCAAGCTTACATTAAGACATTGAAAAAACTCAATCAACGTTTTCGCAGAGTTCGGCCGCACAAGAATCCAGGAGACCTGCTTCTCCTTCATGACAATGCGCGCCCTCACACAAGTCTGGCAACACGGGAAGCAATCACCAAATTGGGTTGGACTGTACTACCCCATCCATCCTATAGTCCCGATTTGGCACCCTCTGATTTTCATCTATTTGGTCCACTTAAAGATGCACTCCGTGGGACAAGGTTTGAAGATGATGAAGGAGTGATTCATGCAGCGAAGAAATGGCTACATGATCAAGACAAAATCTGGTACGGGCTAGGAATACATGCACTTGTTTCGAGCTGGCATAAAGCCGTACAAGTTGATGGGGATTATGTTGAATAATACCGATGTTTACATGACATATCCATGTATATTGTGTATAAATCTCATGCTTTTTGAATAAACAGCTCCTGAGAAAAACGATGTGGTGCATTACTTTCTGAACGCCCCTCGTATATATATATCCACATCTCTTTCTTCCAACTGCTTGTTCATTGTCCATGATTCTGCACCACAGAGTAATGAAGAATATATACAACATTTGATGATTCTCAGTTTTAATCTGTGAATTATTTGTTTTGATGTTAGCATTCTTTACGTAGATGTGTCTTTTTCCAATTGTTAAACTTATGGTGTTTCTTCATTTAGATTGGCTTTTTTTTTCTCCCACTTAAATGTTGCTCTTATATAATCTTGAAATTACAAGTAGCTTAATTTTTCTTTCCTTCTCTCACATAGATGTGTTCTCGGCCACACATGGGAAAGTGGTTGCAGTGTTTAGCTATGGACGAAGAGAATTACTGGCTGGTAAGAAGTGTCAGCATCTTAGGAGATGAAACAATACTAAAAGCATTTTATTTTATTTTAGAAACAGCATTATTTCAACTTGTGAAATTTAATGTGTAAGAAAAGTGACGAGAAATTAGAAAGAAGAACAGCAATTTTTATTGAAGGAGAAATAACAAACTTTTTAATAAATCAAGTATGTAGCGAAACAATTACCATCACAAAATTCCCGTTGGAAACACAGCAGTGGGTGAGATGCATAGAAAACAAATGGTTTGTTCTAGTAACAGAAATGTGGACAAGACATGAACTTTATCATACATACCATTCATGGTTTACAAGAGTTGTCCTGTGATGTTCATGAAAAAAAAGAAAGAAGAAAAATAGTGTTGCATTACTGCTGCATTTATAATGTATATTTAAAAAGTTGTACAGAAAGTGAAGAGGCATTATTGCTACATTTGTAATGTACATTTAAAAAGTTGTACAGAATGTTATTGTATTGTTGTATTGTTGTTGTTGAACAGAATCGACATCATTGCACTTCAGGCAAACCCATAGGTGCTCAGTCTCCCTCAGTATATGTTGAAGAGTGTAAATGCTAACTGTTCCTGTAGCTCGCTGGTTGTATACACGACAGATGCATCCTCTCATACGTCCATCTCTACTAGCTTTACGTTTGATGCCAAATTCCAATAGTCTTAACCTTGATGATTCATCTATTGCAGTGTCATTCTCCAACAGGCGATCATTAATTGTTCTCAGTATCTCTCCCATTTTCAGTGTCGACACTGGGTGCTCTTGATGCTAGTCCGTCAGCTCTCTCATCACTACATAACTTTCATGACCAGGACTGTAGATCCACACTAGCTCTTATAGACTCGAAGCTTCTATGAATGTTTTCCATTCATGCCGCAACCAGCCACTTTGAACCTTCCGAAGTATGGACTGAGAGTCTGACAATGACTGCTTTTGTTAATGAAGTTTCAGTTAACCACCTTAAGGCTGCAGTAACAGCCTCGACCTCCATTCTCATGCTGGAAGTTGTTTTCTTGTAAACCCCACTATGTTCGGCGACGATTCTGCCCTTTACCCTAGCAGAGAAGCCCCAACCTGATTTCTCACCACGGATCACAGACCTATCTATATACACAATGGCATCATCATCCCCGGCATGATCATGTATCAGTTGATTAATTTCCAGTTCTGCTTTTCCATTGCCCCAAGTTCTACACTCTCTGGCAAGGCTGATGATGACTTACTGGTAGTTAATCCAGTTCTCATCTGACATACTCCACTTTTCCCCTTTGAATATATTATCAACTGTGGCCACCTGCTTGATTGTTGTCTCTGCCTGTGCCATCCATGACATCCCTCTCTTTATTCTTGTTCCCTTAATGTCAGCTATGGTTCCATGCAGAAAGTGCCGTTTGTCTGTGGTTACTCTCATATAGTAACTTGCTTGGGCCATCGCATATCTGGATCTAATCAACAGCACTCTAAGCATGTACCTCATTGTCACAATGGGGGTATCTCACGTACAGCCCAAGACTATACACATCCCTTCATTTTGAATGCGTTCTAGTCATTCACATGTTACTGACAGCGTGAGTATTCCCAGCCCATACTCAGTGACCGATATGACTAGCTGATGATAAAGAAGAAATAGTAATCTCTGCTCCAGACGCGCCGCGGCCATTATTTTCAGGGCCGCTAGACCTCTCCTGCATTTCTGTGTGATTTGCTCAACATGGTACTTATACGAGAGCCCGCGATCAAATTTAACTCCGAGGTACTTCAGCTTTTCTTGCCTTTCAATCCTCTGTCCATTGAGAGTAATATCTGGGAGATCTGCTTTCACAATGGAGTTGTTCAACATGGTACTTATACAAAAAAACACTTGTACAGAAAGTGGAAAGGCATTATTGCTACATTTGTAATGCACATTTAAAAAGTTGTACAGAAAGTGAAAAGCCGCCAAAGAAGGTGTTGCTTGAAAAAATGTTAGTGTGTTCATAAATTGTAGGTCAGAGTATGGAAGGAAAGTATGCCAGTGTGCAGCAAAGAAGTAGGTCGGAGTATGGAAGGAAAGTGTGCTAGTATGTAGCAGGAAAATAGATTAGAATTTAGTAGGAAAGTTTAGCAGCAGACTGAACTCCACAGAGGCATGGGGAGAAAATATTAGATTCAGGAACATGGAGATGGATGTTTTAGGCAGAGATCAAGAGATTAACGCATATTGTGTGAGTGTGTGTATATCTATCTATGATAGGAAACTCTATACAGTGCGATACAACAGGAGGTAATCTGATCATCAGAAGCAGTCCTCCCGTCGATCAAGTGTTTCGACCCCTTAATCTACTTTACACTAAGGGAGTCGGACCCACTTAGGTCATGACTCCCAAGTGTCAGCCTCCTGTTGTCTAGTGCAGAGAATTGAACCCACCCCACCTTGGTTGCAGCTTTCAAATCCACTTCTATTTTCTGCCAGCCGGAGGCAGTTGTGAAAGTAACCCCTATGTTGAAAACAAATTACTGTCTTGAGTTCCATAGCCCGTTGCGGTTTTTCCACAGCCAGCACGATGCCTTTTCCACAGTTTTGCTGAGCCTCTTAAGTGCCCTTGTGCTTGACTGTCCCCTCAACCCCAACAGTTTCAGTAGTTCATACACTGAGGCAGCCATGACCCTCTTGCACCCACCTCAACAGCCATGACCCTTGCAATGAAGTCCCCGGCCAGATCATTATACTCGGCCACTTTGAAAGAGTGTTGCTCGTCGAGTCTGGATTCAAATGGCTCGGTCAGCTCAATCATTATAATTTGGTGCGATGATGAGGAATGCAGTACTATATCTGGCTGTCTTCGAGATCTTCTGATACTCTCTGGATATGCCCCAGCCCAGGTAAGACTACTGCCATCTCCCAGTTATTTGCACAGTCAAGAAGAGATGGTAAACTGCTACTTGATTTACTTGATTTACTCTCAGAAAGGTATTTTTTTACCCTTGCCAGGTCTGTTGTAGCAGGGACTCTCAAGTGTCTGCCTCTCGTGGCACAGGGGGCACTGAGCATCATCAGACTTTCCCCATCTCACAAGGTTTGTGGACAATAGCAGGAGGTCATACATTGATCTGATAATGAAGCTGAGTCTTCTTCTTTCTTCCTCGTTCGTTCTGAAAAGGACGTTGGTTGCATTGTGTCTGTTTACAGCAAAGCTGCGATATTTATGCCTTTCGGCCGACACATCCAACTTCAGCACAGCATTTTTTGGGACCAGGTTTGCCTTCCCTCTTCGATCCCTACTCTCTCAGCCAGACTGCAGTGATGCAGCCTGTTTCCAGGACCACCACTTGGAGGTGGAGTAGGGTCTTGGTCAGCTCTGGTTCCCTGACGCAAGCAGTCAAGCTATGCTGAGTCTAAGAGGTGCCATATGCCATATATAATTCCATGTCAGGGACCTTTGCAGGGCTCCTTCCCTTGTAGTCCATTGGCCTTGTTGGGCCTGTGGCACAGCTTTTAGCATTCTCTTATCATTCTCAGTTCCTCGTATGTCCTGAATTACCATGTCTCTGCGTTCCCTGTTTGATGCCTTGGACCACCAGCGGATGTCACCATGGCCAAATCCCCATCTATTCATCTATTTGTATCCGATTACCTCCCTCAGCTTGTGCGACTCTTGGGCAGCACCAACAGCTTCATCCACTGTCCACTTCCTTCCAGTTTTCAGTGTGGGCTGAATGGACTTAACTACGTCAACTGCTGACTCGCAAAGCATCATTGCGAGCCTTGCCTTTCCTGCTTTGTATTCTTCAACAACTGACTTGAAGGAAAGCACAAGCTTTGCCTTCTTGCAGTACAGTCCTACGTCTGACAGACCTGGTGGTACTCCTAGCCATTTCCTCATGAAATTGTTGACCTTTTGCTCTATAGCTTCCACTGTACTGTTTCTTTCATATATAAGCAGTGGCCATAGCAATTTAGGTATCAACATGAACTGAAGGCACTACAGTTTGAACTTTCCTAGGAGTCTGCTTTGGACTGTGATCCGTAGTCTTCTGTCTGCCATTTCTATTGTCTGTTGAACTGCCTTTGAATCTTTTAATGAGGCATCATACACCTTGCCAAGACTTTTCATAGGTTTCTCAATGACAGTAGGGATTCTTTGGTTTGAAACCATGAATGTGACCACAGATATCTTCCCTTTCCTGACTGATAGGCTTCTAGACCTCTTAGGTTTGAAGCTTATTCTGCACCAGCTGACCAGTTCATCCAGGTGTGCGAACATTCTCCGGGCCTGGTGTTCATCTGATGTATATATGATATATGTGTGTGTGTGTACGTGAGTGTGTGTGTATACACACTCATACATACATACAAACACAGAACTATTTCCATTCAGCTCCTAATACATTGTCTGTATTGCTACCAAGAGATATGAATGAGTTAACATCTTGTATGGAAGTTTATATATATATATTTATATAATAGCCCCTTCACTTTATAACTGACCATGGGAATGCGTCCTTGAGGTGACAGCACTCAGCTGCTTATTTTCCTGGTATTCCTTTCAATGTTTTCACCTCTCTTCTGTTTCTTGTGAGAGCTTCTTTTCGCCCAATCTGAGGTGGCGCCATAGAGAGCATCGCCACTTGGTGCGATCAGCAGCTTCATCTTTCCGGGTTGCTGGATTTATATTCAGTGCCCTCATGTCTCTCTTGCACACATCATATATATATATACACACACACATATATATATATATATGTTTGGTTTTTTTTTTTTTAAGTTTTTTTTTTTTAACTAAAAGTTGCTAGGTGGAGGTCCAACTTTAGCAGCATGGCACCTAAAGACTCTGACTCCTGCTGTAACCTTTGATACTCCAGGAGTGGCACAGAATGTGGCTCTGTTTTATGAGGATAAGGTAAGTAAATGTGAGATGATCGTTTAGTATATGGGTCAGATATGCAAGTGTGAAAACTAAACTCTGTCCTGTTGTCAGCAGGTCAGAGATCATACACTCAAGTAACTGGAGTTTTTAATTGTACAATAAATTATCCAAAGCTAATAAATCATCCAAAACTAATAACTCAAGTTTTTAATTGTACAATAAATCATCCAAAGCTAATAACTGAAGTTTTTAATTGTACAATAAACCATCCAAAGCTGATAGCTAAAGTTTTTAACTAAATTATCCAAAGCTGATAGCTAAAGTTTTTAACTGTAAATTATCCAAAGCTAATAACAAGTTTTTAACTGTAAATTATCCAAAGCTGATAACTAAAGTTTTTAACTGTAAATTATCCAAAGCTAATAGCTAAAAATTTTAACTGTAAATTATCCAAAGCTAATAGATAAAGTTTTTAACTAAATTATCCAAAGCTGATAACTAAAGTTTTTAACTGTAAATTATCCAAAGCTGATAACTAAAGTTTTTAACTGTAAATTATCCAAAGCTGATAACTAAAGTTTTTAACTGTAAATTATCCAAAGCTGATAACTAAAGTTTTTAACTGTAAATTATCAAAATCTGATAACTAAAGTTTTTAACTGTAAATTATCCAAATCTGATAACTAAAGTTTTTAACTGTAAATTATCCAAATCTGATAACTAAAGTTTTTAACGGTAAATTATCCAAATCTGATAACTAAAGTTTTTAACTGTAAATTGTCCAATTCTGATAATTAACGTTTTTAACTAAATTATCCAAAGCTGATAACTAAAGTTTTTAACTGTAAATTATCCAAAGCTGATAACTAAAGTTTTTAACTAAATTATCCAAAGCTGATAACTAAAGTTTTTAACTGTAAATTATCCAAAGCTGATAACTAAAGTTTTTAACTGTAAATTATCCAAAGCTGATAACTAAAGTTTTTAACTGTAAATTATCCAATTCTGATAATTAACATTTTTAACTGTAAATTATCCAAAGCTGATAACTAAAGTTTTTAACTGTAAATTATCCAAAGCTGATAACTAAAGTTTTTAACTGTAAATTATCCAAAGTTTTTAACTGTAAAGTATCCAAAGCTGATAACTAAAGTTTTTAACTGTAAATTATCCAAAGCTGATCCAAACTAAAGTTTTTAACGTTTCTAGAGTAAATCCATACAATACTTTATTCCAGCAGACGAGATTCGCTGCTTTATTTTTTAATAAAGTTGCGATCTATTATCACAATCTACCAACTTTTAAATAATAATTTTGTAAATTTTTGGTAGTACGTTTATTTCTTCCTATATTTGATATTCTGTTTATAATTTGGTTAAATTTTTTTTGCTGTTTGCTTTGCTTCGTTGTATTTTTTAATCGTTCAAGATTAAGAAATCTTTCCAGTTATATTTTGACCATTTAAATATTTCCAATAAATTAATGTCATAATATTCTGTGTCTTCTTCTTCTTCCGTCCTTAGCCAACGACCGGCAAAGCAGTCAGTGGCCATTACGCCTAGTGGTGTCTTAAGGGCAACAGCGAATAGATTTTCTTTGCCGTTGTTCCCATCACGCCTAATGGCGTCTTTAGGGCAACGACAAATCAATCCGTTCGTCGTTGTTTCCGTAATCAAAGTGACTGGCAAACGGGTGATCAGCCCGTTGGTAATATTCTGTGTAGGTCCTACATAACTAGAAAAAAAAGTTTGTTTGCGTAAACTTTTCTGTTTCTAGAGTAAATCCATACAGTAGACCTACTTTATTCCAGTGGTCGAGATTCACTGCTTTTTTTTCAAAAATGTTGTGATCTATTATTACTGGTCTACCAACTTTTAAATAATGTGTAAATTTTTGGTATCACGTTTTTTCTTCCTAGATTTGGTATTCTGTTCATAATTTGGTTCAATTTTTTATTTTTGGTTGCTGTTAGCTGTTTGCTGTGCTTCGTTGTATTTTTTATTGTTCTCCTAATCTTTCCAGTTCTCTTTTGACCATTTAAATATTTCCAATAAATTAATGTCATAATATTCTGTGTAGGCCCTACATAACTAGAAACAAAAGTTTGTTTGCGTAAACTTCACTGCTTTATTTTTCAATAAAGTGGCGATCTATTATCACTGGTCTAGCAACTTTTTAATAATAATTTTGTAAATTTTTGTATCACGTTTTGTTCTTCCTAGATTCGTTATTCTGTTTATAATTATTTTTAGCTGTTAGCTGTTTGCTTTGCTTCGTTGTATATTTTAATCGTTCTCTTCGTCTACAAAGATTATTAGTTAAAATATTTCATCCATTGAATGATGGCTGAGCCTAATTCAAAGAAACAAAAACTTGCAGATCATGGTAAGTTTCAGGCCGAATGGGTTAAACTCTTCCCTGGCATTGTAGATGCATCCAAGTTAGGATCAACCCATGCTTTTTGTAGATTATGCAGCAAAGATATTAAAGTAGCAGCTCCAGGATTTTATGATTTAAAAGTACATTTTAAAACAAAATTGCATAAAGCTACTGGCTGGAAGTTGTTAACCAGAAAACAAGTACAAGTGGCATCTGTTTCCCTAATTTGAAAGTCATCATTCAGTGACTGCTGATACTCCCTCACAGCAATGCTGACTGTGAAAGATCATTTTCAATGATGAAAAAAATCCACACTGACTGCAGGAGGTTCATTAATGCGGAAACACTCACTTCTTATTTACAGTGTAAGATTAACATTGATACATGCTGTGCAGACTTTAAGCCCACTAAAGCAATTCTGGAAAGTGCTAATAGTGCATGTGTTGATTATAATACAAAACACTGTGCATCGAAAGAATAGCACCTCACGATCACTAAGTTTTTTTATATGTAAAGAACAGCATGTCATTTCTCGTTTATATATTTATATAAAATTACACTGTCCTTACTGTCACTTCAGCAACTTTTGACAATCATAGAACATACTGTACAGACAATTTCAACTACTTCTACTGATACCCCTAATCATAGCAAATACAGCATTTCAACATACATACCTCTTCACTGTTGAAAAAAAACAAGTGTCTCAAACATCTCTCTCACTGGCTTTCACAGTTCTTTATTGACTTTTCCAAAAGCCCAGCTAACACAGCTGTCTTGCATCCAGAATGAAAGTGACTATCCACTGGTTCATACAACCACACCACTTGTCATACAACCTAGTCTGTTATGCCAGGTACAAGTTAGGATATACAGATTTAAAAACCGAAATGGACTTTTCAATCACCACAAATATAATGCCATGGTTTATTATTATTATTTTTTTTATATAACTGAATGTCAAGCAGAAGATATTTCCTACATTCATTCAAGAATTTGTGTTGTTTTGTCTCACGTCTGGCAGGTGATGACCATTGCTGGCAGCAGTAACAAACTTGATGTGTGCACAAACTTTGGGTACAGAGCATTCTCCCTGGCTTTTTTACCTCCCCTCAGCTGATCAGCAGATGTTTGGCTGCTTTATTAAGTGTGCCAGGATCTTTGGTTGTGTGTGGCTGACTGTTTATTTGTGTGTGGATAGCTGTTTAATTATGTGGGCAGCCGGTTTGGATGTGACTGGCTCTGTCTTTGTGTGTGGCTGGCTGTTTATTTGTGTGTGGATAGCTGTTTATTTATGTGGGCAGCCGGTTGTTTGTATGTGACTGACTCTGTCTTTGTGTGTGGTTGCTGTCTGTTTTTGACTGGCTATTCTGTTGCGTTTGTTCTGGTGTTTCTGAAGGCTGACTCTTCGATTATGGTAGGCTGCTGATTGTGTATATCTAGCACCTCAACTGCTTATGTTCTTGAATATCTGTTTGATTGTCTGGTGAACTATTCACTTGTATGTGGTTGGTTTCTCACTATAGGAAAACACTCTATACAGAGCATTTCAGCAGGAGACTATCTGATCATCAGAAGTAGTCCATGTCAGACAAGTGTTTTGGCCCTGTTGTTTGCGTTAGACTTTGAGTGTCTGATTGAGTAAGTGGTCAGTTTGCTTGCCTCTCACAGCAGAGTTACTGGGTTGTAGAATCAAAGTCTGGTAGTGTCATGCTCCAGTCTGCCTAGCTGTAAATGGTTAGCTGACTCTGCTATTGAGATTGGAAAGGCAAAAGCTTTGAGAAAGGAAACTGTTCACCTCACGAAGGACCTAGCATAGTGAAGTCTGTAACAGTTTACTCTCTTGCGACAGTATCTGCTATGGTAGAACATTTTACACTCTACAGGAAGGAGGGGGTGGGAACAGACGCACTTGAATCATGGCCCCATGGCTGTTGATTAGTTTGTATTTAGCTGTTGATGTTTGCTGGCTGTTTAATTGTATGTGGTAGACGTATTGTTTGTGGCTTCTTAAATTATCATTGATGATTTATTCATTAATCCCCCTTTAACTGTCCAAGAATCACATACCTTCAACAAACTTATGCCAAGTCTTCCTGTCATGTGACATCCTTCAACAAACTTATGCCAAGTCTTCCTGTCATGTGACATCCTTCAACAAACTTATGCCAAGTCTTCCTGTCATGTGACATCCTTCAACAAACTTATGCCAAGTCTTCCTGTCATGTGACATCCTTCAACAAACTTATGCCAAGTCTTCCTGTCATGTGACATCCTGTCATGTGACATCCTTCAACAAACTTATGCCAAGTCTTCCTGTCATGTGACATCCTTCAACAAACTTATGCCAAGTCTTCCTGTCATGTGACATCCTGTCATGTGACATCCTTCAACAAACTTATGCCAAGTCTTCCTGTCATGTGACATCCTTCAACAAACTTATGCCAAGTCTTCCTGTCATGTGACATCCTTCAACAAACTTATGCCAAGTCTTCCTGTCATGTGACATCCTTCAACAAACTTATGCCAAGTCTTCCTGTCATGTGACATCCTTCAACAAACTTAGGCCAAGTCTTCCTGTCATGTGACATCCTTCAACAAACGTATGCCAAGTCTTCCTGTCATGTGACATCCTTCAACAAACTTATGCCAAGTCTTCCTGTCATGTGACATCCTTCAACAAACTTATGCCAAGTCTTCCTGTCATGTGACATCCTTCAACAAACTTATGCCAAGTCTTCCATCAGCTCAAGGTTTTTCCATGTCTTCCTCATTCCTTTCATCACCAGTTCTCTTCTCCATGTGTTCTTCAGTCTCCCTCTGCCCCTCTTACCCTGGTGGTTCCAGAATAAAGACTGCCTTGTAATACTACCAACATGTTTCCTGAGTGTGTGACCTGTCCATCACCTGAGTCTTCTTCTCATCTCTTATCCACTGGCACTTGTCTGGTTTTTGTCATCAGTTCTACATTGGTGATCTTGTCATACCACTTCCATCCTTTAAACAAATAAAGAGGGGAAACCCAAGGCCTGTAAACAGTAAATAAATAAATATTACACACATAAAGATATGTTTCAGGCATTCGTGAGAAATGAAGTAGAAAACTAGCTAGTCGATGGTGCTGTTCGGAAGGTCCTGAGTTAGATTTTCTGGTAAGCCACTCACTTCTGACTTCTTTATTTTTCACAAGTACCTGAAACATATCTTTATGTGTGTGTAATATTTATTTATTTGCTTCAGTCGTTGTATTCTACACAAGCACCCATTTATGAAAGTCTGTAGTTTCTTGATTGATGTTTTTGTTGTTCTCCATGTTTCAGAGCCAGACAGTAGAGCTGACTTGACATTTGAGTTGAATATTCTGTTTTATCAATGATAATATGTTTGATTGTATGTCCATCTACTGACCTCTAACCCTTTATCTGAAATCCTCTGGGTCAGGTTTGTTTCAGAAACTGGATTTTTTAAATGTTTTCACCCAACAAAAGTCAAAATCTGCCAAATTGTCATGGAACAGTAGCCCAATGAAACTGTTCATTCTCACAATATTTTGGTTTTCAGGTGTTCAGATAAACGGTTATAGTCCTGTAGTAATTTGTTAGAGGTAATCATTGTTCATGTCTTCCCATTGTTCATGTCTTCCCATTGTTCATGTTTTCCCATTTTTTATGTATTACCATTGTTTGTGTCTTCCCGTTGTTCATGTCTTACCATTGTTTGTGTCTTACCATTGTTCAAGTTTTGTTGTCTTTAGATGAATAAGATGCTGTTGATTTGAAATATGTAATAAAGCAGTTGATTTCTTCACTTGTTGTTATTTTTATTCCTCACATTTCTGCAGGTATGCCTGGTCAGATGATAACTCATAACTACATTCAAAACAGATAATAAAATAGTATAAATAAACAAGTAACAATTATTTTTAGAAAATATCATGATGAAAATAAACTGTGGAGCACTGGTCTCTTGCGGCAAAGGTGTCAGGTTTGATTCATGGTATCGACACTCCAGTCTACCCAGCTGTAAATGGGTATCTGACTTTGCTCTTGAGGTGGGGAAGGAAAAGGCAGTGAAGAAGGGAACTGGTCAACCTACCTCACAATGCTGGACCTAGTATAGTGAAGTCTTTAATACTTCACAAGTATCTGCTTTAGGACTACCATTACCTTTAATTTTTATTTTATGTCATACATTTATCTATAACCACAATTATACAATTCTATGCACCAACAAAGGACAGCGATGAAGAGATCAAGGACGAGTTCTATCAACAGGTACAAAAGGAAATGGAAACTGTACCCAGGTACGATCTTATTACAGTAATGGGAGACCTAAATGCGAAAGTTGGAACACGCAATAATTATAACGAAAGAGTAATGGGGAAATGCGGCAGTGAAACAGTAAATGAGAATGGGGACAAATTAATAAGCTCCTGCAGTATTAACAACCTGGTCATTGGAGGAACACTTTTTCAACACAAAGAAGTGCACAAGTTAACATGGGAATCACCAAACGGACGAGACAGAAACCAGATAGATCACATAATGATCAATGGCAGATGGAGACATGCACTACAAGACGTGAAAGTAAGAAGAGGCGCAGATGTGGGAAGTGATCATCACCTAGTAGTAGCAAGACTGAAGGTGAAACTCAGAGCTGCTGGACCAGTTGCAGTCAAACAGAAAAGATATAACATCACGAAACTTATGGACCCCCTCACCAGAAAAGCGTTCGTGGTCGACGTAAAGAGACGATATCAGATTACCAAAAGCCAGGAAAGAACAGAGACCGATGATGTCGACCAAAAATTCAACACCATCTCAACAATATATAAAGAAAGCAGCAAGTCATGCTTGGGATTCCAGGAAAGAAAGAGCCAAGACTGGATAACACCAGTGTTGTGTAATGGCTATCACGGAGTGTTATATGTGTGTTGCAGTTGGGTTTAGGCTTGGTGAATATGTCTTCAATCGTGTTGATATTCAAGCGAATGTCGTAGGCTGGGTAAACGAATGGTTAGCATCATACTTTTAGCCTGAACACAGCCACACACTATCTTTAGCTCGTACAACAGTGTTAATGAAATCAATGAGTTGGTGAAGACTGGTCCACATCCAAATTTATTGACAGTAGCTCCAACAATAATTCAGCATAATAATATCAGGCAGATTGCATTCAAAGGCATTCATTAAGGTCCAATGTTGGTCCATCGTAGTAAAAAACATAAGAGACATAGGCCTACAGTTCATAAAATCTCAATTCTGGCCGTAAAAAAGACTAGCGATCAGGTTCGGATACGACGTGAACGAAGTATGGCGGCAACTATAAATGTGCTGACGATCGAATATGATTACCTCAAAACTACAGTCACAATACTTCAATGGTGAAGCTGTAACTCTTGACTGCCCATAAATACATCTTAGCAATTCGTGGCGACCAATCTCCTTAAAAGCCACTGGAAGAATATCGAATAACGCATCCACAACGGGAGCATAAAAATTGCACATCTAGTCAGGTCGATTGACATTAGAAAAAGGCACAGGAAACTGCCCGTTTGGCTGCGCATGAGCAGACGATACATACGGCACATAATTTATATATAGCTAATGCAGACAGCTGTATTTCAGCAAAGAATTGATATACGCCTGGGCGCAAAAGCCTTACACAACAACCAGAAACGCTAAACACCATAGCGAAGAGAAAGGAAATGAAAAGAAAGAAAACAAGCTAAGTCTCCCAGGTTAAAGGCAATATACAGTGAACAGTACAGTCAGCTGGACAAGGAAATAAAACGTCAAACCCGTGCTAACAAAAGGACATTTCTGGATGACGTTGCAAGGCAGGCAGAAGAGGTAGCACTGAGAAATGAACAAAGCACAGTTTATAAAATAACTAAAACTATCAGTGGAAAACGAGGTGCAAACAACATAACGTTAGTAAGAGACAAGCAAGGAAATCTCATCACCACAGCACAGGGGCAGGAAACAAGATGGGCAGAGCACTTCAGAGAAACACTGAATAAGGTACCACCAGAGACTCAGCTGAATGTTCCTGAGGCTGAAAGTGACTTAGACGTAAATACAGACATTCAGCGAAAAGAAGAAATCATCACAGCTATCAAAAGGCTAAAAAATGGAAAAGCGCCTGGTCATGACAATCTAAATGCTGAGCTATTCAAGACAGACCCTGAACTAGCAGAAGAACTATTAGAACCACTATTTGCACAAGTCTGGGAAACTGAGACAACACCAACAGAGTGGAGTAAAGGAATAATTGTCAAATTGCCCAAGAAGGGCGACCTTGCAGACTGCAACAACTGGAGAGGAATTACCCTCCTCTCAGTTCCCAGCAAAATACTAGGCAGGATAATCATCCAGAGAATTTCAAAAGCAGTTGACCATAAACTGAGGAAAGAACAAGTGGGCTTCAGAAAGAACAGAAGATGTGCAGATCATATATTTACCCTCAGGAACATTATAGAGCAGTGCTCAGAATGGCAGAGACAGCTGTACATTAACTTTGTTGATTTTGAAAAGGCATTAGACAGCATACACAGGGACAGCCTATGGAAAATTCTGAGGGTTTATGGAATTCCCAGCCGCATTGTTTCCATCATAAAAAGCCTCTATTCTAACGTTACGTGCAGTGTTGGATTGAGTAATGTAACTTTCGAAGTGAAAACAGGGATGCCTCTTATCAACAACATTATTTTTGACAGCCATAGATTGGATGATGCGCCAGACAACAGAGGGCATTCCAAGAGAAATTAGATGGACAATATTTTCTACACTGGAAGACCTGGAATATGCAGATGTCATTGCACTACTCGCGCATTCACATCAACACACTCAAGACAAAACCGATAGACTGAATAAGTATGGCCTGCAGGTTGGCCTGAACATCGATCTGAAGAAGACAGAGGTCATGACACTAAATGTGGGCAATCCTGAGCCAATAACAGTAAGGAACCAGAAGTTAGAACAGACACATTTACTTACCTAGGATGCATAGTAACACCTGATGGCGGAACAAGCAAGTACATTAAGAACAGAATGAGTAAAGCGAGAACAGCCTTTGCTATTCTCAACAACATTTGGAAGTCTTCCCAGTACAGCACAAACACAAAATTAAGACTATGAGAGCTGTGTACTTTCTGTGCTTCTCTATGGTGCGGAATGTTGGAGAGCAACAGAGAAGGAAATGTCGAAACTGTCCTCCTTCCACACAATCTGCCTAAGGAAAATTCTCCAAATATTTTGGCCAAACACCATCAGCAACCAAGAACTACTTATTCAGAGTAACCAGGAGGACATGCACACCATCATAGCTGGCTGGCGCTGTAGTTGGGTTGGCCACGTCCTCAGAAGGGACCCTGATACCATCACAAGAACAGCTATGCTATGGACCCCTGAGGGAAAGCGAAAGAGAGGCCGACCAAAAACAACTTGGCGGAGAACTGTGGAAGCCGCGATGCAAAGAATGAACCACAGTTGGGGCACTGTACGAAGGATGGCCGCCAACCGAGCAAGGTGGAATCAATTTGTTGCTGCTCTACAAGATGCCACCAGGCGTGATGGCCGCTGGCTGCTGTGGCGGTCATGGATCAAAGAAGATTTATCTATAGGATTGTGTAGTTCCTGGTGGTCTGAAGAGGCAAAGAAGTAAAAGGACTCATTAGATTTGTGGACAGGGACAAGGCACATTACAGTGCAGACAGACTCACTTTCAAAAGTGATGAAGCATTTTCCCCTTTGTACTCTTCCCCCCTCCAAAGATAATTTATTTAATAAAGAAAACATGAAGACAAGACATAAATGAGTTTCTTACAGAACTGCTGGGATAAAAACTGGAGTGCAACAGGAATGCTTCTTCTCACCATTTCTCTTCCTATTGGCTATAGATTAGGTTATGAAAACATCGACCTCAGCCAATAGAAATGGAATCCAGTGGACTCCTAAACAAACAGATTTGACGATCTCGATTTTGCCAAAGACCTGGCTCTTCTGTCCCATAACCATAGTCGTATGCAAGACAAAATGAAAATACTCTAAGATATCACAGCGATCGGGTTTGAAAATACATAGGAAAACAAAGATAATGAGAATAAATGTGGGAAATGATGATATAAAAGGCTAGAGAAGATTTCATATAGAGATCACAAGAAATCAAGTCCAACACAAAAATCAGAATCTTCAATTTCAAACGTCAAGTCTGAATTGTATGGCTCTGAAACATGGAGAACAACCAAAAAAAAAGCTACAGACCTCCATAAATGGGTGCTTGTGTAGAAAAGAAGGATTGAAATGGTATAACAAGGTCACTGATGTGGAACTAAGACGCGTCAAAAGTGAGGAATGCAGTTAGCGACCCATAGCTAGACTGCTTGCGTCAAGATCAGCGAACCAGAGCTGACCAAGACCCTACTCCACCTCCAAGTAGTGGTCCTGGAAACAGGCTGCATCACTGCAGTCTGGCTGAGTGAGTAGGGATCGAAGAGGGAAGGCAAACCAGGTCCTAAAAAATGCCATGCCGAAGTCAGATGTGTCAGGCCGAAAGGCGCAGATATCGCAGCTTTTCTGTAAACGGCGACACAACGCAACCAACGTCCTTTTCAGGACGAACGCACAAGAAGAAGAAGAAGAACTGATGACAGAAACCAGATGAGAAGAAGACACTGGAGATAGATAGGGCACACACGTTAAGGAAACATGTTGATAGCATTACCAGGCAGTCCTTGTTCTAGAATCCCCAGGGCAAGAAATATAGAGGGAGACCAAGGAATACACGGAGAAGAGAACTGAAGACTGACATAAAGGGGATGAAGAAGACACAGACCTTGAGCTGATGGCACGTGACAGGAAGACTGGACATAAGTTTGTTGATGGCGTATGCTTATTGGAGATGTGAAGGATGATGATGATGAATTGAACTGAAAAGTGAAGAAAAATAATAGCAACAATAACAAAACTATAAAAGTTGAGAGAAAAACATGGATGAAGATGAGAATGTAAACGAATGAACTAATTACAACTTAATTGCACGTACAAGGGCAGGGTCAATGCTGAATAGAGTGAGGAATACATGACAACAACCTCCAGCATGAGAATGGAGGTGGAGGTTAGAGAACGTGACTTGCAATATATGAATCAACACGACTCAGATTGCTGGAATTTGGCATGAATTGTAAGACTAACAGGGATGGACGTATAAAAGAATGCATCTGGTGTATACAACAAGTGCGCTATAACAACTAGCAATCATATTCTTCGACATTCGAGCACCTGTGGATTTGCCCTGAGTGCAGTGATGTCAATTCATTGCTATTGTTAATCAGAATCGACCTCCCTGCATTCCGATCAAACCCTTAGGTGTTCAGTCTCCCTCAGCAAATGTAGAAAAGTATGAATGCTAATTGTACCTGTAGCACGCTGGTTGTACATACGACAGATGCATCCTCTCTCACGTCCATCTCTGCTAGTCTCACGTTTGATGCCAAACTCCAACAGTCTTGTTGATTCATCCAATGCAGTGTCATTATCTAGCAGGCGATCATTAATTGCCGTTAGTATCTCTCCCTTATCCATGTCCAGTGGCCCCACTATGGGTGCTCTCGAGGCCAGTCTGTCAGCTCTCTCATTGCTACGTGCCCCTGCAGGACAGTAGGTAGATCCACACCAGTTCTTGAGGATTCTATTGATGTTTTCAATTCCTGCCGCAGCCATCCGTTCTGAACTTTCTGAAGCATGGCTTGAGAGTCTGACAATATAACTGCCCTGGTTTCAGACAGCCACCTCAGTGCTGCAGTAACTGCCTCCACCTCCATTCTCATGCTGGAAGTTGTTGTCATGTAGGCTTCACTCTGTTCAGCAACAGCCCTGCCTTTTATTTTCACAGAGAAGCCCCATCCTGATTTCTCACCACGCTCTACAGATCCATCAGTGAACACAATGGTGTCATCATCCCCAGCATGATCACATATCAGCTGATTAATCTCAAACTCTGCTTTTCCATTGCCCCAAGATCACTCTCTGCCAAGGCTAAAGATGACCTGCTGTTCTCCCCTGGTGTTGATTCAGATCATCAATAACTGCCAAATTGACAGAAATATCAGTGACTTCCAAACAATCGCATCCTTTGACTACTGAAACACGATTATATGTCAACTTGCGTGTGCTTAAAGGGAGCAGTGTCGAGCCAAACGATGTACTGGTCAATGTGTTTTGCCATTTTTAAAACAAATATCTCGATTTCAACCATATTGTGACACCGTAATCTTGCTCGCATCTATCTGGTATTGTATAACCAAAAATACAGTAACTGTTACATTGAAAATCCACATACATCAAAAAGCTTTGGTGGTTCAGTGATTAGAATTGTTGCCTTCCAAACAAACTTGTTGGGTTCGATTTCCAGTAGAAGTACACTTTAAAATACAAAATAATTATCTCTTCAGTTTATGTAAGTGTGTTTTTGTTAATTATGGTTTCCAAGTGTCTGTGACTGTTGACATGCTTATTTCCTTGGTGCAATGTGAAAGGGCAGTGACTAAATCATACACCATAGTTCATTACTGTCACTATTTGACCGGTTACTTGCTAATTAAAAAAATAATATTACGCCTGGTGGCGTCTTGTAGGGCAACAACAAATTGATTCCACTTTGCTCGGTTGGTGGCCATCCTTCGTACAGTGCCCGAACTCTGGTTCATTCTTTGCATCTCAGCCTCCACAGTCCTCCGCCAAGTTGTTTTTGGTCAGCCTCTCTTTCGTTTTCCTTCAGGGGTCCATAGCATAGCTGTTCTTGTGATGGCATTGGGGTCTCTTCTGAGGACATGGCCAAACCAACTCCAGCGTCTGCCAGTAATGATGGTGTGCATGTCCTCTTACTTGCTCCAAGTAAGCAGATCTTGGTTGGTGATGGTATTACTATTATTAATAATCTACATTAACATAGTTGACAAAAATTACTTATAAAGGACAGCCGGTAGCTTGGCGGTAAGACGGTAGCTTTCCCTACAGTCCCTTGTCATATCCAAGCGGAGATTAAATCAGTTATATGTTTTAGCTTTAACAAATAGTTCAAAAATATGAAGAAAATGTTCTGGGTTGTTACTTCAACCACCTTCCTCAGATACCTCACTTCTGAGGTTTGGATCTGGCTTTTGTGGGTAGTAGTCATTGCCCATGACTCGCATCCATATGTCAAGACTGGGACATAGGTGGAGCGGTATACAGCCATCTTCGTTTTCTTACCAACCTCTCTCTTGCTGAGGCCTGAAAAAGTCTCCCAGCTGCTGCTTTTCGAGTGGCCAACTTTTCTTTGATGCCTCCCTTTCGGTCTATAATAGCACCAAAATATTTAAAGTGGTCGACCTGTTCTCCCAGCTTAATCTGATGTCTTCTTTCTTCTCGTGATATCACCATGGATTTTGTTTTAGAGCTGCTTACGACCATCCCTCTCTTCTCCAACTCTTCCTTCCAGACTTGCAGGTTGGATTGGAGATGTGCCTCTGATTTAGCAATCAGGGCAACATCACCAGCAAATGCCAGCTCTGAAATACAGACTTGTCTCATCTTCCAGTAGGCCTACCCCACTGAATACTTTCTTGTTCTCTCCTTACATGCCTTGATAACATCGTCCATGAAGAGTATGAAAAGATAAGGTGACAAGATATCACAGGATAAATTATTTACATCTTATATAATTAAATTATTTAAACCTTATATAATTAAATTATTCAACCTTGTATATAATTAAATTATTCAACCTTGTATATAATTAAATTATTCAACCTTGTATATAATTAAATTATTCAACCTTATATATAATTAAATTATTCAACCTTGTATATACGGATTTCTCACCCCGCACGTTCAGACCCATCAGTGTACACAATGGCGTCATCATCACAAGCATGATCACTTATCAGCTGATTAATCTCCAGCTCTGCTTTTCCATTGCCCCAAGATCTGCACTCTCTGCCAAGGCTAATGATGACCTGCTGGTAGTTTATCCAGTTCTCCCCTGACTTACTCAACTCTTCCTCTCTGGATACATTTTCAACCCTGGTCACCTGACCAGTTGTGGCCTCTGCCTGTGCCACCATGACATCCCCCTTTTGCTTCTAGCTCCTTTGATGTCAGCTACGCTTGCATGTAGTGGGTGTACTTTGGCGGTGGTTACCCGAAGAAAGGTGATCTATCAGACTGTAATAACTGGCGTGGTATATCTCTATTATCAGTACCTGGAAAATTATTATGTTGCATGATGTTAGAAAGACTTAAATTGCATGCTGACGAAAAGATCAGAGAAGAACAAGCGGGTTTCAGGCCGAAACGATCATGTATTGATCAAATATTCACACTAAGAACAATTATAGAAGAATCAGTGGAAAGGCAATCGCCACTATCACCTTCGTCGATTTTCAAAAAGCCTTTGATAGTCTACACCGCCCATCATTGTGGAAGATACTTACAATCTATGGTTTTCCAACAAAATATGTGAATATAATCAAAGCGCTATATGACAATGCAAGATGTTGTGTTAGAACAAATA
This sequence comes from Oreohelix idahoensis, assembly GCA_024509875.1. Classification (NCBI taxonomy): domain Eukaryota; kingdom Metazoa; phylum Mollusca; class Gastropoda; order Stylommatophora; family Oreohelicidae; genus Oreohelix; species Oreohelix idahoensis. The sequence continues at coordinate 148,197 of JAMPIV010008507.1, forward strand.
AAGGGAATACAGAATGGTTTACAGAAGAAACAGGGGTGAAACAAGGCTGTATTATGTCACCACTACTTTTTGGAATAGCTATTGATTGGGTTATGAGAAACTATACCCACAATGAACAATTAGGTATAAAATGGACAAATGGAAAATTCCTGGGGGAATCTGGATTTCGCAGATGATGTAGCATTCTTAAGTTCAACACCAAGACAATCCCAAGAAGCAATAAATAATTTGTGTCATCTCTCGGTTAAAATAGGTCTCCAAATAAATGCCTCTAAAACTAAAGCTATGAACTTTTCTAAAGAGACCTTTGATATCATCTTGAACGGGGAAAAACTACAGAAAGTTGAAAGTTTCAATTATTTAGGCAGTAAAATGACTCAGGATGGTGACACAACAAGAGAAATTCATACTAGAATTGCTTTGGCAGCTAGCGCCTTCAATAGATTATCTAACATTTGGAAATTACGATCATTGAATATATATACCAAGCTTCGTCTGTTTAAAAGAGAAGGAAGAACGTTGGGCCTAAATAATGTGCAAGAGCTAAGAGGAGTGGCGTCACAACGAACAACCTGGAGAGCACTGGTTTCTGCCTTATGCGCCGTGTTTGGTGCTTGAAGAATTTATTATTATTATTTACCCGCATATCGGCTTTTGCCTGAGCCATCGCATGTCTGGATCTAATCGACAGCAACCCGCTTCCAATTTGTTTCACACATTCCCATAACCTCGATTTTATATTCCCTCATTTCTGCTGCTACTTGTACCACTTTCCCTTGTTCGTTTAATGTCCGAACATTCCAGGTGCCAAATCTGGAAATTCTCCTAGAAGAAAGAAGGTTAGTCAGTAACACAGACTCCTTTCGGCTTTCTCTGTGTTGCATCATACGCCTCCCTGCGAGAGGACCTTCCCCTGTCTTGGATGACTGTGTTTTATTTTCATTATTTGACTTGTCCATGTTTGTTGACGTTTTTTGTGGTTTAAATTTTTTACAGGATGAGGTAACCAGCCCCATGCCCAATTCTCCTTAGTCGCTTTCTACGACATGCATGACAGGGAACAGTGTTACTATTCTTTGCTCCCCTTTCGGGCCCCGGTAACACACGGGTGATATATATTTATATGTGTGTGTGTGTGTTTGTGTGGAGAAATGAGGAAGCTTACTAAGAAATTACCACGTTCCTATCTCAAGATGTTCACAAATATAGTGTATTTTGGTATCGGGATTTTTAATTAGGAATGCAGAAAAAGTACTTTTGATCCCGGGGACGCCGCGATTTTAAATTCCGGCTGGAGAGGTCTAATCTGACGTTTGACTAATTTGAACAGTCTTTTACTTTCCCACAGTCGCTGAAAGATCTACCAAAATAATCGCCAAAGATCTACCAAAATAATCACCAAAGATCTACCAAAATAATCACCAAAGATCTACCAAAATAATCACCAAAGATCTACCAAAATAATCACCAAATATCTACCAAAATAATCACCAAAGATCTACCAAAATAATCACCAAAGATCTACCAAATAATCGCCAAACATCTACCGGTAGATCTGGATCTACCAGTTGTCGACCCCTGGCTTAGGGCCTCACCTTTGACAAAATTGAAACTGATTTTAAAAAATTTCCGCTCAACAATGAGTCAAACGTGTTTGACAAATCTGGCTTTATTGTCTACTGAAGATCAATTTGCAAAGAAAATGAATTTTCATGAGGTCATAAATCAGTCTGCAGACATGAAGGCTGAAATGCAGTTTGTGAATGTTGTCCAGAAACGTCTAAAGAAGAGGCTGAAAGTGATGCTTTATCTCCTCAGCGTGTGTGTGTGTGTGTGTATTTTTTTGCAAATGAAGTGTAGTATTACGTGTTCACTGAATTTTGAAAGTAATGCAATTTTTTTAAAAATTACAATTTTTTTGTGTTTTTTGTTTTGTTTTATATTAATGAAGAAAAATATCCTGTTCAACCTCTGATGGGTTATAATTGGGATATATAATGTTTTCAATTCCAAATACGAGGGAAGGTCAAAAAGTAATGCCTCCTATTTTTTATGTATGTAAATACTGCATCGGTGTGCAATTTGTAAATTTAGCAGGATTCCTCAAACTCTTCTGCACTGTATAGCATTACCAACCTGTTTCAGTAACAGGTGGCACCACTGTAACAGTTTAAAAATGGCTGCCAAAGACGATCGGTTAAAACAACGTTATGTCATAGAATTCCTCAATGCTGAAGGCAAGACCCCAATTCGCATCCACGAACGTTTGAAGAATGTTTATGGAGATTCAACAGTGGATGTTAGCACTGTCCGACGTTGGGTACATCGTTGTGACGAAGCTGAAGTAGGTCAATCTTCAATGGCTGACGCAAAGCGGACTGGCCGTCCGTCTACCGCAGTGACTCCACACAACATTCATCGAGTTGATGGCATCATTCGTGGTGACCGTCGGGTAACACTGGATGAACTTTCTTCCATGTTGTCCATTAGTAAAGGCAGTGTCCAGAACATCATTAAAGACCTGGGTTATTCAAAAGTTTGTGCATGGTGGGTACCCAGAATGTTGACAGACAGACAACATCGCCGAAAGGAAAGAAGTTCAAAAGTTCACCATCTGTAGGGAAAGTTATGGCCCCCGTGTTTTGGGATGAGAAGGGTGTGATTCTTCTCGACTTCTTGGAACAGGGAAACACGGTGAATGCAGACCGTTACATTGAAACTTTGAAGAAGCTTAGAGGTCGTCTTCGGCGACTTTACCCATTAAAAGATCAGAGAACTGCACTACTGTTGCACGATAATGCCACGCCACACACCGCTAAACGCACCAATGATGCGATTGCAGAATTTGGCTGGACATTATTACCACATCCCCCTTACAGTCCCGATCTTGCACCTTCTGACTTCCATCTGTTTGGACCACTGACAGAAGATCTTCGCGGACATCACTTTGAGGACACCGAGACCTTTAAACGCGCCGTACGCCAGTGTTTTAGGAAAAAGGACACACATTTTTACCGTGCGGGGATACATGCCCTTGTGAGAAGATGGACAAAAACTGTAACAAATAACGGAGACTACATTCAGAAATAAATTTTTGAAGTTCAGACTTGGGGCTACATTTCATTGTGAATTTTATCTGTTTTCTTGCCTATTGAATGAAATTAAAAATTACGAGGCATTACTTTTTGACCGTCCCTCGTAATATGAACAACTGCCGATAAGAGAAAGTGGCATCACATTTGTCAAATCATTGTAAATAGGGACAATCACAATTATCAATTATGCTTGTTAAAAAACAAAAACGAACAAAATCAAGAAGAAACTCTAAACAACAATATTAATGTGGAGGGGTGTAAAGGCCTGGTGGTTCCAGTTATATAACTGACTTTAACAGATATTTAATTGACTTTCATCTGTTAAAAGTCATATGCATTATAAGAACAGCATCAGACCTTCACATTCCCAACCACTATATATTAACATTTGTTCGTGTTAAACATCTTTTTTGTAAACATAACGTATTTTTCTGTTGTGTATTTTAATTTCCAAATTTTTTCTATGAAAAGCCGGTGGGGGAGGGGGGGGGGGCGGGCAAATGAAAGCTCCGCCACGGGTGCCAAATGCTTCAGGTTCGCCGCTGATTATATATCACATCCAAACACTTCGGAGGTCCTAACTAGATAAACTGGAGCGACGGTCCCCGGCTGGCGCCTTCTTGCCCAGATTCTTGGAGGCAGAAATATTGCCAAATGTAACTGACCAAAAAACATTTCTCTTAAAGGAAAAGGATTTCTAAAAAAGGAAGGTTTGTAATTTTCGTGCAGGTGATTTTAGCATGTAAAAAAGCGAGGAAAAAGCCACAAAGCCAAATGAATTTTCTAACGCCACCCAAATTTTTAAAAAGCCAGATTTCTTAAATCTGGTGTTAAAAAAGTCAATCTGGCAACACTGGATGCTAAAAGTCATTTTCCGGGCTTATATTTCATCAGCACAGCGCTTCCGTTAACAGAGTTCATTTATTTTTGAATAGTGAATTGTGCTCGGAAAACAGACTTTAGTCTAGGTTGAAAGTAACACGCCTCGCCCTTAGAGGGCAAAACCTTAAACACCAACTACATTATTTTAGTAAGTGCATATGTTATACATAAAAACGGGAAATCAGCATCAGACCTTCACATTCCCAGCCACTAGGCCTATAGCCTATTAACATTTGTTCGTGTTAAATATTGTTTGACTGTATTATGCAGTTCCCTAGGTCTGTCTATTCTTAACACCTCTTCTACATTTATAGATAAGTTGGATGCTTGCAAATGATGCTGTTCTTACAATACATATGCCTTTAACAGACGAAAGTTAATTAAATATCTGGTAAAGTTATTCCTTCAAAATTTTCTGTTCTACATGATTCCTAGTCGGTTATTATAAATATTTCATTAACTAGAAATGCCACACCTCCTCCTTTTTGAGTTTCTGTCCTATCATTTCGAAAGACTTTTTATTCAGGGATGGTAAAACGTTGACTAGGATTAAGATTAGTCTCTTGAATGGCAAATATTACTTTAGATTGTTTAAACATGCCTATTAATGCTGGTATATTTTGTTTGGCACTTCTGCAATTCCACTGTATTATTCTAATGTTCTGCACGTCCATTATTTAACATATTTGTTGTATATATTTATTGGCTGTGTTTTTAATATTTTCTATATTATTTGTTTTCTTAAGTATTTCTGCTAGGTGGTAGTCCGTGTCTGGTTTCTTGATCTCCCGGGGTGGAATCACTGGCTTGTATTCACAACTGTTATTAATTGATGTAATTAATGTACCCAGATGGACAATTTCCTCCATACACTTCCATCCTGTAGGGTATCTAGTGGTATTCATTGGATTGGCCTGAGTTGTTAGTTGAATAAAGAATAAACAACAGAACTATCATAGTGGGAGATTTTAATGCTCATCATACAGCTTGGGGAGGCAATCTAATAGACAAATCAGGAAAACTACTGTTGGACTTCATTGAAAACAATGAACTAATAATACTGAATGATGGATCAGTAACAAGAATTAACCCTTGTGCAAATCAGCAAGACACAGCTATTGATATAAGCATTGTAACACCAAATCTTTCTAATGCAAAATGGGAAGTTATTGGGAATACAAATTCAGATCATTTACCCATTGAAATAACACTAAAAGAGAATTACAAACCTAACAAACTGGTAGAAAAACCGAAATTTTACTATAATAAAGCTAATGGAAGAGATAAAAATGAATAATATAGAAAATGAAAATATAGATGTATTTGCAGATAATCTCACAAAAGAAATATTACTAATAGCTGTTAAACATATAACAAATGCATATATACCAGAACACATGGAGAAATTTCTGCCAAACACTGAACCCTACAACTAACTCTACAACAGATGTGTGGAATAAGTTAAAAGCCATTAAAGGCAGAACTAAACATATGATAATACCTCATATAAAAAGACCTGAAAGGGCAGAGACTGACTGGCAGAAAGCAGAGGTGCTGGCCAGGTACTACCATAGAGTTAGTTCTAAGGAAAATCTGGGACAGGCTGAAGTCAACAGAAGAGCAACACTTCTTAAAAAAACTCAGTAAAGAAGTACCTTATAATGCTGAAAATTTATCATATTTAAATGCAGATATTACAATGGAAGAAGTTGAAAATACAATAAAGGACAAAACAAATACATCAGCAGGGCATGACATCTTGAGCTATGAAATCTTGAAACACACCTGAAAGGAAGACATGCATATACGATGTTCAACGCTCCAACAAGAAAATGTCCCAGTAATAAGAAACTCAGACTACAGCTGGGAAAAGGCTAATTCAGAATAGAAGAACCTTACTGTGCAGGATGTCTTCAAGACAATAATTATAGAACATTTCTTGTTAAAATGTAAGAGGTATGAACAAATGAGAATACCAATATTAGATTATTTGCTAGCATCCAACTTATCTATAAATATAGAAGAGGTGTTAAGAATAGACAGACCTAGGGAACTGCATAATATAGTCAAACAATATTTAACACGAACAATGTTAATATATAGTGGCTGGGAATGTGAAGGTCTGATGCTTGCTTACAATGCATATGACTTTTAACAGATGAAAGTCAATTAAATATCTGTTAAAGTCATTTACATAACTGGAACCAACAGGCCTTTACACCCCTCCACTTTAATATTATTCTTGTTCAGAGTTTCTTCTTGAGTTTTTTTAAAATTTATTTTTATTTTTTAGTAACATATAAGTACAATTGTGATTGTCCCTATTTACAATGATTTGGCAAATGTGATGCCACTTTCTCATATCGGCAGTTGTTCATATTATTTGGAATTGAAAACAATATATATTCTAATTATAACACATCAGAGGTTGAACGGGATATTTTTCTTCATTAATATTAAAAAAAACAATGGTAAAGTCAGTTATATAACTGAAACCACCAGGCCTTTACACCCCTCCACTTTAATACTGTTTTTGTTCAGAGTTTCTTCTTGATTTTGTTTGTTTTTTTAAACGTATAAGCACAATTGTGATTGTCCCTATTTACAATGATTTGACAAATGTGATGCCACTTTCGCATATCGGCAGTTGTTCATATTATTTGGAATTGAACACAATATATATCCTAATTATAACCCATCAGAGGTTGAAAGGGATATTTTTCTTCATTAATTTGAAAAACGAAAGTGAGAAATTGGCTGAGGAATCTTGTGAAATGCTATAAAATGTTATCTGGTGTGAAAAAGTAGGCCCTATCTGTCAAGTCTTGTGAAGTGTAGACCTGACTGAAAAAAAAAGGAAAATTGCAAACTTACGCTGATATAATTGCAAACAAATGTTCAGAATATCAGTGCACATTTAGTTTGAAACTTATCTACACATTGTTATCACAGTCAGTTCAAGGATGTAATTTTATTTTTTCTTCAAAACAACATATTTCTGTAAAATCAGGCACCATAAATTGGTGCAGAATGTCTCTTCAGGTGGTGTTTTAAAAACAGGCAGTAAAAGGTAAAGATACCGTTACATGCCCATTGAGGCATACTAGGAATATGATGTTAGGCCCATATTTTCTTGACCATCGACAGACTAGGGGTGATGTGGCCAGCATTACGCCAGCTGCCTTAACCTTACCAGAGTTGCTTTTGTACCCAATTCATGAGGCTGGGTTGACCTCGGAGCAATTTGTGGTCTAAAAAATCCCACATCAACGGGATTGACATGACAGGCAGTTCTTCATGAAGGACAGCTTACAGAACCGTTTGGGAAAAGAACAGAAGTGCGACAGGGATGCCTCTTGTCTCCATTTATTTTCTTACTAGCAATAGACTGGGTTGTGAGAACATCGACAACACACAACAGAAATGGAATCCAGTGGACTCTGACTAAGAAGTTGGATGATCTGGATTTTGCTGATGACTTGGCTCTTCTGTCCCATAATTGTAATCAGATGCAGGGCAAATTGAAAACACTCGATGAGATGTCACAGCGATTAGGTCTGAAAATACACAGGGAAAAGACTAAAAATAATGAGAATAAATGCAGGTAATGATAACAAGGTTGAACTTGAAGAAACACCACTTCAGGATGTAGAATTGTACACATATCTTGGCAGCAATATAGACAAAGTTGGAGGGACAGACGGTGATATCAAAATAAGAATACAAAAAGCAAGAGGAGCTTTCATTGCATTGGGAAATATATGGAGATCAAGAGAAATCGAATCCAACACGAAAATAAGAATCTTCAACTCAAATGTGAAGTCAGTACTATTATATGGCTCTGAAATACGGAGAACAACAAAGACAGCAACCAAAAAGCTACAGACTTTCATAAATGGGTGCTTGCATAGAATAGAAGGATTAAAATGGTATGACAAGGTTACCAACGTGGAACTGATGACAAGAACCAGACAAGTGCCAGTTGAACAAGAGATGAGAAGAAGACGATGGCGATGGATAGGACACACACTGAGGAAACCTGTTGATAGCATTACAAGGCAGTCCTTGTTCTAGAACCCCCAGGGCAAGAGAGGCAGAGGTAGACCAAGAGGCACATGGAGAAGAGAGCTGCAAACAGAGGTGAAAATGATGATGAGAACGTGGAAAGAACTTGAGATGATGGCACTTGACAGGAGGACTTGGCATGTGTTTGTTGAAGGCCTATGCTCCTTTGGGAGTGGAGGGTTATGAATATTAATGAATGAACTGGGCATCGAACCATGGACCACCGAGCTAGGAAGCCTGTGCACTAACCACTGCTCTACCACAGCAGAAAAAACATGCAGTAGATATATTATTTCAGTAGGTTCTTTTGGTATATATAAAAAATATAGGAAAGTGAATGAAAAATCTTGTGAAATGCTTTAAATCATTTTTTTGGTATGAAAATGTGTCTATTATTCCTTGTGATTGAGGTGTGATAAAAAAATAATTCAACAAATGTGAAAATAAAATTGTGTCCTTCACTGAAATATTTAAGCTCCAGTTTAATCTAGGGCAGTAATATGTTTAGAGTTTCAATACACATTTAGTTTGAAACATATCTATGTATTTGTATCATTATCACTTCACATATATAATATTTTTGTAAAGAGAACCACGTATTTTTTAAAATAAAAACGGGCATCTAAAATTGGTGCATTTTTTTTCTAAATGTTGTTTTAAAAACAAGGTCTAAAAATGTAGGACCTAAATTGAATCAGTAGTTGCATGTTCTATGAATAAAAATATGGGAAAAGAACAAATAAATCTTGTGAAATGTTTTTAAACTATTATGTGAAAAAGTGTCTGTGTCTTGTGAAGTGTAGACCTGATGGACAATAACCGTAAAAAAAGATTAAGTAAATGTGCATCCATTTTAAAACACATCAATCCTTTGTCACAGTCACTTCACAGATATAATTTGTGTGACTCTTTTTCCTAAACCATTTCTGTAAAAGCCAAAGATGAAACTACTAAAACTAACATTATTTACATATACCAAATTCTATTTTATGTTTCCCAGAAGAATGTTGCCACTAATCATATGCTTTCATGGTAGTCATAAATACTTGAGGTCCAACAATATCAGTACCTACATTTTCTTGAATACTTAGTGTACTCAGAACAGCAGAAGCTTAAATTGGTTGGTGAAGCAGATTTCTCTTTAACTGTGGGTATGGTGAAAACAGTATAACATTGAAGCATTGACCTCCTCTGCTTCAAGCAAAGAGAGGAAAATTTTTTCCACTTATTTAAAAAAAAATGTTCTGTTATGTACACCATAACAGCCAACTCTTTGTTCTAGGAAGTCACACCCATTCACTGAATTGTTGTATTCATCTATAATTTTCAGCTTTACAATGTTCTTCCATGTGGTTATGGTCTATACTTAGGCCTGAGAAAACAGAAGAAAAAACTGATTTCTTGGCCTTTTTTATCTCTAAAGGCTGTACACAACATCTTGCTAGTTTGTGTCATGTACCATCTGTTTTCAAGATAAGTAAGGTGCAGAGTCTTCAGTTTCAAAGGGAAATTTCTTAAGATAATGTTAGGAGTGCGGTTTAATATTGCTTCTTCTCCAGTAAGAAGTCAGTGTGTTCTCTTGAGGTGTAATTCCTGCCTTTAAAAAAATGACGGCCTGTATCCAAAGGCTGTATTAGGGTCTGAAAATTCTTTACAGCTTGCCCACTGTTTGAATCCACTTCAGGATCATATGATATATCTGAAACAAAATATGTGAACATGTTTCACATATCCAGTTGCTGATTCACATAAACCAAAGACTTTTCTGTGATATCTGCTTGGTTTATGTGGATTATATTACTTGTATTGCCATCTGCTTTTGTAGCCTATGCCCATTTCCTCCAAACTGAGATTTTGGAATGAGTGAAAGGCATTCTGAAATTTTTGTAATAAAATATTCATAAATGGTTCAGTCTTTTCTTTTCCTTGTGAATGTCATCAGAGACATGAAGCATATTATGATTCATTTCTATTTCTTGAAAATATGTGACTAAACCAAGGTGTATACAATTCTGCAGATGTAGACCAGTAGTCACGGATGAATGGTTTCTTCTGAATCCCAATATTTATTAGGAGCATACATTAAATATTGTTTCGAAGGATTATTCTGAATACATTTGAGTTTGGCATTATAACTGATGCACTGACACACATAATCTTTAATTTCATCAGTAAATAAAAACACTATCATTTCAGTGGGGTTGACAGGTCAAACCCCTAAGTCACACCTTTTGACAAAACTGAAATGCATTTTTTTGTGTCATCTTCTTCTTTGATCCATAGCCGCGGACAGTCAAAGCAGTCAGTGGCCATTACGCCTGGTGGCGTCTTGTAGGGCAACAACAAATTGATTCCACTTTGCTCGGTCGGTGGCCATCCTTCGTACAGTGCCCCAACTCTGGTTCATTCTTTGCATCTCAGCCTCCACAGTCCTCCGCCAAGTTGTTTTTGGTAGGCCTCTCTTTCATCTTCCTTCAGGGGCCCATAGCATAGCTGTTCTTGTGATGGCATCGGGGTCTCTTCTGAGGACATGGCCAACCCAGCTTCAGTGTCTGCCACTTATGATGGTGTGCATGTCCTCTTGCTTGCTCCGAGTAAGCAGATCTTGGTTGGTGATGGTATTCGGCCAAAAGATTCAGAGAATTTTTCTAAGGCATGTTGTGTGAAAAGAAGACAATTTCGACATTTCCTTCTCTGTAACTCTCCAGCATTCCGCACCATAGAGAAGCACACAGCTCTGATATAATCTTAATTTTGTGCTTGTGCTGTACTGAGAGGACTTCTGGATGTTGTTGAGACTAAAAAAGGCTGTTCTTGCTTTGTTCATTCTGTTGTTGATGTATTTGCTTGCTCCGCCATCTGGTGTTACTATGCATCCTAGGTATGTGATGGTGTCTGTCTGTTCCAGTTGCTGATTCCTTACTGATATGGGCTCAGGGTTGCTCACATTGAGCGTCATGACCTCTGTCTTCTTTAGATTGATGTTCAAGCCCACCTGCTGGCTATACTTATTAAGTCTATCCATTTTTTCCTGGATGTGTTGATGTGAATGTGCTAGTAGTGCAATGTTATCCGCAAATTCCAGATCTTCCAATGTAGAAAATGTAGTCCATCTTATTCCTCCAGGACTGTTGTCTGGCGCATCACCCAGTCTATGACTGTTAAAAATAGAGTGGTTGATAAGGGGCATCCCTGTCATACTCCTGTCTTCACCTCAAAGGTTAGGTTGCTCAGCCCAATGCTACACGTAAAGTTGGCATAGAGGCTTTTTATGATTGACACTATGCAGCTTGGAATTCCATAAGCCCTCAGTATTTTCCATAAACTGTCCCTATGTATACTGTCAAAAGCCTTTTCAAAATAAACTAAATTAATGTACAGCCCTCTTTGCCATTCTGCGCACTGCTCAATAATGTTCCTGAGGGTAAATATATGATCTACACATCTTCTGTTCTTTCTAAATCCTGCTTGTTCTTTCCTCAGTTTGTGGTCTACTGCTTTTGAGATTCTCTGTATAATTATCCTGCCTAGTATTTTGCTGGGAACTGAGAGAAGAGTTATTCCTCTCCAATTATTGCAGTCTGCAAGATCTCCCTTCTTGGGCAATTTATTAATTTTGTGTGTGTGTGTGTCATGCCTTTGTCAATTTCTATCCACTCTGGGACATCTTGTGAGACTCTACTTGCCTCTCAACTTGTAACTGTTCTGTTAACTTTATTGATTGTTTGAATTGAGTTTTTACGCTTTCCATTCCCTTTACTGACAGAAAGTTTATCAGTTGTTATGCTACCTCATACCTGTTCATTCAGCTGCTCAGTATCCCCATCAGAATAATCACTTTCATGAATATTCTAACATGAAGTCTTAGCAAAGTCTTCATCTGAATCACTAAGACTAACTGAAAAACTACTGTCGCTATAATTCTCTCCTGTTCACTGAGAAATAAGCAGCCATTCTTGATCAGCTTATAGCCAGTGTTAAGAAGAGGAATGATGATAGGAAACTCTTTACAGAGCGATACAACAGGAGGCAATCTGATCATCAGAAGGAGTCCCCCCATCAGACAAGTGTTTTGGCCCAGTATACTCCTTTACACTCTAAGGGGGGTGGGCCCACTTGGGTCATGACTCCCAAGTGTCTCAGCCTCCTGTTGTCTTGTATCGAAAATGAACCCATTCCACCCTGGTAGCAACCTCAAAATCCACAACTCCTCCAGCCGTGGAGGCAATTGTGAAAGTAACAAAGAGAAGACAAATTACTCCGTTCGTTCCGTCGCACACAACTAGGACAGACACAGACACACCTGCGAGAAGCCGACGAGGCTAGCCACTGCACGCTAGCCACTGAAACTCTGTGCCCAACACCTCTTATAATATACTCCGCCTGTTGCTCGTCAGTCACAACCCTTTCATCAGTACACTGAAAAACTCAACGTACTGTGGAGTTAGAAAAATTGCTGGTGTTTTCTGTACCGCAGAGTTTACTGTCACGGTTTCCATAGCCCATTGCGGTTGTTCCACAGCCAGCACGATGCCTTTTCAGCAGTTTCACTAAGCCTCTTCAGTGCCCTTGTTCTCGACTGTCCCCTCAGCCCCAACAGTTTCAATAAATCATACACTGATGCAGCCACGAGCCCTCTTGCGCCCACCTCAACAGCCATGACCTTTGCAGTGGACCCATTGTGTCTCAGATCCGCGGCCAGATCAATATACTTGACCGCTTTGAACGAATGTTGCTTGTCCAATCTGGATTCAAATGGCATGGACAGTTCAATCAGTATAACCTGAAGCGATGCTGAAGAATGAAGCACTATATCCGGCCATCTCCGCGATTTTCTGATACTCTCTGGATATGCCCCTCGTCCAGGTAGGTCTACCGCCATCTCCCAGTCATTTGCACAGTCAAGAAGAGATGGTAAACTGCTACCAGGTTTACTCGGTTTGGGGTGTGCTGACTTTTCTGCCCTCAGAAAGTATGTATTTATGGTGCTCAGCCTGGCTTTGCTATTCGCCTTCATCCTTGCCAGGTCTATTATTTCAGCAAGCTCAGTTAGCATTTTTGTTGTGGTGCCAAGTGTATCGCCCTTGCCCTAATGACACCTTACATGGTGAGAGTATGTGTTCAAGTGTCTGCCTCCCCTGGCACAGGGGGCACTGCTCATCATCCGACTTTCTCCATCTCACAAGGTTTGTGGCCGACGGCAGCAGGTCATACATTGATCTAACAAAGAAGCTGAGCCTAAGAGGTGCCATATGCCATATATCATTCCATGTCAAGGACCTCTGCAGGGCTCCTTCCCACGTAGTCCATTAGCCTTGTTGGGCCTGCTGCACTGCTTTTTGCAGCCTCTTATCATTCTCAGCCCCCTCGTATCTCCTGAACTACCATGTCTCTGCGCTTCCTGCTTAATGCCTTGGACCACCAGCGGATGTCTCCATGACCAAATCCCTGTCTATTCGTTTGTGTTTATCCGATTACCTCCTTCAGTTTGAGCGACTCTTGGGCAGCATCAACAGCTTCTTCCACTCTACACTTCCTTCCTGTTTTCAGTGTGGGCTGAATGGACTTAACCACGTCATCTGCTGACTCGCATAGCATCATTGCAAGCCTTGCCTTTCCAACTTTGTACTCTTCAACAACTGACTTGAAGGGAAGCAGAAGTTTTGACTTTTTGCAGTACAATGCTACATCTGACAGACCTGGTGGTACCCCTAGCCATTTTCTCATGAACTTGTTGACCTTCTGCTCTATAGCTTCCACTGTACTTGTGCTTATTTCATATATAAGCAGTGGCCACAGCAACTTAGGTATCAACATGAACTGGAGGCACCACAGTTTGAATTTTCCCAGGAGTCTGCTTTGGTCCATGATCTGTAGCCCTCTGCCTACCATTTCTATTGTCTGTTGTACTGCCTTCGAGTATTTTAATGAGGCATCGTACACCCTGCCACGACTTTTAACATGTTCCTCAATGACAGTAGGGATTCTTTGGTTGGAAACCATGAAAATGACCTCTGCTATCTTCCCTTTCCTGACTGATAGGCTTCTCGACTTCTTGGGTTTGAAGCTCATTCTGCACCAGCTGACTAGTTCATCCAGGCGTGCTAACATCCATCGGGCCTGATGTTCATCTGATGTCAGAATTGTTGTGTCATCCATGAATGCTTTGAGTGGCGGCATGTGACACATTCCACCGAGCTTCGGACCTATAGCCATTCCTTCAGCCGCATTGAGGATTACCTGCATAGCCATCACGAATAGTATCGGAGAGATGGTACATCCCATCGCAATTCCAACTTCAAGGCCAATCCACTTCGTTGTGTACTCTCTGGTTGAAAATCTGACAGAAAACCCTGCGAAATACAGCTTCAGCATTGCTGCAATCTCTTGTGGAACATGATACATTTCTAGGGCCTGCCACAACATCTGGTGTGGAACGGATCCATAAGCATTTGCTAGATCCAACCAGATTACATGGAGGTTTGTTCTGTCAGACTTTGCCTTTTGGATTGCTTCCCAGATCATTGTGGCATGCTCTAGACATCCTGGTGTACCTATGATACCTCCTTTCTGAATGGTAGTGTCAATGTACCCATTTTCCAGGAGGTATGTAGTGAGCCTTTTCGCCATCACTGAGAAGAATATCTTCCCTTCCACATTAAGTAGTGAGATTGGCCTAAACTGACTGATGTCTGTGGAATTTTGTTCCTTCTGGATGTAGACTCCAAGGCCAGTAGCTATCTTCTCAGATGCGCTGTCAGTGATTACAACGCTGAAAAATCAAAGTAATGCTGAACTGGATGACCTAAGATTAACACTTCACAGACTATGTCAGCAATACAAAAGAGTATTGATACAGTGGATCCCTTCTCACTGCAACATCCCTGGAAATGAAGAGGCTGACAGATTGGCAAAGGAAGGGGGAAAACTTCCTCAACTTGACACAAATATAACCTATGAGGAGTCCAAGAGTTTTATCAAGCGCAGGTACAGGCACAAGTGGGAAGAAGAGCATCCAGGCCACACAAAAAATGATCCATATTACCAGCTCAGCAGAAGTGAACAAGTGGTAATCTTCAGACTTCGCACAGGTCATAACAGATTGAGATACCATCTATTCAACAAATTAAAGATAGGAACTACTGATGAGTGTGACTGTGGCACAGATAAAATGACTGCCAGACATCTGTTTCCACACAATACATATAATGAAAGAACAATGGGGAAATGCGGCAGCGGAACAGCAAACGAAAATGGGGATAAGCTAATAAGTTTCTGTAGCATTAACAACCTGGTCATTGGTGGAACACTTTTCCCACATAAGGAAATTCACAAGTTAACATGGGAATCACCAAATGGTCGGGACAGAAACCAGATAGACCACATCATGGTTAACGGTAGATGGAGACATGCATTACAAGATGTGAAGGTAAGAAGAGGTGCAGATGTGGGAAGCGATCACCATTTAGTAGTAGCAAAACTGAAAGTGAAACTAAGAAGGGCTGGACCAACTGTAACTACACAGAAAAGGTTTGACATCAGCAAATTGAAGGACCCCCTTACCAGAAAAGCTTTTGCGGCCGACATTAAGAAACGATATCAATTTGCCAAAAGCCAGGAAAAGACATTGATGATATAGACCAGAATTTCAACACCATTTCAACAATATATAAGGAAAGCAGCACATCATGCTTAGGATTCCAGGAAAGGAAGAAGCAAGACTGGATAACACCAGAAACACTAAACACCATAAAGATGAGAAAGGAAATGAAAAGAAAGAAAACAGAAGCGAAGTCCCCCAGGTTAAAGCAACTATATAGCGAACAGTACAGTCAACTGGACAGGGAAGTTAAACGCCAAACCCGAGCCAACAAAAGGAATTTCCTAGATGATCTTGCAAAACAGGCAGAAGAGGCAGCACTGAGAAATGAACAAAGCACAGTATACAAAATAACTAAATTCATCAGCGGAAAACAAGGTGCAAACAATATTACATTAGTAAGAGATAAGCAAGGAAATCTCATCAAGACAGCAGAGGGACAGGAAACAAGATGGGCAGAGCACTTCAGAGAAACTCTGAACAAGGAAATACCAGAGACACAATTGAATGTTCCTGAGGCTGAAAACGATCTAGATGTAAATACAGACATTCCACGAAAAGAAGAAATCATCACAGCAATCAAAGGGTTAAAGAACGGTAAAGCTCCGGGCCATGATAACTTAAATGCAGAGCTATTTAAGACAGACCCTGAGCTAGCAGCAGAACTATTAGAACCACTATTTGCACAAGTGTGGAAAACGGGGACAACACCATCAGAGTGGAACAAAGGAATAATTGTCAAATTGCCCAAGAAGGGAGATCTTTCAGACTGCAATAATTGGAGAGGAATCACTCTTCTCTCAGTTCCCAGCAAAATACTAGGCAGGATAATTATACAGAGAATTTCAAAGGCAGTAGACTACAAACTGAGGAAAGAACAAGCAGGATTTAGAAAGAACAGAAGATGTGTAGACCATATATTCACTCTCAGGAACATTATAGAGCAGTGCTCAGAATGGCAAAGACAGCTTTACATAAATTTTGTTGATTTTGAAAAGGCTTTTGACAGCATACATAGGGACAGTTTATGGAAAATACTGAGGGCTTATGGAATTCCAAGCTGCATAGTGTCAATCATAAAAGGCCTCTATGCCAACTTTACGTGTAGTGTTGGGCAGAGCAACCTAACCTTCGAGGTGAAGACAGGAGTACGACAGGGATGCCCCTTATCAACCACTCTATTTTTAACAGTCATAGACTGGGTGATGCGCCAGACAACAGAGGGCAGTCCAAGAGGAATAAGATGGACTACATTTTCTACATTGGAAGATCTGGAATATGCAGATGACATTGCACTGCTGGCACATTCACATCAACACATCCAGGAAAAAACGGATAGACTTAATAAATTTAGCCAGCAGGTGGGCTTGAACATCAATTTAAAGAAGTCTGAGGTCATGACGCTCAATGTGAGCAACCCTGAGCCCATATCAGTAAGGAATCAGCAATTGGTACAGACAGATACCTTCACATACCTAGGAAGCATAGTAACACCAGACGGTGGGGGCAGGCAAAGACATCAACATCAGAATGAATAAGGCAAGAACAGCCTTCTTTAGCCTAAATAACATCTGGAAGTCCTCCCAATACAGCACAAGCACAAAATTAAGATTATACCAGAGTTGCGTGCTTTCTATGCTTCTCTATGGTGCGGAATGCTGGAGAGTCACAGAGAAGGAAATGTCAAAATTGTCCTCTTTTCACACAACATGCCTGAGAAAAATTCACCGAATCTTTTGGCCGAATACCATCACCAACCAAGATCTGCTTACTCGTAGCAAGCAAGAGGACATGCACACCATCATAGCTGGCAGACGCTGGAGCTGGGTTGGTCATGTCCTCAGAAGAGACCCCGATGCCATCACAAGAACAGCTATGCTTTGGACCCCTGAAGGAAAGCGAAAGAGAGGCCGACCAAAAACAACTTGGTGGAGGACTGTGGAGGCTGAGATGCAGGGAATGAGCCAGAGTTGGGGCACTGTACGAAGGATGGCCACCGACCGTGCAAAGTGGAATCAATTTGTTGTTGCCCTACAAGACGCCACTAGGCGTGATGGCCACTGACTGCTTTGACGGTCGGTGGTTAAGGATCAAAGAAGAGAAGAAGAAGAAGACATCTGTTTCAAAGGTGACCAACATATGAGGAACAGAGAAAATGCATATGGCCATCACCAGTACCATTCCTGGAGAAAATCTACGGAGGTATCAACAGCCTCAGGCTGACCACTGCTTTCTTTGAACTTATTCAAATTGACATCTGAGGGGAAACGAAGAAGAAGACTCCCTTCGCCTTTCTCCATTCCTTGCTTACAAGCTGGGTTTTCCACGCATTCTTCAGTAAACGCAGCAGTCGTTTGAGCACCTCAGGGCATCTCTTATACACAACATATGGAACACCATTAGGACCTGGACGAATATATTGCCATTGCTCATAAACAAATGAATAGCAGCACCAGTAATGGATATAAAGAAGTATAAAATTTCAGCTTAATAAAATTTTTTTCCCTATTCCAAAATGTTCACACACATGTGCCAGTGTATTGAAATGTTTTAAACCAGCTCATAGCCAGGTATTTTTACATTTTCATTTCAAATTCAGACATATATCACGCTGGTGCAAGATATGGCTTGCAGTTAATTGTAAAGGGCAAAGTGGTGTGTAGTACATGACTTCTGGTAAGGTTAAGGCTAACTATAATGTAAGTACCAATAGTCAGTCTGGGCAACATAAGAGATGCAGTCTCGTTATCCAGACTTCTATTTTTTTTTTTTTTTTAAATGTATGAATAAAAATATTCAGTTAAACCTCAGTTATAATTATGATGCAGGCCCTATGGTGCCTCTAAGTTCAGATAATTTCTTCAGTTGCCAAAACCTGATGTAGCTTCACTTTACCTGTCCAATAGCTGTAAATAATGTCATTTTAAATTTGTGAGTGTTTGCATGTGTGTTTTTCCATTTCCTAAAAGTTGTCTGTTCGTACCTGTCACAGTGTAACAACCAAAAAGAATAAAAAGGGACAGGAAGGAAGTAGAGTAATGTGAAGGCTTGAAGTGTTTGAGCTCATTTTTTAATGTGATTTTAATTTTTCATCAACAATATGTACCACTTGTACCTCACAGTCATTCTTGGGATTCTAGAAAAGAAAGAGCCAAGACTGGATAACACCAAAAACGCTAAACACCATAGCAAAGAGAAAGGAAATGAAAAGAAAGAAAACAGAAGCTAAGTCTCCCAGGTTAAAGGCAATATATAGTGAACAGTACAGTCAGCTGGACAAGGAAGTAAAACGTCAAACCCGTGCTAACAAAAGGACATTTCTGGATGACCTTGCAAGACAGGCAGAAGAGGCAGCACTGAGAAATGAACAAAGCACAGTTTATAAAATAACTAAAGCTATCAGTGGAAAACGAGGTGCAAACAACATAACGTTAGTAAGAGACAAGCAAGGAAATCTCATCACCACAGCACAGGGGCAGGAAACAAGATGGGCAGAGCACTTCAGAGAAACACTGAATAAGGAACCACCAGAGACTCAGCTGAATGTTCCTGAGGCTGGAAGTGACTTAGACGTAAATACAGACATTCCATGAAAAGAAGAAATTAAGAAGATGTGCAGATCATATATTTGCCCTCAGGAACATTATAGAGCAGTGCTCAGAATGGCAGAGACAGCTGTACATTAACTTTGTTGATTTTGAAAAGGCTTTCGACAGCATACACAGGGACAGCCTATGGAAAATTCTGAGGGTTTATGGAATTCCCAGCCGCATTGTTTCCATTATAAAAAGCCTCTATTCTAACTTTACGTGCAGTGTTGGATCGAGTAATGTAACTTTCGAAGTGAAAACAGGAGTACGACAGGGATGCCCCTTATCAACAACATTATTTTTGACAGTCATAGATTGGGTGATGCGCCAGACAACAGAGGGCAGTCCAAGAGGAATTAGATGGACAACGTTTTCTACACTGGAAGATTTGGAATATGCAGATGACATTGCACTACTCGCGCATTCACATCAACACATTCAAGACAAAACCGATAGACTGAATAAGTATGGCCAGCAGGTTGGTCTGAACATCAACTTGAAGAAGACAGAGGTCATGACACTAAATGTGGGCAATCCTGAGCCAATAACAGTAAGGAACCAGAAGTTAGAACAGACAGACACATTTACTTACCTAGGAAGCATAGTAACACCTGACGGCGGAACAAGCAAGGACATTAACAACAGAATGAATAAAGCGAGAACAGCCTTTGTTGTTCTCAACAACATTTGTAAGTCTTCCCAGTACAGCACAAACACCAAATTAAGACTGTATGAGAGCTGTGTACTTTCTGTGCTTCTCTATGGTGCGGAATGATGGAGAGTAACAGAGAAGGAAATGTCGAAACTGTCCTCCTTCCACACAATCTGCCTAAGGAAAATTCTCCGAATCTTTTGGCCAAACACCATCAGCAAACAAGAACTACTTATTCGGAGTAACCAGGAGGACATGCACACCATCATAGCTGGCAGACGCTGGAGTTGGGTTGGCCACGTCCTCAGAAGGGACCCTGATACCATCACAAGAACAGCTATGCTATGGACCCCTGAGGGAAAGCGAAAGAGAGGCCGACCAAAAACAACTTGGCGGAGAACTGTGGAAGCTGAGATGCAAAGAATGAACCACAGTTGGGGCACTGTACGAAGGATGGCCGCCGACAGAGCAAAGTGGAATCAATTTGTTGCTGCCCTACAAGACGCCACCAGGCATGATGGCCGCTGACTGCTTTGACGGTTGGTGGTTATGGATCAAAGAAGAAGAAGATGTTCCCTTGCAGGAGGTGTCTTCTATCTGTGGTTATCAGCATATAGGTTTTTTGTCATGACCATCACATATCTGGATCTAATCAATACCGATCCAAGCATGTACTTCATAGTCACAGTGGGTTTATCTCATGCACAGCCCATGATGATATGCATCCCTTCATTTTGATTGTGTTCCCAGCCATTTACATTGTTATATTGACAGCAAGAGTATTGCCAGCTCATGTTTTATTACTGACATGACTAGCTAATGATATAGGAGAAACAATAGTCTCTGCTCCAGGTGTGTAGCAGTCATTCTTTGTAAAGCTGCCAGACCTCATTAGCATTTCTATATAAGCTCAACAAGGTACTTGTAAGATGGCCTATATTTGTTCTATAATTATTATATGATACTGTAATAAAATGGAAAGATGACATTAATCAGCACAATTGTTTAAGGCTTAAAGGCAAAAAAAAAATGCTCCAATTGTAAATTTATGCATCTGAGAACAAACCCCCAACTTTACATTTATTCCTGTGAGAACACACCCCCAACTTTACATTTATTCCTCTGAGAACACACCTCCTACTTTACATTTATTCCTTTGAGAATACGCCTCCTACATTCATTCCTGTGGGGTGCACCCCCAACTTTACATTTATTCCTGTGAGTAAACACCTCCTACTTTACATTTATTCCTGTGAGAACACACCCCCTACATTTATTCCTGTGAGAACACATGCCCTACATTTATTCCTGTGAGAACACACGCCCTACTTTACCCTTTATTCCTCTGAGAACACACCTCCTACTTTACATTTATTCATTTGAGAACACGCCTCCTACATTCATTCCTGTGAGATGCATTCCCAACTTTACATTTATTCCTGTGAGTACACATCCCCTACTTTACATTTATTCCTGTGAGTACACACCCCCTACTTTACATTTATTCCTGTGAGTACACACCCCCTACTTTACATTTATTCCTGTGAGAACACACCCCCTACTTTACATTTATTCCTGTGAGAACACACACCCTAAATTTTTTTCCTGTGAGAACACACACTCTACATTTATTCCTGTGAGAACACACCCCCTACTTTACATTTATTCCTGTGAGTACACACCCCCTACTTTACATTTATTCCTGTGAGTACACACCCCCTACTTTACATTTATTCCTGTGAGTACACACCCCTTACTTTACATTTATTCCTGTGAGAACACACCCCCTACTTTACATTTATTCCTGTGAGAACACACACCCTAAATTTCTTTCCTGTGAGAACACACACCCTACATTTATTCCTGTGAGAACACACTCCCTACTTTACATTTATTCCTGTGAGAACACACCCCCTACTTTACATTTATTTCTGTGAGAACACACCCCCTACTTTATATTTACTCCTGTGAGAACACACCCCTTACTTTACATTTATTCCTGTGAGATCACACCCCCTACTTTACATTTATTCCTGTGAGAACACATCCCCTAAATTTTTTCCTGTTAGAACACACACCCTACATTTATTTCTGTGAGTACACACCCCCTACTTTACATTTATTCCTGTGAGAACACATCCCCTAAATTTTTTCCTGTTAGAACACACACCCTACATTTATTCCTGTGAGTACACACCCCTTACTTTACATTTATTCCTGTGAGAACATACCCCCTACTTTACATTTATTCCTGTGAGAACACTAGTTTTCAATTATGTGAGGTCCTTATTAGTGCATCTCTAGCATAAAATGTGATTACACTGTACCTCACAGGAAACTAAAAGGTAAGGAACAGAAGAGATCTATTGCTGACAAAATGAAATAAAGTGGCTAAATGGGAAAATTTATATCAAATTACCTTAATTAATTTCATTATTCTGTGATATAATTTACTAAAATGTAGAAATTTCTGGCAAATTTGTAACTTGTCTGTATATCTGATGTCAAGAACAGTACCAAAAAAAAAAAAAAGTTTGCAAAAATTCCCAGATGTTTATATATAAAACTTAGATTCTAGCTATCAAATGGAACAAGTGACATATTTTACACATGATCTTACACACATTTAGTATACATTTGAAAATCTCTGAATCACTCAAATAAATCAGTATGGCACAAACTGCCTAAAATGCCATCACAGACATACTATCATCAAACATGTATAACACCCTTTTTTAATCTGCTAAAATGTTCCTATGTGGCTGCTTATTGTCATAGCTGATGTTTGTTGCCAGTACATGCTGTTTATAATTCTCAGGTCCTTACCATCGATGTTGATGCTTTCTAGCATTTTTTATAATTTCTCATGTTTTACTGTCTCAAATGCCTTAGTGTAGTGTATAAAGCACAAGTATAGATAGATTATAGGTAGAAGTTACAATTTAAAAAAAAAATTATTGTATACACATTTTGCATACACTTGACAGCTCATTCAGAAGAAAATCAGTATAGCAAAGACTGTTGAATGTGGCATTGGATGTACTACCATTAAACATGTATCACTTTCCCTTATATTTCAGGTTGTTATATGTTTTTCACCATTATTTAAAAAAGAAAAATTTGAGTGAAATATCTTGTGATAACAATATCTCAGATAATCAGCATGTAACAAATTATCTAAGATTTTGTTACCTATAATTCATTTTTCTTTTCAGATTGCAAACAAAATATGGAACAGAAGATCCCAGTCCTGGATCGAAAAAATAAAACAGGACATCAGTACAGATTTTAAAGTGAGTATTCTTTTTAATTCTTGATAACAAATTTTTATACAGGCAAAGTGAGTTTAACTGAGACATCTGTTAAAATGTTGTTCGTCCATCACGGGTGATGAAGACCACTCTGTTCATCCAATTATTAGGAATATGTTAGGTTAGTCTATGGGTACGAAGGTGACTGATGAGCCCGATGAGGGCCTGGAAAGATCTCGAACAGTGTGGGCAGGGAATGTTTGCTTCTTGTGAAGGTTTTATTACACGGTCTTTTCTAGCTTGTCTCCGTTGTTCCGCTGCTGCTCATCTGGATGATTCGCATGCCACTGCACCTTTACGAAAAGATGTGCGCCAAGCAGTTCGGTCTTGCGCAGCAGCTTCCCATGTATCTGGGTTTATGTCAAAGGTTTTCAATGACATCTTTAACGTGTCTTTGAAGCACTTCTTTTGGCCACCATGGGAGCATTTACCCTTCTGCATCTCACCATAAAAGAGTATCTTTGGCAGTCGATGGTCTGGCATGCGGACTACATGACCTGGCCAGCGAATCTGTGACTGCATCAGAATAGTATCGATGCTAGGGATACCAGCTCTGTCAAGAACGGTGGTATCCGGGATCTTGTCTTGCCATTTGATGTTCATTACCTTCCTGAGACAGACTGTATGGAAGTGGTTTAACTTCTTTACGTGGCGCCTGTATACAGTCCATGTTTCACATGCATAAAGCAGCACTGGAAGCACCGCAGCTCTATACACCTTCAGCTTTATCTGTAGACTAATGCCACTTTGATGCCAAACGTTGGTGTATAGTCTGCCAAATGAGCTGCTGGCTTTGGAGATCCTGATGTTTACCTCATCATCAATGATGATGTTCTGGGATAGTGTGCTACCAAGGTATGTGAATCTGTTCACAACATTCAGTTTCTCATCATTTACCTTGATGATTGGCTCAATATAAACTGTGGCAGGAGCTGGTTGGTACATGATTTCTGTTTTCTCCGTGTTGATGGTAAGCCTAAAGTTGGCACAGGCTTCGAAGAATCTATCCATGCTATGCTGCAGATCAGCCTCTGAGCCAGCATTGAGGGCACAATCGTCAGCAAACAGAAGATCTCAGATGGTGTGTGATTCGACCTTGGTTTTTGTGATAAATTTCTTTGGGCAGCCGTATTTTGCCATGATCTTCCACAGACCCTCTCTACTGACTGTGTCAAACGCCTTTGTCAAGTCAATGAAAGCTGCGTACAGGTCACAGTGCTGTTCTTGGCATTTCTCTTGTAGCTGTCTTGCAGCGAACACCATATTGGTGGTTTCACGTTCTTTCCGGAATCCACACTGACTTTCAGGTAAAAGACCTTTGTCAAGATGAGCCGTAAGGCAATTCAGAAGGATTCTGGCGAATATCTTCCCAACGATTGATAAAAGAGAGATGCCTCGATGATTGTTACAGTCTTGGCGATTACCTTTACGTTTATATAGATGTATAATTGACGCATCTTTGAGATCGTGTGGGATGGTTTTACTCTGCCACATTTGCTGGAAGATCATGTGAAGTTTCTCTATCAGAACTGTATCACCATCTTTATTAACCTCAACAGGAATTGAATTGGAGCAGGGGGCCTTTCCACTAGAAAGTTGACGAATCGCTTTTTGAGTTTCCTCCAGAGTTGGTATATCATCTAGTGCTTCATTTATAGGAATTTGGGACAGGCAGATGATGGCTTTGTCATTAATAGATGGTGGCTGGTTCAGAATATTATTAAAGTGTTCGACCCAGCGTTGGAGAATTTTTTCCTTGTCTGTAATTAGTGTTTTTCCATCTGCATTAAGGAGGGGAAATGATCCTGATGATGTTGGACCATAGACCGCTTTGAGTGCATGGTAAAAATTTTTCAAGTCATGGCTATCAGCAAAGCCTTGGAGCTCATCTGCTTTATTACTCAGCCATGAATCCCGCATCTGGCGTAGTTTATGTTGGACGATTCTACGCATGTTGTTGAAAGCATCTTTCTTGGATGTAGATTTTGGATCATTTAAATATGCTTTATGGAGATGGTGTTTCTCAGCCAACATCTTCTTTAAATCATCTGAGTTCTCATCAAACCAGTCATTTTGTTTCTTGATGGCGGGACTCAGGACCTCTGTAGCAGTGTTGTAGATCTGCTCACTTAGGGCTGCCCAATTTGTTTCCACACTTTGGCCGTCTAACGAGATATATTTGAGATGGTCTTCTAGGGTGTCAGTAAATGACTGTTTGATTTTTGTCTTCTTTAGTTTGGTGACATCCAGCCTTTTTTGAGTTTTCTTCCCCTGAGGGCGCCTGGCTGGTTGGATACGAATTTTAAGTTTAGACACAATGAGGCAATGATCAGTCCAGCATTCAGCACCACATATATACTTGGTCACCCGCACATCTTGCCTGTCCTTCTTCCTAACAATTACATAGTCAATTAAGTGCCAATGCTTTTAGCGAGGGTGCATCCAGGAGGTTCTGTTGCGGGTAGGAAGTCGAAAAATGGTGTTGGTGACAAGGAGGTCATGTTCTGCGCAAGTCTGGAGGAGAGGTCCATTGCTGTTACAGCGACCCATGCCGTACTTTCCGATAGTGCCATTCCAGGAGATGTTATCTGAGCCTACTCTTGCATTAAAGTCACCAAGAATGATGAGCTTACCTGCTTTAGGAACTGATGCAATGACTGCATGTAGTTCTTTGTAAAACTTATGCTTGACGTCATCCTGGTTTGTCATAGTTGATGCATACGTGCTAATGATGGTGGCATGTTTTCTTCCATAAAGCAGGGGGATCTTGACCGTCATTTATTCCCTTTGAGGGTCCCGCTAACTTGCCGACAGTTGCTGTTTTGATTGCAAATCCAACCCCTGCTTCTCGTCTTTCTTCAATTCCTCTTCCGCTCCAATAGAATGTATAACCTGCAAACTTTTCGCAAAGTTAGCCCTCGCCTGCAAGTTGAGTTTCACTCAGTGCTGCTATGTCAATGTTATATCTGGCCAGTTCTCTCCCAGTCAGGGCAGTTCGCCTCTCAGGTCTGTTTGCGTTAAAGTCTTTGTCAAGGAGAGTGCGCACATTTCATGTGCCTAGAATGAGTGGGAAAAATCTGTCCTTTCTTTTTCTTATGTGTCGCCCGCCGAAGTAGGGTACCCACCAACCGTGGTAAGCTGGTTAGGTAATGGTGGAGCAGGCAATGTTTAGGGCACCTTTTCTAGCCCCTTCCTCATGCCATGGAGGTGAGCAGTGCTTTCCTAAAGAGGGCTGCTCAGACACTCAGGGGGCTGCCGAATCCCACTGCTGCTCCGATCAGTGGAAGATGACCAAATGGCCTGAGCCGCCTGTGTGAAGGTCTGCGACTATGACTGCCAGCGTACCCACGCCTGCCGCTTCGCCGCTCGCCCATCGCCATAGGACTTGTTGTGAGTGGATGGATGAATGGATGAAAGAGTGACTTGCGCAGTGATTTTGATTAAAGTGAGGAAGAGTTGTGCAATTCGTCGACCTCACTCTCCTGGGTCCATCTGAATCCAGTGGCAAGACAAGTCAAGATGACTGGAGATGAAGTCAGGTGCAGTGGATGACCAGGGCTTTCTACGTGCCTTGCTGTGCTCCATACGCTCCACAGCACATTGCTGGTAACCGCCGTCATGCCCGTTGAACATGTGGTTTCTTCCGCGCAGTCTATCGAATCCAGTCTTTCCATGCATGGGTAGGCAGACCCTAACTCACCGAAGGTTTATAACCAGTCGGCTACCCTCACCTAGTTTAGCCGGCCTGTCAAAGCCGTTGCCCGGGAGGTGGCCGCTGTCGCATGCTGACAGCTATGAGGAGCAACAGGTGAGAGCTGGATGCCAGGTTTAGACCAAAGGTGGCCGAGCTGCCCTGAAAAGGTCATGACAGCTCCTTCACCAGAGGTACTACCAATACCTGACATCCCAAACCCCCAATATTTCTGTTAAAATATTGCCCATTTAAACATTTTATTACTTATTGCTAGGTTCTTTGTTTTTTTTTCTTTTTTCTGTAACAACGTAGTATATGTAAATGTAATGTAAGGTCTTCATCAGAAACAGAGGCATAAACAGTTGAGAAAAGAAAGTAATTTAAATACATAAAAATGTATCATGTAGTTGTCAAACTGGGGCAATGTTTAAGACTGAAGTGATTTGTTTAAAACTTGAATATGCTCAATATTTTGTTTTCAGAGACACATGGTGAAGATAGAAAGTGAAGGTGAGGAAGATGGTCATGTTTCTGCAGAGAGAGAGAGAGTATGAGGACCAGTTCCACATCTGTATATCCTGCTGGGGACAATTTACTCAGTAATGCTTTACAACTTTTTAACATAAATGTAACCTGCGCTCAATATGTTACCACTTTCAACAGCTATGTAACATAACAAGTGTTATTTATACACATCCACTACAAACATCGTAATTTGTTTTGTGTTTGCACACTATATGCATACGTGTGTGGTTTTTTTTTTTTAAATTTTGTTTTCTTTTTCGGCTACCTTAAGTCCAGACAGAAAATCCCTTGCAGCAAATTTTACATGTTTGGGACAGTGGCGTACTGAGGATTTTTAGCGCCCGGGGCGAGCCAGGAAAAAAATGAATCGCTGGTCACCGCCATATAAATTCATGTTCATTTTGTAGACAAATCAAAAGACAGTTTTAAGGACTATATCAAGCACTATCATGACTTTTAAATTCTATTAGGAACACATGGATGAATTAGTGGGAAAATATGAAATTTAAGAATTGGGTAAACACAAAAGTACATAAACCGCTCTTTCTAATGATGATTACTTGATGTTAAGGTATACAGAGGAGCAGATGTAGTATCAGATCATGATCTTCTGTTAGCACCATCTTTTGTTCCAAAAACAAAAATAAAACTCAAAAAGAAATTGTGTATAATGTGGAATATCTAAGAAATAAGAGGCATAGTTTCAATCACAGTGTCCAACACATACCAATTACTCCAACAACTGGATGATGAAGCAGATACAGAAGACCACTGGCAACAAGTAAAAAATATATGAAATGAGACACGTTGAGAGGTACTGGAAAAAAGAGAATATCGGCA
Source organism: Oreohelix idahoensis (assembly GCA_024509875.1). Lineage (NCBI taxonomy): Eukaryota > Metazoa > Mollusca > Gastropoda > Stylommatophora > Oreohelicidae > Oreohelix > Oreohelix idahoensis. Next base: position 176,451 of record JAMPIV010008507.1, read on the forward strand.
CAAACCATGGATAACAACAGAAACCATGAACAAGATAGAAACAAGAAAGCAAATAAAAACCAGAAGCTCCAAAGCCAAGGCTCATGAAGTGTACCTAGAAGAAGACAAAGAAGTAAGAAGAAACATCAAAAGAGACAAGATGAAATATATTGAAGAGTTGGCAAGGGAAGCAGAGGAACCTGTAGCCAACGGAAATATAAGGAACCTGTACAACAACAAAAAGAAGCTAAGAGGAAAATATAAGCAAGCAAATAACCTCATCATCTACAGAGATATTATACAAACTACTTGGCAAGTCTGGGAGAGGGAACGAACGAACAAACTTTATTTTCAAAGGGTTAAGAATTGGGCACGCATACCCATCTAACATTCTGCTCTTCCTCTCTCTCATCTTGCAGTCTGTATCCTTTCATTCGCAGATGTACTTTGATCATTATTTAGGCATGTAACATTATCAAGGTCAAATAATAGCATGCATTTGTAACATCCAATCCTAATCAAATTTAAATAATTTTAGAAGAAAAATAACAACATAAAAGTAATGAAATAAAAAGGGAAAAAAGACAAAGTAACAAAATCCAAAACCATCCATACAGTAAATTAGACAATGGCCTTGGGCTTTTTGCAGATCGCATTGCGATCTTCTTCTTCTTCTTTGATCCTTAGCAGCCGACCGTCAAAGCAGCCAGTGGCCATCATGCCTGGTGGCGTCTTGTAGGGCAACAACAAATTGATTCCACTTTGCTCTGTCGGCGGCCATCCTTCGTACAGTGCCCCAACTCTGGTTCATACTTTGCATCTTAGCCTCCACAGTCCTCCATCAAGTTGTTTTTGGTCTGCCTCTCTTTTGTTTTCCTTCAGGGGTCCATAGCATAGCTGTTCTTGTGATGACATCGGGGTCTCTTCTGAGGACATGGCCAACCCAGCTCCAGCGTCTGCCAGCTATGATGGTGTGCATGTCCTCTTGCTTGCTCCGAGTAAGCAGATCTTGGTTGGTGATGGTATTCGGCCAAAAGATTTGGAGAATTTTTCTTAGGCATGTTGTGTGAAAAGAGGACAATTTCGACATTTCCTTCTCTGTAACTCTCCAGCATTCCGCACCATAGAGAAGCACAGAAAGCACACACAACTCTGATATAATCTTAATTTTGTGTTTGTGCTGTACTGAGAGGACTTCCAGATGTTGTTTAGACTAAAATAGGCTGTTCTTGCTTTGTTCATTCTGTTGTTGATGTCTTTGCTTGCTCCACCATCTGGTGTTACTATGCATCCTAGGTATGTGAAGGTGTCTGTCTGTTCCAGTTGCTGATTCCTTACTGATATGGGCTCAGGGTTGCTCACATTGAGCATCATGACCTCTGTCTTCTTTAGATTGATGTTCAAGCCCACCTGCTGGCTATACTTATTAAGTCTATCCGGTTTTTCCTGGATGTGTTGATGTGAATGTGCTAGTAGTGCAATGTCATCTGCATATTCCAGATCTTCCAATGTAGAAAATGTAGTCCATCTTATTCCTCTTGGACTGCCCTCTGTTGTCTGGCGCATCACCCAGTCTATGACTGTTAAAAATAGAGTGGTTTGTGGTCTACTGCTTTTGAAATTCTCTGTATAATTATCCTGCCTAGTATTTTGCTGGGAATTGATAGAAGAGTTATTCCTCTCCAATTATTGCAGTCTGCAAGATCTCCCTTCTTGGGCAATTTGACAATTATTCCTTTGTTCCACTCCGTTGGTGTTGTCCCTGTTTTCCAGACTTGTGCAAATAGTGGTTCTAATAGTTCTGCTGCTAGCTCAGGGTCTGTCTTAAATAGCTCTGCATTTAAGTTATCATGGCCATGAGCTTTTCCATTCTTTAACCCTTTGATTGCTGTGATGATTTCTTCTTTTCGTGGAATGTCTGTATTAACATCTAGATCGTTTTCAGCCTCAGGAACATTCAGTTGTGTCTCTGGTGGTTCCTTGTTCAGAGTTTCTCTGAAGTGCTCTGCCCATCTTGTTTCCTGTCCCTCTGCTGTCTTGATGAGATTTCCTTGCTTATCTCTTACTAATGTAATATTGTTTGCACCTCGTTTTCCGCTGATGATTTTAGTTATTTTGTATACTGCGCTTTGTTCATTTCTCAGTGCTGCCTCTTCAGCCTGTCTTGCAAGATCGTCTAGGAAATTCATTTTGTTGGCTCGGGTTTGCCGTTTAACTTCCTTGTCCAGCTGACTGTACTGTTCGCTATATAGTTGCTTTAACCTGGGGGGACTTTGCTTCTGTTTTCTTTCTTTTCATTTCCTTTCTCATCATTATGGTGTTTAATGTTTCTGGTGTTATCCAGTCTTGCTTCTTCCTTTCTTGGAATATCAAGCATGATTTGCTGCTTTCCTTATATATTGTTGAAATGGTGTTGAATTTCTGGTCTATATCATCAGTCATTGTCTGTTCCTGACTTTTGGCTAATTGATATCGTTTCTTTATGTCAGCCACAAAAGCTTTTCTGGTAAAGGGGTTGTTAAACTCTGTTTAGTTGTTTACTCATACTGGCTACTAGTTGTTGAATCACGCTTTATTTGTTAAATGACGTGAATGTCCACCAGTTGATAAATGTAGATGTTGGGACTGGTGTAGTAAAGTGTAACGATTGTCAACTCATTAAACCCAGCACAGTTTTGGTCATACAGGTCATCTTGTCCTGGAACGTGATGAGGCTCCGACAAGAATGTGAGTGTAAACAATGAGTGTGTATGTGAATGTCAGAACGCGAATAGTAGAATGATTCGATAGAGTTGACAGGTTGGTAGTACATCACTCATACTCACACTGTTCGAATTCAAGAAGTACTGGAACTACGGTGGTCTTTTTATAACATTTAATGGGACGCACACTTGGACAGTACGTGTATGGTTACAGGAACAAATGTCGACATAGACAGCATAATGTTGATCACAGGAATATCATCTTAAGTTAGCATTCATGCTTGGCAAATATCATAATGGAGCATTCGTAAATAAGCATTCAGAGTTCCATCATGTAAATCATCTGGCTTTACTGACTGGGCACGTCAGACCATAACCATTATATAGGAAGGCTCCTAGACCTAACCTCGTCTAGTGAATATCCCTTCACGTAAAGTTCAATATATATATTTTCCAAAAAGATATAGGAATCCCAGACATGGGTTCTCACATGTAGCAGTGATCTCTTGGTTCATCGAGCGATAGTACAGGCATCCCTTTTTCTCACTCGATAAATACAAAGTATATGAATTTCAACATGGCTGTTCTTCTCTCGTGAGTTTCACTCACTATAGGACCCAGACCAAAATTGGTCATTCGTTAAATGTCCTCATTTCTTCATGACTTCTATCATAGAAGTAATTGAATAATATCATATAATCTAGTGCTGATACATAGGAATGTCGTCTTCCTTTGAATAAATATTCTTTTCAAAAGTACCACTGTGCATCTGTTTATCAACAACGATGGCGAAGCCCAAGTTCATGATAAATTGTGGTTTTACCTTTCTATGCGAAATATAACTTTGCCATTCCTTGGCAAAAGAGAATAAACACTGGGGTAAAGTACATACAACATGTCTAAATGACTATCACTTTTCCCCATCCACATATAGATCACTTTTTCGGCGATAGGCCGGCTACCACAAAATTCTACATCCAGACAGGATGACAGCCATGAATCACACACCTTGCTAGCGATACTTCCGCAGCATAGCCTTTGACCTTTTCTAGCCACAACCAACATAGTTCGACTTAGAAATGTAAAGATATCCATATATAAGACAGACTCGTCCTACTCATACAAACACTACGTATAAATTCAGGCCATAGATATACTGAAGCAAGAACAATCTATTCCTACCCAGCCAAAGAATAAATCGCAGTAGGCCTAGACTCGTCCGCGGAGTCCGATCGAAGATGACGGAACTACTTTCAAGGGAAGTAACTCAAAAATGACTTCTCCTTAAGCACTTAAAAAGGAAATACTTTGATTACCAAATATTTGCGAACATAATAAGTATATAAATGTATTATATTGCAAGATAGTAAAAATTGCCCTTTACAGGGGTCCTTCAATTTGCTGATGTCAAACCTTTTCTGTGTAGTTACAGTTGGTCTAGCTGTTCTTGGTTTCACTTTCAGTTTTGCTACTACTAAATGGTGATCACTTCCCACATCTGCACCTCTTCTTACCTTCACATCTTGTAATGCATGTCTCCATCTACCGTTAACCATAATGTGGTCTATCTGGTTTCTGTCCTGACCATTTAGTGATTCCCATGTTAATTTGTGAATTTCTTTGTGTTGGAAAAGTGTTCCTCCAAAGACCAGGTTGTTAATGCTACAGAAACTTATTAATTTATCCCCATTTTCGTTTGCTGTTCTGCTGCCGCATTTCCCCATTACTCTTTCATTATATGTATCATGTGTTTCAACTTTCGCATTGAGGTCTCCCATTACTACAATAAGATCATATCAAGGTGTGTCTTCCATTTCTTTCTGCAGTTGTTGATAGAATTCATCCTTGACCTCATCATCACTGTCATTCGTTGGTGCGTAGCATTGTATTATTGTAGTTTTGGTGAATCTCCCTCTCAATCTTATTCTTATCATTCTGTTGTTGATGGGTTTCCATTCCAGTAATGTTCTTTCTATTCCTTTCTGTAGAATAATGGCTACACCTTCATTTTGCTGTCCATCTTCTCTCCCAGAGTAAAGTACTGTTTCTCCTATTGCTGTTTTAACTTTTCCTGCCCCTGTCCATCTGCTCTCGCTTATCCCTAGAATGTGTAATCCATAATTTCCCATTTCTGCTGTGACCTGTTTTAGTTTACCTGTCTCGTTCATTGTCCTGACATTACAAAATCCTATTCTTGTTTCACGAATGAACAAACAAACTTTATTTTCAAAGGGTTAAGAATTGGGCACGCATACCCATCTAACATTCTGCCCTTCCTCTCTCTCTCTCATCTTACAGCCTGTATCCTTTCATTCGCAGATGTACTTTGATCATTATTTAGACATGTAACATTATCAAGGTCAAATAATAGCATTCATTTGTAACATCCAATCCTAATCAAATTTAAATAATTTTAGAAAAAAAAAAAAACATAAAAGTAATGAAATAAAAAGGGAAAAAAGACAAAGTAACAAAATCCAAAACCATCCATACAGTAAATTAGACAATGGCCTTGGGCTTTTTGCGGATTGCATTGCGATCACCGTGCCCGAAATGCACGCTGTGTTGTCATCAGTCCGCCAAAACCTCTGAGGCTTGCCCAACCAACACAGAGTGCTTTGTTCATGTCAGGAGCAGCTTGCAGCAGAGGGGAAATTACAGCCACTGCCGAGAGAAGAAATACCAGCAGAATGGAAGGAAGGTTATCTAGTAAAGTTACCTAAGAAAGGAAATTTACAAGAATGCACACATTATAGAGGAATAATGTTACTATCAGTGCCAGGAAAAATACTTAGTCATCCCTCTTCTACAGTAAGGTGTAGAGGTTTGGAGGAGGGAGCGCCATACTATCCTATCAGCTTTCTTCCTTATGGCCTGGTTCCAATCTAGTCCTTGGGTCGTCCTGGAGCCTGGATCCCTGGCTTTCAGTTTCTCATAATTGCCATGATAGCTGAACGTCTTCCATTCTGCAGACATGTCCAAACCATCATAGTTGGGACTGTTCTACTTTAGTCTGCAGTGGCTGGGTTTTGAGGCTTTGCCATATCGTCTGGTCGCTGACCGTATCTATTCTTGTTACTTCAACCACCTTCCTCAGATACCTTATTTCTGAAGTTTGGAGCTGGCTTTTATTTGTTGTAGTCATTGTCCATGACTTGCATCCATATGTCAAGATTGAAATATAGGTGGAGCTGTATACAGCTATCTTAGTTTTCTTGCTAACTTCTCTTCTGCTGACAAATTTTTGATTTATGGCCAGCTGCTGCTCTTTGGGTAGCTAACTCTTCTTTGATGCCTCCCTTCCAGTCTGTAACAGCTCTGAGGTATTTAAACTGGTTTACCCTCTCCAGGACCTGTTCTCCCAGCTTAATCTGATGTCTTCTTTCCTCTCGTGATATCACGTTGGTTTTTGTTTTGGAGCTGCAGATGACCATCCCTCTCTTCTCTAGCTCTTCCTTCCAGACTTGCAGGTTAGATTGAAGATGTGAACTGATTTAACAATCAGGGCAAAATTGTCTGCAAATGCCACCTCAGAAAAAAGAGCTGTCTCATCTTCCAGTAACTCAATGAATACTTTTTGGTCAGGAAAAGTATTAAACAGACTCATCCTTGGGAGTCCAAAGACAAACAATTGAAAGTTGATCAAGTAGGTTTTTGGCAGAACAGATCCTGTACAGACCTGATATACACATTGAGAATAATAGTTGAACAAAGTCTGGAATGGAATTCACTGCTATACATTGAATTTGTGCACTATTAAATGGCATTTGACAGCATAGACAGTGAATCTCTTTGGAAAGTGAAGGAGCATTATAGAGTTCCTATGAAGATCATTTACTTAATAAATAAGACTCATGAAGACATTACATGCAGAGTTCTTCATGAAGGACAACTTACAGAACCATTTGTGATTAGAACGGGAGTGTGACAGTGATGCCTCTTGCCTCCATTTCTTTACCTACTAGCAATAAATGGGGTTATAAAAACATTGACATCACACAACAGAAATGCAATCCAGTGTAATCTGACTAAACAGCTTGATGACCTAGATTTTTTAGATGACTTGGCTCATCTATTTCATAACCATAATCAGGTGCAAGATAAAATGATAATACTCAATAAGAATTCACAACAAGTTTTTCTGAAAATACACAAGATAATGAGAATAAATGCACGAAATGATAACAAGGTTGAACACGAAGAAACACCACGAAAAGATGGTAGAATCACACACATATCTTGCAGCAATACAGACAAAGTTGGAGGGACAGACAAAAATACCAAAATAAGAATACAAAAAGTAAGAAGAGTTTTCATTGCATTGGGAAATATATGGAGATCAAGAGAAATCAAGTCCAACTCGAAAATAAGAATCGTCAGCTCAAAAGTCAAGTCAGTCCTATTGTATGGCTCTGTCAAGTCAGTCCTATTGTATGGCTCTGTCAAGTCAGTCCTATTGTATGGCTCTGTCAAGTCAGTCCTATTGTATGGCTCTGTCAAGTCAGTCCTATTGTATGGCTCTGTCAAGTCAGTCCTATTGTATGGCTCTGTCAAGTCAGTCCTATTGTATGGCTCTGTCAAGTCAGTCCTATTGTATGGCTCTGTCAAGTCAGTCCTATTGTATGGCTCTGTCAAGTCAGTCCTATTGTATGGCTCTGTCAAGTCAGTCCTATTGTATGACTCTGAAAGATAATAAACAATAAGAAAAGTTACAGACTTCCATAAATGGGTACTAACATAGAATATAAGGTTTGAAATTCTACTACAATGTTACAAATGTGGAACTGATGACAAGAACCAGTGGAACAAGAGTTGAGAAAAAAATGCTGGTGGTGGATACAACACACATTGAGGAAACCTGTTGATAGCATTACAAGGGGGTCTTTGTTCTGAAATCCCCAGGGAGAGAAAGGCAGAGGTAGACTAAAAAACATGTGGAGAAGAGAGCTAGAGACAAATGAAACTGATGAGGAAAATGTAGAAAGAACTTGAGCTGTTGTCTCGTGACAGGAGGACTTGAGCTGTTGTCACGTGACAGGAGGACTTGAGCTGTTGACAACCAACAACCCTCTCTTGTTAAGAATGAAGTAGTCTAAACTGTAAAAGGCACATTCTTGAAAGTGCTTGTATATATCAGTAAAGTATTTGACTGAGTTTACACAACTATAGATAAAATTGTTTTTTTTATTCAAACATATTCTTGTACTTTTATAATAACTACTTGTCAAAAATACAATAAAGAAACAGTCAGACATGTATTGTAATTATGTTAAAACATGTATCATGCATGTACAGTAATCAAAATCCAGGGTATCTGATGAATGTAAAAGCAGGAGTATAATGGAAAGGCTTCCCAGAATCCAGATGTTAATACCATGAGGTGGGGATAGATATTACGTACCATTGTTTTAATAAAAACTATAAATCAGCCAGTTCATTAGCCTTTAATTTGGTATGTACCTATATTGTTCATACCAACAATAACCAATCCCGATAATTAGCCTTTTATTTGGTATGTACCGATGTATTATTAGAAAACCTATAATCAGACAGTTAATTTACCTTAATATGGAAGAAATACGCTGGAGTACTGGTTGCTTGCCACTGCGAATGCGGATCGGTGATCCGGGTTCGAGCTCAGGCGATACATTTTGGATGGGGTGTCGATCACCGGACTGGGACTGGAAAAATTTGAGACCTGGCGAGACAATTTTAGGGAGTGTCTCGACCTGGGACTTGAAAAAATCCTGAAAGGCTCCTGAGCCGACCCAGCTCTCAATTGGGTACCTCCTAAAACGGAGAGTATCTGCCCTGAATGGCAGAGAGACACCTGCCATGTGTTAAAGGGAAAAAATGTGATACTCAGTTAAAATAAGTCTCACTAGACATATTAACCAGAGAATTCGCCTCGAGTACTAGTGGGCGTACAAAATAAAAAAAACAAAAACCTTATAATGAGGATGAACCCTTAGTTTAAAAAACTCTAAATCTCCGCCAGTTATGTAGCCTAACATGTTTTAACCATTTAGAGCAAACGTATAATCCACAGTTAATACGCCTTAATATGTCTCTCATGTAACCGTTGTTTAGATACAAACCATCAAACAGTTACTTAACCTTATAAGTTTGTAATGTACCGATGTATTCGACAAACTATATCAGGCATTTAAATAAGCCTAATAAGTTGTATGTAC